>JAEAOA010002259.1:2015000-2615000 GCA_016746295.1 Potamilus streckersoni | reverse complement strand
ATACATACATACATACATACATACATACATACATACATACATACATACATACATACATACATACATACATACATACATACATACATACATACATACATACATACATACATACATACATACATACATACATACATACATACATGCAGTCATACATACATACATGCAGTCATACATACATACATGCAGTCATACATACATACATACATACATACATACATGCAGTCATGCATACATACATACATACATGCAGTCATACATACATGTATACATACATGCATACATACATACATACATACCTACCTACCTACCTACCTACCTACCTACATACTATGCTATTTCTTCCTATGCTCTCATGTATGATGTATAATAGTCTGTAATTTTAATGGGTTGTTTGTGTCCTCAACTGGTTGATACATCTGACTCAATGTACTAACATCAGCAAAATGAAGTCTACCTCCATCTACCTCATTTAGCTCCTTCAGCCTCTGGTTGATCTTTTGATTTGTCTGCTGAAGCTTCCTTCCAACCCTTATAGTAGTATACTGCCCATCTGGAAGAATAATAAAAAATAAAATGAACAGAGTAATGTCATGTGCAGATCTATGGGTTTGAATCAGTTTTAATATGCACTCTGCTGTATCAATTTTGAATATATTCAACTCACTGTTTTTGAATGTTACCTTGCTTTGATACTACCATTAGAAAAAGATGAGTATGAATTAATCAAAGTTTCTGTGAATTCCTAAGAACAGTTTACAAAGCAAATACATTATCGACTATACATTTGCAGATATTAAAAAAAAATGATTTTCCACTGTAAACCTTTCCAGACAAAAAGGATAATGTAGCAGGGAAGTAATTTTCCTTTTCCCCACTCCCTTTGTGATGCACACACAAGTATATCTTGATTATCAACAATATCCTTGATCAGGTTTATGTACCTGCATATTTTTTCATCAATAACAAGAGAAAAGTTCTCTCAGTAGCAGAGTCTCTGAGGATGTTAATTAAACTGGTCTTTGCCTTCTCTCTGTAGAGTTTGAGATGCAACGGGAAATTCTCATTGGTGACTGTCCATCTATCTGCTAACTTTATTTTTGTCTCAGTCAAAACCAGGTTTTCTCCAATCTTAAATGATATAAATGTTCCAATTGAGATGTATATTATATGTCCATAATTTTACTGCAGTTTACAGAATGAACCAAATAATGGATGTTATCCTTATGTTATACACCCATATTATATACAAACATTTGTCTGAATTAGAAGAGTCATTGATTTAAATTTCTTATTAAGATATAACATGGATATATTCCACTTTAGCCAATCTGTTATTATAAACTGAATGAAAAAGGTGTATAACAGTATTTTGCTAAACTGAAGATGGTTACATTTTAGAATCCAATCCTTACCTGAAACCGATATGAAGATTTAAGTAAGTAAACGAAATCAAACCTTTCTAGTTCACTTTTCAGTATGATTTCATCTTCTTGAGCATTTCCAGGCAAGGCATTAATCTTGTCTCTGAAATTATTCATATTCTATTAAGTGAAAACATTCTTGCTGAATTTGGGACAATTTATCTTGTGTCTGCTGTTCTGATATATTGAAAAGACCATTCTAAAGCACTGGTACTTAATATTGGAAATATTACATTCATTTTTGTTTTGAAAGGCAATAAAGTATATTTCGTAAAAAGATACTTGGTCCAGCTTTCCGACACTGAAATACATGTTGTTTACTTCATGATTGGGGTTTTGCCAGTTAAATGACTCAAAAAGAGTCAACAGGGATACTTGACTTTAAGTCAGTCTTTGTTCTCAAAATAAATTGGTAAATAATAGCTCATAAGAGTTACTAAACCATGAAAAAAAAAACAGACCCAAGATGAGAACATGTATGTACCAGGTTTGATGGGTCACTGCCACAATCCTTGCCATATAGTGCTAATTAAATACAGGCATTCACCACAAAAACCATATAAAACAAAGATAATGCAAAACTGGTAAAATCCTTAAAATGCCATCTTAAATTATTGCTATAAATGTAACTAATATTTAAAAAAAAGGATTTCTGTGCATGCAAGTGCTGGATTAGTAGTCAAGTTATGATATTAAAATGTTGTACCATTTGAAGTGTGCAAGACAGGTATAACAAAAGAAGCCAAAAGTTAAGATATGTCATACAGATAGCAATTTTATGAGGTTTTAAAAGGGCTGTAAGGAGGTGGATCCTTCCTATTATTGCAAGCAGGGTGCAAGTCTGAGCATTTGCCTAGCAATGTGTCTACAAACAATTTATATAAGTACCTTATCTGATAGAACTGAAATGATGAACTACAGTATTTTTCAGCTGAAGTAAGTTCATCATCTATAAAAATGAGAATGTTATTATAATGTGGCCTTAAAGATATCAAACTAATGGACTTCATTCACATTTATACTCATGTCTGGGAGTAACTTTCATATTTATAAGACTCTTTGTTTACTAGCCCAAAGTTTGCATCCATGCAAATTACTTTTGTAAATCGCTATTTAAAATTATTATAGTCAATTTCCTCATTCAAAAAGAAAACCATTTAATGAATGAACATAACTAAAAAATCATCAATTCTCAGACATTTTTTTCTATTTATTTTGCATGTCACACTAAAAAGTTTAGGTTTGCAAGATTAAAAGGTATTATACACAAAATTTTGTCATAAAATATAAATTAATGAAGTCAATCAGATGTGGTTTACATACAGTAATTAGAAGGGAAAACAATTGCCATGGGCCAATGTGATGTTGAATTTGGAAAACTCCCAAGAAGTAAATCAAATGAGCCATAAAAAATATATTTTAATCCTATGTATAAAATTATAAATTAAGGCCAAATAAAATCATTAAAATCATCTGAAAATTAGAAATTTCTTCTTCAATCTCCATTCCACTTGGCAAAATTATCCGATTATTTTACTATTTAAAAAAATAAAATATAAAATTATTGCATCTTCAAATTTTCTTTAACAAATGTACCTGGCTACATGGTGGGCATTTTTCAAAATCTAACTGACCTGTGAGGTTACTAACACTATTGAAAGTTATGGCATGGTACCATACTCATTAATAAACAATCACCAATAATCAGTCTGTATATATTTTCTACCTGAAATAATGAAAGTTAACATTACATTTAGTGGCATTTAAAAACAGAATTTCATAGTTATCCTTAATACTTGTAAATAAGACTATATATACTTTTCATATTGGCTTTAAAGCTATACAGTAGTTGAAAAATGAAGATTATAAAGTATAAAACAAAAGTGATTACTACTAAATGTTACATAGGAAAATACAGAATCTTCAAAACACAGCATCCATGTAAGGCATTTACTTTGTATCCTTTACATGGATTATTGATGATTTATTTTCTTAAGCCAAATATTGATCTACTTGCCAAAACTTTCCAATTACTATAATAAAATACATTTTTAATAATGCATATTATTTTACACACAAACATTAAATTTCTCCACATTTAAAAACATTTTAGAATAAAATAAAAACGAATGTACATGTATTACAATCTGACTTTTACATTGGAGAAATACAATACTAATAATGTATTGAAAGCTCAGTATTAGTATTACCACAACAAAGTATATACCTCTCTAATATTATGAATTTGATATTTTTTCATGCTGGAGAGAGCATCAAAAAAAGTTCTCAGGAACAGCTGGCCCTCCAACTGCAACATGGTCCCTATCAATAAATAGCTACTCTTGGTAACTGATGTAGCAGGCCATATCGAAGAATTGTCACTGCTTCTTTTTCACAGTGACAAAATTGCATTATTACTTTGTGCTGGGTACCTGAAGAAAAATAATTATGACCTAAAAATGTGTTCATTGAATACAGCTGTGCAAGAGAAGTCAAATGAACCATGATATGTCAAATAGACAAATGTAACAATGTTGCAACAATGGTAACGATGGTAACTGTAACAATGGTAAGGTGTCCATCACTGTCATGATAATGCATAAAATGATTGCAGACTAAGGACAACTTAGCACCTGCAAAAATATGTAAAGTGATGATTGAATGAGCAATAATTATGAAATTATGCCAGGCAGCCAGAAGAAGACATGTAAACACAATATTTCATTACAAAAGATGCAGTTGTAATTACCATTAAGCTTAATCACATAGTAAATAACATTACCCTGAATGTTAAATATAATATTAATCACTATAGTACTGGTTATTAACATAATTTTTTAAACTGTTTTTTTCTAAGTATGCCTAACAATTGTATCAATGGCAAGGCTATATTATTGTGCTGCCAGTAAAAGTCTTGAAAAATTCAAGTAAATCATGATTACTTTAAGGTGACCATTCAAGGAGTAAAGTAAAATGAAAAAATCTGCCTCGTTAATAATGGCTCATATATGTCCAAGGATAAAGTGCTATGTCTGTGAACATTCATTAGGATACATGAAGGCTTTTCATTGAGGATAAAAGATGGAGAAAGAGAAATTTTTATATATACTCACCTTTGCAATCAATAACACACAATGATCTTAAATATGAAGATATGCAAACTTCATAATCTTTTCATCTCGGCATATCTTCTGACCTTGCCACAAATGGAACGAAGAGTCTACCCTGTAGGAAAAACAGAAAACATACATTACAGAATCTGAGTACATGTACATATAGATGAAAATCATCTCAATACATGCAAATCTGATCCTTACAAGAATGCAAAGTTTTTAAATAAATAGGGTCCTTAGATCCACTCAAGTCAAATTATTATGGCTTTAAAGCCCTTACACTTTATGCAGGATCTGTTCTAAAGGAAAACATTTAAAGATGAAATTCCTCATCCATGTGAAAACAAGCAAGTACTCAGTAGTTTTCTAAATACAGGAAGTGTGTGAGATTGGATTTTTAACGAAGCTTTATAACATTTTCAGTCATATCACAACAATGTCAGCAGTGTGGCAGTTTTATAGTGATGTCTAGCATTGGGGTATTATGCCTCAGACATGTAGCATGATGTCCCACCAAGTCACATTATTCTGCCACCAGGAAAACCAATCCCAATACTAAGCTCTTAATGCTGAGCTTTAAGCGAGGCAGCTGTTAGTGCCATTTTTGTAAATCTTTGGTATGACTCAGCCGAGGATTGAACCCACAGCCTCCTGCATCCGAGGCGGATGCTCTAACTACTAGGACACCAGAACAGTCTACAGAAAATATTTTCTGAAGAAATATATGTAGGATTTGCACCCATAAAGCATGACTTCATTGCATTTGGTTGTTTTTTCTTTGAAATTGTTTGAAAATTAGTGTAATTTCATATTTGTGTGCCTTACAAGAGACCTTTTTTCAAAGAAACATGTCTATTTTTTCACCCAAATTTTGAAAGATAGCATAAAGTTCTTGTAAATTACTGTGGTAAACTCATCCAAAGTTCTACCTGATAACAGATTTTATTGTTTGATTATTATTACATTTTCATTCAAAATAAAACATTCCACACTTTAGATACTGTAAAATAGAAATAAGTGTGCCTAAGCATTCAGTAATTCAAGCATTTTTTCTGTCAAATTTTTGAACAGGTGCTTGCTAAAAATGTATATTATTTTCTATTAGCAAGCCTACCATTTATACTAGATTCTTGTCATTCCCTATCAACTATTACTCCTGGTAGTGGCATAAGATCCTGAAAGCCAATCATAAATATTAATTTCAATTCAGTTATTTCATATCATCTCTAAATTCATAGTAACTGTATTTTTATTATCTTGGCAGTTGTTATCAACTTCAAAAACTTAAGTATTTATTAGAAAGAAGTGAGGCATCCTGTCAGTCTTTAGGTTTTACTTAAAGCAGTATAAAGTACAAAGTAAACTAGATCAAAGAGAAGCTTGCCACATTTACAGTGATAAAATAATTCATTTTCATAAGTTAGTGGACTTGTCTAATTGTCAGGACAAGATAAGAAATGCTACAATTGTTGCTTTTAGCACCTTATAAAAATCAATGCTGATGTTTAAGTGTGGAAAAAAGAAGCAATGGTGAAACATGGGAGTAAACACTAAAAATGTGTAAATATCTGAGACACACACAATTCTTTAAAAATGAGCCAGGTTTACAAATACAAACATTTAGCAAATTAATATATCTGAGACTATTCATGAAAGATGAAATTCAATTACACTCCAGTGGATGAAAATAAAAAAGGCAGTTCATATATAATTGATTTTCAGGTTGAATGAGTTAAGAAATCCAGTCTAATATTAAGTTAAATTCTTATACTGAACAAGAACTATAAAAAAATAATAAATCTCAGGAAATACAAAAGACTATATTAAACAGTTTACAAATAGTGTCAAAGCAGATAAGAAAGGTGCTACATACATGTATACGAAGTTCATATATGGTGTTAGTAACTTAGTTTTCTTTATCATTTGATTATATTTTTTAACCAATCAAATTGCATTTTACAAATATTTGGTAAAAACAATTCAAAATTGCATTCCATATGATTGTAATATTTTCAGTAATATGCAAATTCCTGACAATCTATACATTATTGCAAAATATCAAGTGATGACAATTCAATAAAACCTGTACATTATTGAAAGAACATAAATTCTGTCAAAACAAGTTGCAAAGAGGTAGCCTATAAAGATAACTGTCAGTCCATTAAATAGCATCATTAACAAAAAGGTAGTCTAGTCATTCCTGAACGGTTATCCAATAAAACAAATTCCAGTATTTCAAGTTACTCCTTCCTTGGCAAAATGTCATCTGACAATAAGCAACTCAAGCAGATCAGCCAATGAGGATGGGATGGAGGTTAATGCTGTATTTTCATAGGTAATACTTATTCTTTACTGTGACCTTAACCTCATGAACACCAAATTAGGGTGGGTGATCATTTTTTCTTCTTTTCTAATTGTATTCTCATTTGTTCTTTTGGTAATTCTATTTGTTTATCCTTTTTTCTCTTCTTTTTCTAATTGTGCCCTCTGAAACCCAAATTTATATTTCAACTTTTCTTTAACGTCAGAATCGGTTAAAGTCTTACAGACAGATGCCAAAACACTTTTGTCCAAAATATTCTTCTCAACCAAATGTTGAATTATAATTTTCTTGATTTCTTGTTTAGTTAAAGAAGATTTTGCTTCGGATAGTTCATATTTTCTGGCAAGTCCAAGCAATTCTTCCTTCCTAAAACTCTCCAACTGTTCTTTGGTTGGAGTAGAAAGAAAACTCTTCACTCTTGACATTTTTAAGAAAAAAAGCCTTTTGTTTTCACTAAAATTTCAAATAAAATGAACATGGGGAATTTAACTTTCGAATTTTAGCCAATTTCAAATATCCCAGACGAGCCACCAATTCTTTTCATATTACGTATCGGCTCGTTCAAAGTTGTTGTTGTTGTTGTTGGGCTTAACGCCATTTCTCAGCACACGATAGGCTATTCATGGCGGCCAGTATTAATGGTGGAGGAAGAAACCGGGAAATCACCGGAAAGAACCACCGACCCACGAGAAGCAACTGGAATCAGTACACAATTAATAAAATCCGGTTCAGTACGAATGTAGTCCCAGTCTATTTTTAGATCACTTTTTCCGGTCTAGAGTTAGATTTTGGCATTCTTGGTAAGGATTTAAAGGCAATTGATTATTCTTTAAAATGTGATCTTATGGTGTGGTTGTCTGTGTGTATTTCGGCGACAGTGCACATTGAGTAATAAGGTCATGGTGATGATCCGGAAGTGAAATATGTGTTCCGTTGCCTGGTGTTTTGTTTACAATTCAGCCTCGCAAAAAAATGCAGGTCAACCCTTGACAAGAACTAAACCGTTAAGTCATCTTTGAAGGTATTTTAGATTAACATATGATTTGTATTGATTGTCACACAGTGGAAAGTTCAGTACTGAGGAACAAATGTAGAGACCGTATAGTAAAATTAATTGTGTACTATGGCCTGTCAGTAAAAACTTGAAACTGATATAAATTTTTTATTATTAATGACATATACATGAAATTTTAATATGTTATGTATATTGACTTTAAAAATATAAAAATGAAATTAGAAGTAAAAAAATAATTTTAATTTTAAAAATTTAAATGAAATTTAAAAAACAATTAAAAAATAAAAAATTTCCACCAAGTATACACATATATAATATTTTTTAGGAATGATATTAAATGATATCAGCATATATATACTCCTACACCATATACAAGCTCAAATGATGGATATTTGTCAAATTTGATCAGAGAAAATATCTTTATTAGTCAAAATGAGACCCTCATTTAAAATACATGAAGACAAAATTCTACTTTGCTTTGTACCTTTAGGTCATTGAAACTATTTATTTGGGGTTGAAACAGTTAATTTATGTGTTTATGATGGGGTGACTTCCTGAGTAACACATATCTGCTTGTATAGCTATCAATAATTGTTTATAACCATAGTTATAGGGTATTTAGTGAGAGGACAGAGATGAAGACTTTATACTAGAACCTGTTCAAGTTCTCTACAAAATCATATTAAGCTGTCAGAGAATGAAATACAGGTCAGAGGGGTAAAATATACTTTACCCAGGTATATTTACCATTGCATGTAAGAAAACAGCAAAATGATGTAAGTTGAACACAGAATGCATTCCATTTTATTGTTCAGTTTCTTTAAGATGTTGATTGATGTAGTGCTACATTGTAGCCTAGATGATATTATGGGAATTCTCATGATCCATTTTGCTTTATGCATTATTAATGACTAATAATATTTGTTATCTGACATAAGTAATATTCAAAGAGATTATTTGAATTTAACTTTCTACAACTGATCCTAACATGGTTACATTGCTGACATGAACAAACATGCATATATTTTGTAATGTTTGGAATCAAAAGTTGACATTGTTAGGTTGACATGGTACCTATAGTGAATCTGTAAGGCTCAGTTTTGATTGTGTGCACTTAAAATATCCCAAGATGTTATTTTCATCATGAATATGCCTCTGTATGGTAACACATTTCAATTTAGTATTTTGACAGAGGGCGGTATTGCAGCATCAGCTGATATTTCATTCCATTGAATCATTGAATCATTGAACTTAAAACCTTGGTAGCCAAGACTCTTAAAAATAGACTAAAAATATTCAAACAGATTATTTGAATCATGTTTGCACATGTGATTTTAACAAGTACATTGCATATGTCCCACACATGCAAATATCCATCCTTGTTTACAAGTTTTCGGGATGCAAATTTCACATTTAGTTGATGATATAGGATTTATTGGTACCTATAGTTGATCTGTGTGGCCACATTTTGCTATATTCACTCACAATATCTAAAATTGTTTTTTCCTTCATGAATAGGATTGCATATAGTAATAAATTTTAATTTGGTACATTGTCATTTGACTTTCCACTATACTGGTATGTATCAATGTTTGCACCAATGATCAAACCTCACCGTTCCAGCATTGCCCTAAACTTTATGATACATTCTCTACCTGATTAGTTATTTAACCTGTAAATGGCTAAATATGCTTGTAGAAACTTCATCTATTTTTAGGATGCATTTGTCACTTTAATACATGCCCATTGCTTCACATCTTTGAGTGTCACTCTATCAAGTTTACCTTTTTTAACCATATTTGCAACCTGAATGTTATATTGAAATCACCATATCTAACACATTTTAACTTCATTTGCCTACATCTGCCTTTTTTTTAGAAATAAGTGAAACATGTTATATATTTTCAGGTCTAGTCTGGTATCTGAAACAAAGTATTAGAGTTGGATCAATTTGGAAGCTCTCCAGTAGTCCAATGGTGATAGCAAGGTCTCATAAGGACATGTGCAGTGTGCTGCTATAAGTGACCAAGATGAGTTCATATCAGTACACTGATATACAGCATCTCAAAGACATGGCTTAGATCTTCATGAGAGAGATTCGCATCTTTTTTCAGTAAGGTGAAACTGTATTTTCATATTGCATTGTTGACTTTTGTAGTTATCGGCATTAAAATGGAATGCATATTTGCTATAAAACATGGTAGTGGTCCCATCAAAACTTTAAATTTGAGTGGGATATTAGTTATACAAACAACTGTCCAAGTACCTGAAACAATAAATGTGGAACATAGTACCTGTCATTGTTTCTTTAGTATGTACACCTATATGCATCTGGATAGGCATATTGCAATTTGCTGTCAAAATCACTGTGAGCTATCATGCTTCAGTACCCCTGGGATTAATATTATCAGTTGTACAGACCTAAACTACCATTTGTTTTAAAGACCATTCATTAATCAACATTGCTGCCTTAAATTTGTCAAACTGAATGTCATAACTTGTATGAAAATTTATTTTTTGTAAAATAAAAAGTTTTTAAAATTTATATATTTTTTTAAATTTTCATTAAAATTTAATATATCAATATTTTTTAATTTCAAGAATATTTTCAGACAGGCCTTATCAAGTATTACAATTAGGTTTTTACTGCATTGAAAAATTCCTATAATTAAGGAAGATATAGCAAATTTAGTTTTGGTTTCTTAAGAACAATTGGACCTCAAATTGCACCCTATAGAACACCAGCACTACACACTTTCTGACAGCTGTCACATGTCTTGCTTGCAAGGAAATTTCAAAAGACTTTATTTATGAAGTTGAAACAGTAGTGGCATGCAAAATAAAATGCAAATATAAAATTTTGACAAAAACATTGACCCTTTCAGGAATCAGTACACAATTAATAAAATCCGGTTCAGTACGAATGTAGTCCCAGTCTATTTTTAGATCACTTTTTCCGGTCTAAATTTGGTGGTGATACTAGAGTTAGATTTTGGCATTCTTGGTAAGGATTTAAAGGCAATTGATTATTCTTTAAAATGTGATCTTATGGTGTGGTTGTCTGTGTGTATTTCGGCGACAGTGCACATTGAGTAATAAGGTCATGGTGATGATCCGGAAGTGAAATATGTGTTCCGTTGCCTGGTGTTTTGTTTACAATTCAGCCTCGCAAAAAAATGCAGGTCAACCCTTGACAAGAACTAAACCGTTAAGTCATCTTTGAAGGTATTTTAGATTAACATATGATTTGTATTGATTGTCACACAGTGGAAAGTTCAGTACTGAGGAACAAATGTAGAGACCGTATAGTAAAATTAATTGTGTACTATGGCCAACTGGCAAGCTTTCTCACATATCTACATTAGCCGAATCCTAGACTCGAACACACGCAGAGAGAGGTGAGATGGCAGTGATCCGTAACGGACAGCGCTTTAGACCACCCGGCCACTCGGGGCCCCTCGTTCAAAGTAACATAAAAGAAAGAGTGAAGACAACAAGCTTTGTAAATCTTAACAAAAAATAATTTATTTTCCCAGAAAACATGAAATAATGTAAACAATTTAAGCAAGACTTACGGTTTACAGAAATTATCCAAATTTTGTTCAAAATAGAAATATAAGTCCTGTAAAAAGTTTTAAACACAGTCTGAAGTTCCGGTCCAAATTGGCGGAATGACCATGTCAGATGAAGGCTAACAGAAAATTCTAGAATTTACACAATAAAGCACAATTTGTGTTGTCGCGTTCCAATTTATATTTTCGGGAAAATGTTTTTTTTTTGTCCAAATCAGTAATGTTGTTCTCCAGGAAAACAATTATTCATAAAAATAAAGTAAAAATAACTTCTCTAACAAGACATGTTGTTCTACGTAGACATACGAACAGACAACTTCTAGCACAAATGGATACCTTTTTATGGTATTTGAAGTCGTGTATAACTGACTTTACGACTCTGCAACTGTGTATGACTCTACTACGACTGTCGACTGTTGACTCTCGACTACGACTGTCTGTCCAAGGCTGTGTACGACTTAAAAAAAAAAACCTCAAACATATAAATGAAGCTAATGCTTTGTTTGAATTGCACGCGCTCGAGGACGCATGCAATTTCGTAATACATTAGGAAAGCCTGACCCAGTGTCAGCCAATCGTTTTCATGGCTATTCCTGAATGTTTACTTCTAATGAATTTGTTATCATACACAGCACGTGCTCACATGAGTCACATCTACGACTCAAGTAAACACTGCTTTTTCAAAAACATGTTAAACTGATCTTAATAATTACATTTAATGAAATAAAAATGAAATAAAAAGATTTATACAGAATTGTTTCCTTAACACACACACAATTAAACTATAGGGTCGTAATTATATATATATATATATATATATATATATATATATATATATATATATATATATATATATATATATATATATAGATATATATATATATAAATATATATATATATATATATATATATATATATATATATATATATATATATATACATATATATATATATATATATATATATATATATATATATATATATATATATATATATATATATATATAGAGAGAGAGAGAGAGAGAGAGAGAGAGAGAGAGAGAGAGAGAGAGAGAGAGAGAGAGATCAATAACTTTTTACTATTCAGTACTGACTTAATTTAAGATCAATGAACAATAGAGTCCTCTCCAAAAATTTAACCCTGTGATTTGTATTCCTCCTCAAATTAAAAAATAAACATTTTGTATGTTGTTTTGTCATATATTGGTCATTTCTTGGTAAAAGCATATAAATGATGACATACTTAAGGCATGATGCTGTCTCTGAGTATGTTTAAACTGTATGATCAATAAAAAGTAATAATATATGCCTAAATGTATTTAAAAGTAACATTCGTAGAAACTATTGTCGTTAGAATATACAATTTGAAATGAAAACTTTGATCAAATTGTCATATAATTTGTGCTAAAAAAACTGCTTTCACACTACAAATTGACACAATTGAGATAATGGGCAAATGATTTTTTTTGTTGTAGTTTATCATTATGTCATGACTGTATGTTATGACGGTATTTAATGTATTTATATGAATTCACAATAATCTAAAAGTCTAAAATAAACCACTAAGCACTTTGTAATGCCAACAAATAATTTAAATAATTCGATCCAAACGATGACACAGCTATAAACTCAGATCATAGATTTCCTAAGAATGATATTCAAAAGAGGACTGAGAACTTTGTTTACAAAATCTATATATACTATTTCACTTGACACAAGACACAATGGTGTTTCCAATGGAAAAACAAAAAAAAAACAGGTATTACACTCAAACCAAAGTAAACATCTTATTTTAAACTATGAGAAAAGAGAAATAGGTCTAAGCTCTACTCTCAGTCATGGACAAAAAATGAAGGACCAAAAAAAAATGAAGCACACAATATACAAAACATTTACACAACAGAAAAAAACAATTATCAAGCTACAGCTTGAATATATGAAAATTCCATTTTTAATTAATGATTACAAAACACAGTTCTCAGACAGTGAAAGGAATAAAATTCCACTGTTGAAGTGGCATTTTAGACACTTTTGTAAGAAAGCAGTATATGGCTATGAAGGTTATTCATATCTAGTATATGGCTCTCAAGATCAGGAAAGAAAATGGTCATTGTTTGGATTATGTAAATATTTGTTAAGAAATTCAACATAAGGTTGAAACATACGATGATCTCAGATGTGTTATTCCTCTTTAAAAAAAAATCCACTATAACTCCAGCATAATTATGTTTCGCAAATATTGTTTCATGGATGCTGTAAGTGGCTTGCAAAAATGACTTAAATTAGCTGTGATGTGTCGAATTTTGAAACTCTTAGAAGTATTGACTGAATAAATTGTACCAAAGTTAACTTAATTAAAATAGAAGGGCTAGAGTCATTTATATATTATTCTCATTTCATCTCTGAACGTCAAAGGAAATTTGGTTCCTCATAACAAAATTTGACCGAGTCATCTATTTTCGTCAATCAAAAATTATACGTAGAAGATTTTAGGTAACTGTCGATTCTGAATGGTTAATGGAATTTTAAGGGCATAACTCTTGTAAGGAATTGGATTGGTGTTTCTACTTTGCAAAAAATTGATTCAGTCTTCAATCTTACTTGAGTGAAGTCAGACGAGACTTCTAATGAACGTAGGAAGTACGTTCCCTCGTGCCTGAGTAAGGCGAGATAGTCGTCTCAGAATGGAGACAAACTATACATTGGAAATTTGTGGAAAAAACGAATAACAATGGCAAAGGTACGCAATCTTAGTTTCCAGATTTTAATATACTATTTCATTTGTTTGTTATTTGCGAATGTATTGATGTTATGATGCATGTATGTATGATTTAATTTTCAGGTATTAGTGAAATGTTAGTCACGACATTTTATTCTTTGATTTTCTATTATCAATTCATTGAGAGAATTGACAAGATTGCATGTAATTGAATGTTCATTGAGGGAATTAACAAGATTGCATGTAATTGAATATTCGATACATAGGAATGCGTAGGAATTTCGTGAATTCAGCCTAATCTATGATGGATAATGTTTCGTAGATTTATGAATTGAATCTCTGTGTAGAATGTCATGTATTGCGTGTATATTCATATACTAGTTCGTAATGTTTAATTGATCACATTAATTATTTTAGAGTAGTTAGATTTGATGGACTAAGCCATTTATTATTTAACACGAGACTGTATTAAATAGTTTAATGTAAAAGAAGTCTTGGAGTGTTAAATACGGGCACATATGTGCTAGTCGGGAAGCCGAAAGCTAATGTTCTCTGTTAGGAAAGACCCAAATTAAGGTCAGTTACATGTAATGGCCGTCTCTATTTATAAACAAAACTAGTGAGAAAGCAAGTCATTTAGACAGAATTATGCAGTTTATTATCTGAGCTGGAATAATCCTATATATAAGTGGAAAAGGTGATCTATTGTTTATTGCGCACATTTTATATATTTAAGGAATCGTCTTACTGGACAAATTCCTAAGCAAATTCTACGGCAGGATGCATCAGAAGAATTCCACCGCCAAATTCCAGTCCTAGATAACATCATCAAATCGTTTCTAGTGTCGACTGCCAAGGGTCCAAGTCAAAGACGATTGTCTTGTCCATAGTAAATCAGTGTGAACCACGTTTAATACTTTAGAGATATGAAATTTAGGAAATCTATTCAATACACCCTCAACGCCTTGGACCTCAATGTCATGGACCCTATTGCACTTGCACTTACAAGTTGGCATGAGCATCAGTAATACAGAGAAGAACTCCACCATGCTAAAAATGTCAATGTTGACTAGTTTTCATGCTTTAGAAATATGTCTTTTCAGCTATCTGGTGAATATGTTAGGCCTTATTTGATCTATAGTCATGAAAATTAGCATATATATGCATCTCAGGGAGAGTCACTCAACCATGGAAAGGATAGGTCTTTGTAACATTCAAAATAAGATTATTTTGAACTCAATATTTACTACACACTTGATATAATTATCAACTGTAACTAACATTTATGAAATTTCATATATGGATATATCACATGAGTAATTTAGTCATATCAAAAGAGGTAATTCCAACTTCATTTTCAAGTCAGAATGGCATTTGTACATTCAGACATTTGTTGACATTTGTATTTTCAACCATTTGTTGCTAAATTCTTTGTGTCTATTAAAACTGAGTAGTGTAATTTGATAGCTTCAACATTGTTTACAGGGATGAGACTATTCTTAATCCATCTTGATCTATAGTAAATAGAACAATATTCTTTATGGCTATAATGGGTGCAGCCAGGCATTACATGACATTTTGCCATTACAATACTGATGTCACCCTGCACTCAGTCCTATGTAATCTATATCAGTACATTTACAGTAAATATTACCACAAGCATTTAGGTTCACAATTAATCCCTGTGAAAACTATAATTAGCAAGATTGCCATAAGATTCATTTTGTTTTACTTTTCAACTTTTCCTGTGTAATTTTGTATAATTAGTTTGTTTTTATCTCCAGATTATAATTCATGATGTATTCTTATTTTCATCAGTTATTTATTTCAAGGTTCTAAAGTTTGAGTTATTTCATCCAACTACTTTAAAAAGAAGTTTTTATTTAATTTTTGGTCCTTATCATTATACTCCAACTAAAATAAGGAATAGTTTTATATGATCACTTTGCTCATGTATTTTTTATTCTCATAATTTCATTCAGTGTTCTAAGAATATCACATCTGTAGCTACATAATTGACTTATTTATAACGATAACCAAACATATTAATGAAAAATTATTAACTTCACAAAATTACTTTCATTATTTGATTAATAAATTAAATTTAATTCATTATGTCAGTATGTATAAAATTTGTAAATGTCATGAAGATAAAAGATACAAAGAAATTTAACTTTGAAAGATTTTGTTTAAATCCTTTCTCTCATTTTCAACCAAATTAATGTTTAATTAGTAATTATAAAAGTGATTAGTTACTTCCTTATTTAGCAAAAACAATATGCAATAAAAATGTTACTTCTTTCCACAAAATGTTTAGTTTGGAAAATCTTTCTGATAAGCTGACATTTCAAGGATTTTTTTCTATCAAAACTATTATTATAATAAGTGTCAATATTTAACTTTTCTAACTTGTTTGTAAAATAACATATTTACTATTAGGATGATAATGCTTGTTAACCATGCAAACAAATACAAGTTTTCCCCCAACAAACCTATTTTTAGCAATAATTTTTAATACATCTAGAGTTCTAGATCACATACTTTTAAAAACATTAGAAAACCAGTCTGCTTTATAAATCAAAATCATCTAAAGTCTTACAGCTTGATTGGAGAGAACAAACAATCCACTTCTATGATGGAGACCATGCAAAACAAAAACTGGTCTTGATATGTTCAAGGGGGTGCTCACAAGTTATTATGTATTTTTGATGGAGTGATGTATGTAAGGTGAAGTTGTTTGCATTTAAAACATGCACATTGGTTAGAATGTTGGTATGTTTCTATGCTACTTTTATGTAATGTGGCTGACATTCTTTGGATATTGTACTTTTGGAAATTGTAAATGATCTTAGTGCACTGCTAACTAAAATGACTGCTTCCATGTGCTCCAAAAATAAACCTGAATTTGTCTAAAGTACACTATCCTTGGCTGCTATTAAAACAGGGATTTTGTCAGACTAAAAGATATAAGCTTCTGAAATTGTAATTAATGAATTACCAAATGTGTAAAATATAAAAAAATATTGGAACATGTTTGCAAATTACAACTGAAGTTCAAGAAGTGAAAATGACCAAGTGGAGCTAGCACATTTTCGAAAGGTGCAAAATCCTGGAGTAAAGCCAAGATGTATAATCCATATTAGAGCCAACAATCATGCACCAAAATAAAGAAAGGGAATTAAAGGTTCTTTGAACAACACATAAGTTATTCAAGGTCTTTTTTAAATAGCCAGTATGACCAGTGAGGAACCCAGGGGAAATTCTTTTTCTTTAAAATTTTAATGCTATGCAAAATATGAAACTAGATTGCCAACCATAGGAGTTTGGTTAGGGGTATCTGTTGGTAAGCCAAAAGCAACATTTTCTTCAATATTAAGTAAATGACATGAAGCATACTAGCAGGGCATATCATTTTGAGCACATCAGATATTTTAACTAAGAAGAAATTCTATAGAGCAATGTTTTTAAGTCTGGAAAAGTCAAGTTATCCATTTTTGTGGCAAACAAGCAATCATGAAAATTGCAAGGGATGTGGAATTAACTTTAATGGAATTACTGAATATTACTATCTGTGTACATGAACAAATATATATATATATATATATATATATATATATATATATATATATATATATATATATATATATATATGCTTACATACATAAATATGTATGTGTTTGTATGTATATGTATAAAAGTGTACATTAAGGAAATACATGTAGTTGAAATAAATATACTCTCTCTCTCTCTCTCTCTCTCTCTCTCTCTCTCTCTCTCTCTCTCTCTCTCTCTCTCTCTCTCTCTCTCTCTCTCTCTCTCTCTCATAACATTGAATTTAGAATTATAATATATTACTATGTTAACCACTATTCCCTGTGAAGTAATGAATACTTTTAATAAACTGAGGTAGTCAGTGGGATGGATGTCTGACCTACTGTGAGCTATGCATGGGGAATAGTACATAGAAAACAATGTCTACTGACTTCAGGTAGATAAGTCATATACAGATATAAATATATGCACAATCAATTCTAGCACATGTAATTATTTAATTGAGATGGCATACATAGGCATAGTTTTGATTGTATATTAATTTAAAATAAAATATTGATAATTTTATAAATGTTTGCACTACTATAAATATCTGTATATGAATTACATCAGACCACATAGGACTGACAGATAATAATGTCTTAATTGTAAGTCAAGACATTAATCTAAAGAGAACAATATGTCTCAGAGTTGTAGATTTTCACATTCAAACATTAATTCAGCTGTTTCTATTTATCTGCATGTCAAGTTTCTAGTTTTTGAAACATGAATAACACTTACATTTTATTAAGTCATCTGCATTTGGTTCTCTGTCGCGTATGATGAAATTTGTTAAACCAATTATCATCATAATCATACAAGGGAATTTTATGTTTATCCCAATTCAGGTTAAGATGGATGGGCTACATAATTGTAATTGGTAACATGTTGCACAGTTGATATGTGGATGGTAGAATTGAATTTTGATACCATATAGTTCTGCACAAAGGGAACTTAATCAATGTCGCATAAGATTCCATGGGTAAGTGACACAGTCATAGACACTGTCCAAATTTGAATGCACATGATAAAATAAAATAACAGTACATAATCCACTAATGATAATATAAAAATGGGACACTAATGGTACTGTAAAAATAGGATAATCATTTTTGATCAGACAGTTTTGCCACCTTAACTTTGCAGTTTGCATTATACTGGGTTAGAGTTAGGGTTAGGTTATACCATACTATCATCTTTTCCTTGGACCCTAAATATAATTGTAGAGAACATTTTTATCAGAGTGAAATTTTGCATTGTGATAATAAAGGAGTCATAAATGAGTCAGGTATGTGGAATATGAAAAAAAAAAATATAGCTACCATGCATTTCTTTAAGAAAGTTATTTATTTGTGATACAAATAAGCCATGTAGGCTATACATATATATTTGTTTACCACTGTACCATGCATCACTGATTATCTAACTGTTGTCATTCTCAAGCTCTAGTCATGCAAAACTCTTCAATCAAAATGAATGTATGCATCTCTGGTAGTACCAAGCCCTTTCAATAAATATGGCCACTATAACCTATATTTCATATGACCACTTAGGTTTTTAACAGCATGTACACTTACAATGATGGATTACTGAATTTATTTCTGCATGATAAACATTTTTAGAATAGCTGTTCACATTTTATTTTGATTAGAAGTTGTATAACTTACAAGTGTGCATCCACCTGTAACATTTTAAAGGTGTATTACAAGAGGTCTAAAATTGTCTAGGAGTTCATTTATGTTGGATGACAAGCTGATGTTCATCATACCCAAGTCTTACATATCTGTCATGATGACCAGATATAAAAGTCAAATTTACCCTGCCCTTTCTGAAAGATTTTCCGGGAAAAGAATTGACCAGTTGATTTTCTCCCCTGCAGGGAAAGAATCAGAAAGCAAATTCTTTCCCCGTTCAGATGAATGTTCTTCTCCTGAGTAAAGAATTGAATAGGCGATTCTTTCTCCCCCTTCAAAATAACTGGCTAGCCAATTCTTTCCCCATCTAACTTTATGTGTTATACATAAAAAATTAAAAATAGATTCTAATTTATTTTAAGAATTTAATAAGAACTGCAAATGAATATTTGTTTTTAAAACCAACCATATTAAATTAAATTTTAATGTTAGAACCTATTATATTAACAACAAAAAATATTAATGGTCTTTTGTCATCAAGTGAGTTTATGTTTTTGTTACCTTGTTTGGTCTTTTATATATAATTAGAATATAAAATGAGGACAATTAACTATTGTGAGTTCTCACTTGGAAGAAAGATGATTGTCCCCAGAGTTGTGTTTTTTGAAAAGTTAATTCATCTCTCTGTCTTTCACTCTCTTCTCTCATTTTTTCTCTATCTTTCTCTTCCACTCTTTCTTTGCATCTTTCACTTTCTCTCCTTCATTCTCTTCCTATCTTTATCTCTCTATTTGTCTCTGATCTTTGTGTTCCACTTTGTTTTCCTCTCATTCTTCGTGTCTTCATCTCTCTCTCTCTCTCTCTCTCTCTCTCTCTCTCTCTCTCTCTCTCTCTCTCTCTCTCTCTCTCTCTCTCTCTCTCTCTCTCTCTACCTTCCTCTTCTTCTCCCTTTATTCCCTGCATAAAACTGCCTGTTTTCTCTCTCCTTCTTAGTCTTGTGCATCTTTCATGACATTTTCTCCTTGTGTATTCACTAGACAGTATTCTGATTACACATTTGTAAATAGTAGGGTCGAAACACATTAGAATAGAATGGTGATGGGTGGAGGTAAAATAGAGAATTTAAGACACAAATGCTGTAAGAGATTTAATTCAATCAAATCAGTGTCAGGCTATACTGGTATAAAATATAATATAATAAGCGATAATATTTAAAAGTAGGTTATCATATATCAACGCAATATTAGTCAAAATGGTTATTCGCGACTGAAAATGATGAGCGAATAACGGGTTGGGCAGATGATGTGATGACATTTATTGATAATATGGTCGATATATTATTTGATAATGATATTACTAAACTAAAAGACAAAAATAAACAGCGGGGTCACATTCGATCTACGATTCCAACGAGTTATATCAGATAAACCTAATGAGGTTTCAAGAGTCTCTTTTTAGACATTACCCCCAGGACAATTCCTAAAAAAAAAAACGAAACTTTAGAAACTCAGAGGGCTAAAGGTCTTTATTGTGACCAGAAACCTAACGAGGTTTCTGGTTAGTCTATCGATGTTTTTTTTTTTTTTTTAAATGGCCATTGTGTGGAGTACCTCATTATTGAAGTCACCAGGTCACGATCTCACATGACCCCGCTGTTTACTTTCGGACGGCACTGACAGCACACACACACACACACACACACACACACACACACACCAAACTTATCCTAACGGGCGGGTGGGGGTGGCCTTATCTAGGTCCAACAAATATCGCACACTCCCCATCATGGCAACACTTAGGAGTGCAAAATTGCACCGACCTTGTGTTTTGTTTTCGAGGTAATGCCCAGGGCCCCCGAATAAATTACAAATTCTGGCATAATATCACCTTCGCCGGCAATGTGCCAGTCGCAAGATTCGACTTTCAATACGGGAACCCAATGAATTAGCAATCAACCACCGAGCTTCTTATGTATGTAATGTTAGAAAATTTATTATGTAGTTTTCATAATACTGGGATGACACACTTATAGTATTATACTTTCTGATTCTGAAAACAGGTAATTTTATATTTTTTAAATTCTGAAGCTTTATAACATTATAATATGTACAAAGCGAGAGACCTAAAAAAAAATACAGTCAGTGTACGCATTGGTTTAAGATCATCCGTTGCCAAGGAGATAATTGATCGATTTAATATGACACTCTCTTAAAAGTCGAGGATAAACTAAGTGACAAAAAGATATATATATATATATATATATATATATATATATATATATATATATATATATATATATATATATATATATATATATATATATATGATTCTGAAAACATCATTAAAAATAAATCGAGAAATACATGATTCTTGATTTTATTTTGTATATAAAACAAATTTGTGGTTGTTGGCTAAAGATAGACCGAATTGCGTGGTCAATGCAATTAACTTTGTTAAGATAGCAGAGAAATCAGTTATTTCCAGGGCTACGGACGAACTGCATAGAAGAAATCAATATTTTGTAAGTGAAGGATAAACTACAAACAAAAAGATAAAAATGTGCAATAGCATTATGCTCTTGTGTTTATCTTGTTTGGTTTACTAAATATATTATAGCATCTGCACACACACTAAAATGATACACAGCATATTTCAGTCTGGACAGTTGAACTTAGGCGAGAATTTTCAGTAGTAATATATTATTTACGTAATGTGAATTGCTAGTTCTTTAGCAACTCTATGATCCATCACGTGATTTCACAAAAATCATTATTCAAACTTTTCACAATTTCAGGCATGCGAATATGTAACTTGGCCGGATCATAGTTAACATATTTGTAGAAAACGTTAGTTCAAGAAAAATTTTATTTTTATTTGCATTTGTTTGAAGGAGATAGATAATTAAAGAGGGACTATGGCGGCAGGTAAGTAATAAAATGAAATTCCGTTAAAGATACGCTTCCGTCCTAATAAAGTTTAATCTTCTACAACTCTGTTTGACTAGTTTGATGAAATATCTTGATCACGACTATGATTATATTTACTGTAGCTATTGGTTGGTGCTAAAATAATACTCCGGAATTAAGTTCTTTTGATGCTTCTCTGTGACGGCATTTAAATCTATATATAAGTACATTCATCATAGCTATGTATTATAGCTATAATATATATCACTATTATAACATGTTATCATTATTATATAACAGGAATTTAATTCTGCCAGATACTTTTTGGTGCCATTCAAACTTTCTTTCATTGCTATTTTATTAAGAAAACACTTACTACCTTTTTGCAAAAAAACTTTGACCTGTCCAGGTCGATGTTGAATTTTGTATACTGACTTTGGCTTATTGGATTATGCAACTTTTCATATTTTAATGCAATCGCATCTCGTAAATACTGAAAATATCTGATATCGTCTGTTCTGACAAGAGATAGTTTGATTCAATCAAATTTTCTAAAACAAATACCTGAAATTTCATCACTTTGTTCAAATGATAATTGTTGGTTATTGACGATTAATTTTTTATTTTGCTATTAACTCCATCGACTAATATTAAATTTTCAAACATTTTTCTGATGTTTAGAAAATATTGCTTAAATAATGACTAAATGCGACAGTATTAATTCCGTCTTTACAATACCTTTTATCATCGAAATTGCTTAGTCCACGTTTTATAATTGTATTCGTTTCAAGCTTATGATGATTCGTCCTAATGACATTAGTTTTGATAAATCTGACGCTATTGTTTTGAGCTGCTCTAAAATCGTAAAAACTCATCATCTTTTTCACATATCCGCGAGGGATACCTTTAGCATTCTTTGTCAGTTTATTGTCATCTAATATCATAACATACATTTAGCTTCTAAGTCCAACACACACACACACACACACACACTCTCTCTCTCTCTCTCTCTCTCTCTCTCTCTCTCTCTCTCTCTCTCTCTCTCTCTCTCTCTCTCTCTCTCTCTCTCAAAGGCTTAAACATAAATTCATCTTTACTTTTTCTAATAACTGCTTTGTTCGAATTATCTTGAAATCAACTACATGTTAAATGATCTGATAAATAGATCTTTATTATCGTAAATATCTTTATAGACATCTTCACATTTTATATTATAAACTAGCGAGTCCGTATCAGTAAATAGCAACTCCGAATCTGGCCATTGTTTCTTGGTAAAATTGTAGTGAAAATCGTACATCAACCACTTTGATATATTAAATACAGCTGCACCAACATAAATTGGCTTATTTAACTTTAAATTTGTCTTTCGTCGTTGTATTGCAGCAAGATTTTCATTAAATATTTTCATTAACTAATTTATTTCTACGATTTGTGTCATTAACAATATTTATCGAAACTCTTTGACGAATATCTTTCATAGTCTTAACAAACACCGAGTTGTTCATTAACTTGACGTTTTTCTCAAATTCTGGTTTAGTCGCAGCACGACGTTTCGTATTTAGGTCAACATAATCTTCCATCCACCTCGACTGATTAAACTTTAGCACTCGATGTACTTTTCTCAGGAATAGGCCATCATCTACTGCTTACTTCAAATTTTTGTAATGCATAACGTAAATACTTTTATCTAACAAATTTAGAACTAACTTGTTTACGATAGAATATTTTGCTGTTGTCATTGCTCAGGCGTTAATAAACTATCATCAATCGTCATTGACTCTGCGCAAAACGGATAATCGTTATGTAGATCATGTAAGATCAAGGATAGTTGAGATCAACTACAACAAAGTATGAAATATCTTTTGGAAGATTTTTTTTCTTCAGTTTCTTAAAAAAAAATTGATTCGGAGTTTTCTGTCATGTTCTCACTTTTAAGCTACTAGTAAAATTTATCTATGTCAGGCAGAGACGTTTCATTAAATCTGCTACAATTGTCAAGATACTCGTACGAAAGATACCTTCTTTTGGTCAGACCGACATAGATTTTACCGAAGCAACTTCGCGGATTATTAAAAGTGTTACAACCTTTGACAAGCTCGTCAAATGATGCTGCCATAAATAGCATACTGTCAATAAAATGTAATTTACCGAGGGTCACTGATATATACTTTTCAAAATTATTTGGAATACATTTTATTACGGAAGTTCAATATCTCTGTAGCAGATATAATGACGCATTGCTCTTGCGTCAAATTGATTGTATGGTTCTTGTCCTGGCAGGGGATTATCATTTTCGTCAAGCTGTTTATCAAGAGGATTATAAGGTCCTGAATATTTCCAGGTAATGTCTAACCTCCTATTGATTTTGACAGTTTGCCAATTAATTTATGTATATCTATATCCGTTCCAATCATTTCTCTGTTGTTGCATTTCTGATCAAAATGCGAAATTATTGGACGAAGACAAAACGATATCATTTTTTATTACCGATATTGATGAAGCTCCATCTGTAGATGACTTAGATGGATTCCTTAATAACCTCGTAGAATGCGATGATGTAATTCTGGACAAACAATGCAATCCAGCTAGAATATTTTCTATAGGTAGACATAAAAATGCTGAAATGATTTATGTTACAAAACGATATACAAAGATACCTAAGGTGATCAGAGAAAACTGCAATATTTTAGTTGCGTTCGGTGGCGTAGATAATTATACTTTACATATATTTATTTTACTTGGTGTTCAGGGGACATGGAAATGATTAAATTTAAAAACTTTTATTCAAATGCACATGCTGTTCCGTTAGGATTTATAACGATAAACTTACATGATCTAAGATCATTGTATCGTTTAGATATAGATAAAATCTTTGGTCCTTGATTGTTAATTTATAGCAGCAGAGAGGGTGAATGATCAACGCTGAATGACCAGCGCGTCAAAAACAAAATGAATCGAAAAATAATCTGACCATATAGAGAATCTTTTTAACTTAGACGTCATTGACGGTATTTTTCAGCATCGCAGGAACCATTAATTTTCGTAAAAAAGGTCTCTAGCAAAGTGATCTGTTCACCCTCTCTTCTGCTAGAGTAGTGTTCTTTTAGTGGGAACATAACACGTATAATCCTCTGTTATATGCATAGTTATGCATATGAAACTATACACTCATAACGCAAATTTTCAGCTCAATAAGATTTTTGTCAAGCAGACATTGCTGATGTGATCAAAAAGCTACACTAGTATTCATAAGCTAAATGGAGACTGCTAAGATAATAATAAATATAAAACTACAAGTAAAATGAAAATGAAAACATTTACATTGCAATTATAAGAGCGTAATGTAATAGGTGCCGAATTAACACTTGGCCGTTATAAGCTGTGTGATCCGGCAACTTATTGTTTAATTGTTATACAACCATAAGACTCATTAAAAAAAGAAAGAAACATTCACCGTCTTTTTGTAGTTTGTTTGGGGAAACGTGTTTCAGCTCATTTTAGTTTGCGGACTATCATTATAACAGAAAGGCAAAAAGGTAATTTCCGGTGGTGTCACTATTGTATTAGGTTAGTATTCGTGCTCGTTATATTTAAAAGGAAAATTACCACCTCCAATGTGTGAGTTTCTCGGAACGAAATATAGCTCTTTCCTTGAATTTGACAGAGGGTCCGCTGCTGAAAGTATCCTTCTATTGTGAAATCACTAATTTGGTTTACTTGAATTGCGCAACGTCTCCATCATTAATAAAATTAACATTTGTAATAAACATACCTTTATGGCCTACCTTATGCTAAGGTGAGTAACGTAGTTGCCTTTAGCCCCGTATCTTCGGGGCCTCGGCTAAAATTAATAAAGTATTAGTGATAATACAGTAACACCACTGGCTCTGCCAAGTTGCATGCGTGGCGCATTTAGCATCGCAAACTATAAGGGCTGACCAGTAGTCACATATAGCAAAACCTGAAATTAACGTGATAAATGATGAAATATTGTGAAGTAAGCTATTCATTCAAAAGCTAAAATCACGGTTGAAATAACATTATGTCAGACCTTATATTATGAGAAATATGCATGTAGCATTTCATCCAAGTTTGCAAAAGAACTGTTTCTGTTTTCAAGAATTGCGCCAATAACACACAACACACTGCCTTGTCAAGATATATCCTTGAGCTATATCTTATGATAACCTTTCCATCCGTTACAAAGTTACGGATCGGACCAGCAGAATTAACGAACAGGCATACATCGCCATAACATAATACGCTAAGCTTAATGTGATAGCATAAAGATGCAATATTCAAGATGTTTGACCACAGCAGAAGTCTCATAAAACAGAATGCTCAGTAAAAAATTCCTCTCTTAAACTGTATATAATTATTTTCATACATCTTTACTGATGGCAAAATGAGATTCAGCTTTCTTCAAATGACATATATTCATACTAGTGGATGGATGTTGAAAACAAATATATAACATTGCTGTCAAATTCAGTAAAAAATATTACATGGAACTATTTACTGACAAAGACGTGTTTAACAAACTGTTTATAGAATAAGGAATGCTATAGTCAAATAAAACGAAGTCGCGATAGAATTTCTTTATCACACGTTCAATCAGATCTTTTGGAATATCTTTGTAATACTTTAAAAGCTTATCTTGAGTTTTTTCTTTTCTCAGAATGTCGAAACTCTTTGGAAAATTAACCTTTTTGGAAGCCCCTAAATATTCCACGAGATAGGACATATCTTCATCCATGGACTCCATTTTGCCAATAACGTCATATTCCACGTGACACGGATGGCACAATGTCTCGTACTGTAACCAGTGTTCGTGGTTGTATCCCCATACTGAGTTATCAGTTAAGTAAAGTAGAAATTCCTCAAAAGTTACATCATGCCCTTTTTGTATAGATTCTTCGCTAGGCGAGGCTCGATAGTGTTTGATAATTTTCCGTCCATATTTCTCGTAAAATTCTATTTCATTTTCTGTAAATTTGTTTAGGTACGCTGACAAAAGTCTTTCCATTGGTTCTCGAACAAATATTATTTTTCGATATGTCTCTAGTCGTGTCTTAACCTCCGTTGGCGCATAATTATTTAGAAACTTAAGACTCGCTTTGAACGTGATGTGTACATCTTCGCCAGGAATTTCCAGTGGGTTAGAAGTGTTCACAATTCCGTCGAGGATAAGAAACATTCTCATGATGTTTGTGCAAGCCACCTTAGGAATATAGCAGTAAAGTACTTTATACTTTTCATTGACTAAAATATGGCTATATGCACTTTTGGATAGACGTGGCAAAGGATATTTTCCGCCATTCAAAGCTTTGCAGGCAGTCTGCAGCTTTTCTTTTCTGTCTCTGAAAACAGCCTCAATCTGCAAAATGGACAAATAAGTTTCTTATATTTTATGGAAATTTCAATCTCTTGAATGTGAAATGTTTATTTCCTTTTTCTTTCTCTTGTTCTTTATATTATAAGATCATCGTGAGATTAATAAAATGATAATCAATCAAAAAGAAAGTTTTTTAACATTATTGTCTATTAAACGGAAGTCTCCTTTATATGAAATAACATGAGTTCGGTCATATTCTTTTCAATACGTCACGGATGTTACGACTCTATCGTCGGAAACTATGTAAAAGAAAGAAACAAAATAATCAGATTTAGGAATAACGACATGTCGATAGAACACAAAACAAAGTTTAAAAAACATTATTGTGAATAAAATTAAAATAATATGAAATATCATAGTACAAGTCCAAAGGTAGAGAATGTTCCAAATGAATTATAATATTTTCGAATGTACTTATGTACAAGTGACATAGTCCAGAATGTCTTATAATGAGTTCTCGTTAATCATATTTTACTGCTAAATCAATGAGAATTTTGTGATTCTAAAGTAATTTAAATAAATAATTCCTCTCAAATTATATGTGAACACAACCAAATTATGTGGTCATATATTCTAAAGATTGGCATGACTATATACACAATTACTTGACATTCGACGCAAATGATATTCCGAAAAACTAAAGGAAAATTTTACCAACCTGGAAAAATGTTTTCTTCCAGAACATACTAAACAATGTTAGGTCTTGAGCTCAAATTTTAGCAAATATCTTAAAAATATGAACAATAATCAAGTGGACTAAAACTCTATCAACAGACAGGTAAAGAGATCAAGCCCAACATGAGTTCAATAAACATAAAAAGGGAGAAAAATAATATTTAAATATATATTATACGGCTCCATTTGGGTATTGATCACTCATGCTGTATTGCGTTTGAAGTTTGGTTCAGATGATCTTAAGAGTGCTGAGACAAGACTCTCCAAGACATTATGAACACTATCACCTCCTTAAGAACCGTTGACATATAATGCAGCAACATATATGCATGTCGGAGAGATAGCCGATTTGGATTTCTTCGAGTAATTATTATTCGTTTAATCCACTCACAAAGCTTTGCTGCCTTTACTCAGATAAAAGACAATATGGCCAACTATAAAAATGTCTTAAAACCTGCAAACGTATACAAGAGTTATAGCTACAAAGCAAGTTCGTTAATTTTGGTAGGGATTTTCTTTGTGAAATGTCAAGGATTCGTATGGAGATGATATGCTCATTACGACCTTTGACTTGCAAAAATGCTTTCTTGTTAATTCACTTTCTGTCATATCTGAAAGTAACTTTTTCGAGCTGGCAATTAAGGTCTGTTGGTGGATGGGAATGTTTGAAGATTTTAAATGGCGCATGATTCCAGTTTCAAGTAGCTCTGATTTCACCAATACTAAAGCTGAGTGGATGATATGTTAACTTCTAGTCCATTAAAACTTTAAAGACTGTCTGGGTTGACTCCACCACTGAGCTGCCTATTCCTCTGCAGCTCTAGGAGCATGTTAGATGGTTTGTATTTATATATTGGAATGACGTATCCTCGTAGACGGCCACCCTTACCACCGCCTTTCTGTGTGAAAGCCAGATCATCGTTTTAGTTACCGTTATTTGATCGATTCAACAAGCATGAGATGCCTAGTATTACGATAGCGGTACAAGCAATCGCGTGCAGACATGAATATTAGTAGTGTGCGTGTTGGTTTTACTTAATCGAACGAATGGTAGAGGAATAATTAAAATAGATAAAAATTTAGGTGGTCAATTTTAAGTCAGCAACAACCGTGGTAGCACATTTTGATCACAAATTACTGAAGAAACAATAAACTTTTGTTTCAAACTCTGACAAGAGGAGATCTTACATGAACTTTAATAAATACAGTTGGATCTCTGCAAATGTTTGACACTGGTGAATGTTATACAATATATTTCTGAGAAAAGAATGCTCAATTTGAAAATAATGATGACTATTTTAGCAGGACTATCTCTCACCTTGCTTTAATTTAACTGTCACGTTACGCTTACCATTAATGCTGAACGTAAGGTTGAAGTTCACTGTGAACAATATATCACAATCAATTAACGAAATAAAATAGCCAATATTTTACAGCTAATCTTCAGTCTTTTTCTTCTAAAACCAACCCAAACCTAACTGCGACTGCGGTGGATGAAAATACTGGTTTTATCTGCAACTTTTAAACGTTTATCTAGTAGGGTGCTTACATCCTCTTGATTGATCCTGACATCACATGACCGGAAATTTTCAACGCTCAGCAGACTTCTACAGGAAAAGTATCTTTCTCTTAAGAAATTGCCGACGTTTGTTTCCCACGCCAATCGTATACCATCTCTAGTACACAAGGTCACATAAGTATTGTGTAACGCGTTGATATCCCAATATAGTTTTAAGTTTAATGCTTTCGGTCGCCTGCTACAATTCCTAGGGCTAAAAGGCGTCAGCCAGCCGGTTGTCGTAACAAAAAGTACAAAAACGATTAACTCCAATCGAAAGCAATGCTCCGATTTCAAAACCTAAACACGCATGGTGAGTTTGATACCGGGATTGCCTCTTTCGCCTTACGAATTAAACACAAACAAGCCGTCGCCAACCAGATGGTTGTCTACAATGGCGCTAACAGGATAATCAACATTTCTATGAAGTGCTGTCCCTCGACAACTCTAATGTCTACCATCGCTATAGTGATATCTGAAAGACTATCAGAGAGCGCTAGAGTGTGGCTTAGCTGGGCGTAGACGAGTCTTCTGCTCAGAATATGTTGGTGCTGATGGTAGTCGCTAAAATTTGCAATTATGATGTGTCAGTAGATAATGCCAAAACCCAAGGGAAGAGATTCTTTACTTTGAACTCTTTGAGACTCGTATGTTCTACTACCAATCAAAGCATGGTGGTGGGTTGGAGTGTGAGCTCACCTTCAATGAATTCTCCCGGGTAATCAAGTTCACTCGAGATTTTAACACCAGCTACATTATCGATAACATCTCACCGGAATATGACACGAGGAGACTCACCCCGAGATCAGACGCATCATACGGCAGCAATTATATGAGCAACTGGCTATCCCATATAAACGCTTGCACTGTTTCATGAAAGTCACATTAAACATGATGCAGACATATTGGAACATCACCCTCAAAGTACTCTTGTGGAGTACGAAGTGCATCGTGGTGCTGTTTGAAAAATGCACATACCGCATTTCACAAAAGGTCGAAGAAACTATCGATGCCATGTCTAACAATCTATACAGTCATGGTCTCAGATCCTACCAAAAGTTGGACAGGGTCAGTAAAAACTCGTCGCGAGTTTCAGGCTTAGACAACCCAAGATTGCAATGGCAGTAGAAGACCTTCATCCAATGACGATTACTCCCTCTATGCCAGCGGAAGATAAAAGCCGGCTAGCAGGTAACCATCAACATCACAAAACTTCAGAAGCACGACTTTCTGCAGGAGTCAAAATTAAGGTTGGCAGATTCGTCACTTCGTTCAATTTCAATACTCACCATATACCTCTTCTATCCTCAACATCCTTTATTGCCATTATAAGAGTTTGTTTCATCATAATGGCATCCACAGAAACAAGACATGCCACAACCAATGCTGGTTTTGGACAGACTATAAGGTGTATCTATTGAAAGTCGGATAGAGGCTTTACAACTACCCTTTTATTATGCTGATGACTATCCAGCACCAACACTATCTAGTTAAAACAGGAGCATGATTGGATGATCACACAAAAAAAACATAATTTTTAAGGATATCCGATAGCAGGTTAAACACGGCCATGAAAAATGAGATGCAGGCTGAGTCAATCAAAGACATACGCATTGGTTATCAATGAGAAGGTAGCAAAAATCCGAATTAAGCAACAACCTTTGGGACAACAACTTCCTTGCTCTCATAGTCCGCTTTTGAGCAAAAAGCGAATTATGAGGTCCATTCTCAGAGCACCATCACCTAATTATCCACTGTTTTCCCTTTAACGAGATGCTTCACGGCGCAGCACCAACAACAATTGTCCATCAAAAAATAGTTCGCCATCACCCTGGCATAAGTATAACATTCTCTGTAACGTTCAATGAATTCTCGTCGATAGGGTTTAAGATTTATCGGGCGAAATCGGCAAGTGTGTAAAACGTTTTATACATGCTCCATGAAGCTTGCTAAAGTTAGGACAATAACAAACGAGAGGCTCTTGGGTGAATTTTTCGCACGCTAGCTGAGACACACCGAATATAGGAATGAAAAGACCGACTCTTGGGAGCATTCAGAATCGAAAAAGATTAAATTTTGTTTCTTCTTGTAATCCTCCTCATCCTCACACTTCGGTTGGTGTTATTGAATGTTGTAAGTCCATGTTTTGGTAACAAATATGACATTGCATATTTCCTTGACAAACGCGTGTCTTGGAATTAGTAGTGAGCTGAGCACAGTTTATGGATTTGTCAAGCACTTTACTGCTATCATCACTGCGTCATGTGATGTCGGTAAAAAGTGGTACTGACTAAAGTTTGCTGACAAGCTGAGCAATGAATTCGATTTTGTCCTTTGTGATGACAGTTTGAAGGCTAAATAAACCTGACATGTCTGTCCGCAATGAATGTATTGTTCTCGGTTGGCATAACCACAGAGTCGCGTTTTACATAATAATATTTATATCTGAGAAATCCGGTGATACTGTCAAAATATTATGGTGATAGACATGAATGTATTTTCAGTCTAGGAAATCGTCTTGTATGTGGAATTTCAACATGTAACGTTCAGCAAACACGTTTTAACGTACTTTTTCATCAATGCCTTTGGCTGTGTCTTTTAATAGGCAAAGCTTCCTGTAGCATTACTTCTGTTTTTCTTTGTTACTTGACACGGACTGATTGTCGAATATTCTCCAAGGCCCTTTCCATTCTTGTCGACATGTTATCGTCTCACAAGGATGGCTTGGGCTAAACACATCTGGTCTTGAGTGCTATTAATTTGGACGATGGTGCGGTTGTTCCTACGAAGTTCGTCCACCAATAGCACTTTTCTGAGTCCGCTCTCATATAGAGGGGAAACGTGGATCGTGTAAAGTGTAGCTTATCTATCAGTGATATGATGACTTTGGAAGGTGTCATATCTGCTGTTCTGCTAAACTCTGTCCAGACGAGTGACTTCAAACTGTCGTCATAAATGGAGAGTTTCAAGCGGTCTTTTTGGCTTGGCATTATCGTTTCATCCCACAAATGGGGAGGAGTCCTGCTTTCTCCAGTGGTACTTCGGACTTGACATCATTAAACTTCACCCTGTAAGTGTCAGCAGTGGTTCTAAATTTTCTGGAGGGTTTTTCAGTCTCTCATATGTACAACTATTACTGGTGCTACTGGCGAACTATGGCTTGGCGTAGGCTTCCCTGGTCTGGGCGCAAATATAGAAAGTGTTTTATCTTTCTTATATCGTCTTCAAAATCAATCTCTCTCTCTCTCTCTCTCTCTCTCTCTCTCTCTCTCTCTCTCTCTCTCTCTCTCTCTCTCTCTCTCTCTCTCTCTCTCTCTCTCTCTCTCTCTCTCTCATATATATACATATATATATATATATATATATATATATATATATATATATATATATATATATATATATATATATACATATATATATATATATATATATATATATATATATATATATGCACGCAAAAATGAAGATAATTTAATTTCTTTGCCGTATTCCTTGAGCGAATTGATATCGGTAACATTGCTATGATGGTGGTAGCTGCAGAAACATGGCAGAAAGTTCCAAGAGGCTTCAGAGTGTAACATTTTCAAACAACAGGTTTTAATGATTGTATGTTTGCTTATAATAATTTTGATTTCAAGTTTTGTTTATTTCTGAAAAGGTGAAATATTCTATGTTGGCAAGCATTTCAGCTAATTTCAGTTTGGACTCTACACTAAGCAGTGTCTGGTCTGTCCAACGTTTTTCAGACATAATAATTATTGTGATGACAGCTAATGCCACTTCTTAAACAACTTTACTACCATATGTAATCAATACTTTTCTATTTCAATGTGAACCGATTGAGAGTGACTAGCATACAAGATTGTATGGGTAACGCAGACTATCAAACAACAATAAGTCACGTATGTCAAATCACTGAAAATGTACATGATTTATGACGAAAACTAATAAAAAAATAATACTTGAAGTCTACCTTCTATCGTTTTATGTTCACTTTTAGGCATTCTTGACGACACACCCTCGTTGATAACACAAATGTGTACAAAGTGTCAATAGTCCTGACATCCACGATATAAGAGAGAGAGAGAGAGAGAGAGAGAGAGAGAGAGAGAGAGAGAGAGAGAGAGAGAGAGAGAGAGAGAGAGATTAGCGCGGATATACTTCCTACATGGAAATAAAAAGTAGTTCCGAAAGAATATCACCGCTATCATTTTTCTCCTACGGATATGTCAATATTTCATTATGAAATATTCAATACATATATCTTCGATTAAGTTAGAATCCATTATTGTAACTCACTTAATTTTGATAGTATTGGTAAATTTGCCCCAAAAGGGATTTGGTTGGTTTAGTCGCATTTATACCAATATTAAAGTTATAAATAGCTAACTTACTTCCGTTCCAATTAATTGTTTTACTGTAAGGCTCACGTTATAAACATCAGGCAGTGGAGTCGGCTTCTGGTCATTAAAGAAGTGTATTCTAGACACGTCGTTACCATCTGCTTTAAAAGAAATGAACGACTGCAAGGTATCTTACTGTCACACTTTTAAAAATAATAATAATAATAATAATAATAATAATAATAATAATAATAATAATAATAATAATAATAATAATAATAATAATAATAATAATGTTTTTGCATATGTATTGTCTGAAATTTTATTTGGACGAGTTGTTTGGCATGTTGCGCACGAGCTGACACCAAAAGGACGATTCCGTCTGAAATTTCGGAAAGAATAAATATATTTACCAGCTATTTATTTCATCTTATAATTACCGGCCGTTACCAGAGCTCACCCGATGCGATTTCTGTATTCTAAAGTCTTTATTAGACATTATGGTGGCTTCCAAAACGCAAATATTCACAAAACAACGAGGGCGATATAACAACCTTGCTTCTATCCCACTCAGAGAAGTAGCATTAAATTAAGTAGTTAAAAGGAACCCTCACCACCCAGTCTGCAAGATCTACCTTTTATTGCAAAATCGTTGTATGTAGATAATATCTGAAAGTTTCCCATTTTATCACTCATGCATGAAATGGAAGCTATGCTACCGTCTTTATGAAGGTATGGGATCGGCAGTAACGTCTTCTCTAAATGATTTTTTTTAAAAAAACCTACAGGATGCAGTCAAGCAGTAAATTCATTACAAAATGGTGGAATGTTCCATCGAAAAATTTAGTTTTCAGTGTTCAGATATAATTTCAAAGAAATTAATTATTTATAATATTCATACGAATCAGAAAGTACGTATTGAAATTGTAATGGCTAAAAACAAATTTTGGGATGATGAAAAACTTATAATTCTGGATCTTATAATTGTGTTATATTATGACATTCGAGACTCTTGAAATTTATTTTGGAACATTCTACACTTTTGGACTCATGATAGGACATTTAGGATTAGTTTGAGCTTAATTCACAATGTTGTAAATGTCTTTTAAATTTTCACTTCCCTTTGAATTTTCACTTTGTATACAACGCAAATAAAACATTTTTTGTTGATTTTACTAAAACTTGTTGCTTTCACTTGTTTTCTATTAAGTAGTTTAAGACTATAGGGTCCTGACAGTTTTTATGTTACATATCCTAGTGGAGTGTTAGAAACTCTGTCCTCAAGGATTTGCTGCAAATACTGGCTAATGTCACGCATATAGTGTTCTACACAAGCTGGCTAGCATGATGCATATACTGTGCTAAGCATACTGCCTAGTGTCATGTATATACTGTGCTAAACATACTTCCTAGTGTCATGCATATACTGTGCTACACATGCTGACTAGCATTAGGCACATACTGTGCTACACATACTTGATAATATCATGAATATACTGTACTACACATACTGCCTAATGTCATGCATATATTGTACTGCACTGGATTTATTATTCCGTATCGGTCACTAGACTTGCATGATTAAATCCTGAATTTGTCAGCTCTATTGATAAATACTGTAGCTGAATTTACACCCTGTGCTAGTTTGGGATATTGTTTGCAAGAACTGCAATACGTCTTTCTTCAGAGGTAACGAACTCATGTCATTAATAATTATTACCCTAATGTAGCTGAATATTTCTTTATTCTTTGTTTTGCCATATTTAAGATTTAGTTTACTAACACAACCTGACTTATGTCGAGGAATAATTTTCTCGGCCTCAGTAACACCTGTATATTTTATCCTTTTCACGGTAATCTTCCTCCTTTGACACTTCCTTATGATATTCGATGAGAAAAAAAATTGAGTACATGTATTTTTATCCAAATAGAAAAGATCACCTCATTTTCACTTTTCTAAAGTAGATTATAACATATCTTTTCATTACCACGCAAACACAGACCTCTTCTTTAACATAATTGTTTGCAAACATAATAACACAAGTTGAATTTGACCTTTTATATAATCAATTTCAACAACGAAGGTTGCATTGAATCAGTATATGAAGAAAATGGACTCTTAGGTCTGCTGTTCATTAAGTTCACTGCATTGACTCGGTTGACTGATATCAACGCGACTAAATGAAATACTTTTGCGGCTAAGCGCAATAGTTTTGCGAATAAACACAATATGTGTTACGAATAAGTGCAATACTATTACGAATAATTATAATACTATTAATAATTACAATACTAGTGCGAATAAATCCATTATAATTGCCAATATACCCAATAATTTTGTATTATAAGCAATCATTTTCTTGTATTCAACCTGAAGAAGACATTTATTAACTTATACATCTGTTGGTGTGTATGTGTGCATTATTTAACAGTTGTACAATAATACAAAATAATGCCATGATTATTGCTGTTTTTGTTTGTGTTCAGTAAACACAATATAAAAACGCCGTTGAAGGCAAAGATGTGTTTTGTTTAAAGTGTTTCGATGGGCTGATGGTTTGGTAGCTTAGCCTAATATGCAGTCCAGCAGTAATAAAATTGGAATATAAACGAGTTATCAAAGACCAGCTACTGTACAGTGTGTGAATGATTAGAGCTTGATTCCAGCATTCAGTATGCGCAGAGGGCATGAAGGGTAAGGTAGAAGAAGTGAATTAAGTGGGGCAATTAGCTCTTGCCCGACTTCTTTTGAAGTAAGAAAAGAGCATTTGTCCCAGACTATTGCTTGAACAATTTTCACGTGACCAACTTTGAAAATTTACAGTCGGGGATATCGGTCTGTGAAATTTGATTAGCCATGTACGATTTAAGAATGATGCTTATGTCATTCTCTTTATTGTCATCTCAGGCATTGCCCTCCATAATCTTCATTTCGTGCTTTATTTTTGAATATATATAAAATTTGTCGCGTTTTGTAATATTTGATGATGCATCTCAAGAACATGTATGTGAATATTTCATTTTAAATCATGTTTCAAATCAGGATATAACTAAAATTACAAAATGCAATTAGTATACAAAATGCATCAGTAAGGAATAAAATACCCTTTATGCTTATAAGGTTAGCAAAATATAAAGTTGTTAATGCATATATCAAATTGGCAATATTTACCCCTTTCTTATGACATGTTTGTATTTATATCGGTAAATAAACAGTAAAGCATTGTTTACAATCTGATACTGCACTGAAACAGAGAGTATGTTTACATCTTAGGAACAATTGTGACCGATACCGTAGAAGCCACTTCATTACACTGTTTTGCAAGAGCAAAGTTGTAGACTTTGAAGCCGGGGTGGTGGATGTATTACATGGACTTTTGCTTACAGACAGATATACGGACAGACATTAGAACACATACAATGTTGTTAAATTACTTTGGCTTTTTTGAATGTGTCTAATTCAATTTTGTCTTGGATTTTCATCATCTTTCTGTTTATGAAGCTATTGGACTATGGGTTCCGAATACATAAAAGAGAAGGGTGAGCATACATTATGTGTTACAACTGCAGAGAACATGGTAAAACTTGAAACACGACTCGTACAAATATCAGACAATATTAATTTATAATCAGTCTTGTGTGAACTTAGGGAGTGACATAACCTTAGTTTCCAGAGCAACCAAATAGGTATTTTACTGCCTTAATAATTAGCCATTGGGTAAAAATTTTCAGAAATATCTTTTGCAATTGTCTACCAAGGTTTTGTTCCTGGTTGGTCTCCTCGCAACCATCCAGCGACCGTAGAAACGGGTAAGAGAATATATTTTTCACAGCGCCAATTATATACACTGGTAACATTTTAATAAAAGAAATAGTGTAAATAATTATATGGCATGATCTATCTGATGTCACTCGATTTCAGCCAGGTGAGAAGATCTTCTTGACATTTTCTCTACAATTACTTCTAATTGCTATCAAACTTTCAATCTGATATGTTCTTACCAATGGCAGCCATTTGGTTTTGCATCAGCACAGCGGTAAATGTATTTAACACTTTTAAAACTTTCTGGCCATTTTGAATCACACTTTAATTTTGTTCTTTTTTGTTATTTTTTAAATTTTACATTTTCTTTAGTCATTGGAGGCTTAAATAATATTTGCTGAATTTAATACCCCCTCCTGGAATACCGTTACACAGAAGCAAAATGAAAATAAAAGAATAAAAAGGGGGAGAAAATAATGAATATAACGAAGAAGATGATGATAACGATGACGTTGATGTTGATAATGATGATGACGACGACGATGAAAAAAATTATAAACATCTGTTAAATGTGATCTAAGAGTACACAATGCTTTCTGTGATTGATTTACCAAAGCTGTCTCTGAATAATAATCGAAGAGTACACAATGCTTTATGTGATTTACTTACCAAGGATGTCTCTAGATAAACGCCTAAAGAAGAACAACATTATCAGTGGTAAACAGGCTGATAATATTATGAAAATATTTCTAATCAACTGCCTCTTCTTGCTTCGAACTACCATCTTTAAATAATGTATCTGTATACAATATTTCTCATGAATCCGCTCTATGTGTAGCTGCTTCTACGGTACTAAATACTTGTATATTGATGCGGTTCATTTGTTGAAGTTTTGAAATACATCAGAATGCATTAAGTTTTGAGATCACACATATGAATCGATGGTCTATTCAGAGTATTCATCGATGCATTCAGAAGTCGAATACCGTCTTTATTCAACTGGATTAAGCCACTTTATTTTAATAAAATAAACGCATTGCCCTTGTGGCTGTACGTTAACAGCTTTACTCCAACATTTTTATGTTTACAGCAGATTTGCATTACATGATTAAAAGTAGTTATACTCACACAAAAAGAGAAAAAATAAGTATCAAGTGTAAAGAAGAAATAATAATGCATTTTAAAATAATGATTTTTTGTTTGTTTGTGAGATGCCGTCGTATAGTAAACCTGTTTTATGTGCAGAAAGTGAAGCCTAAAATTTAATATATTTGTTATGATATCTCATTGTTATGATGTCTCATATACACTACCTTATAAAAAAGTATACGTTTCCTGTAGAATATAATTTGATATGTATTATTGTTTAATTAATCAATATTGATAATTTGACCGGAAGACTTAAAAAATGTTGTGCAGATGCATATATATTTTAGCAAAAAAATGTATATAAATGATATAATTAGAACGAGCAAGATATATCAGTTTGTGTTTTCTCACATATATGTTAATTGCTTTTAATAAAAGTTAACCCTGTATGCAGGAAAACCCAATCACTTTGTGTCAGCATTTCCAATGTAGCGAGGAAACCCCATGGACTCCAATTTTTCGTTTCGTTATTTAATATTTCGTTTCGTTCAAGGTTATGATCATATTTTAAGTGTTTGGCGGGCTTTGGAGTACCATCTAACGTCTTAGATTTGGGTCGCGTGATTCCGCCTGGTATATAAGGCCAACTGTGGCTGCTACAATGACGTGTTAGGAAGCAGTGTAGAGTGACGACGTCCCTTGCAGTGTAGTAGTATAACCACCCCGCCAGAGCAAGCACACTTGGTCATCGTATTCCGTTGGGTAGGAGAGAGCCAGGCCAAGAATCTGATAATGATAGAGACAATGTCTTTCATCGACCAGAAGCCCGGCGCTGCATGGCTTGTCCAAGCGAACGCGGAGGGATTACGATAATTCACGTTGTGACTGAGGACAACTCTCTCTCTCTCTCTCTCTCTCTCTCTCTCTCTCTCTCTCTCTCTCTCTCTCTCTCTCTCTCTCTCTCTCTCTCTCTCTCTCTCTCTCTCTCAATTGATCGATCGATATCGATCCCGATCTCCCTCGATCTCTCTCGAGCGGATAACGACGCGACTTGGAGTCCAGAAGAAGAACCAGTCTGCGGCCGAGACTGCGACCAGTCGGATATCCTTCGTCAAGTCGGCGACCCTGCAACAAGTCGGCGACACATTCGGCGACTGCGACCAAGTCAGCGACCAAGACCGCGACAAGTCTGCAACTTGTCGGCAAACTTGCGACAAGTCGGCGACCCAGTTGGCGACTGCGACCAATCGGCGACACCCAAAAAGCCAGGAATAAGACGGTATCCCGCTGCGGTGTGAATCTGTAACACTCTGAGTGCCAGTCATCCGATCAAGCGGGTTATCACTCTTAATTCAAGACCTATCACAAAGAACCCGAGATAGCGAGACTCTAGACAGTGTAGCCGAGAGAGTCTTCATCTACAATAATGTTAGTTTCTTCTCTAAATTTAGGTCTTGTACATTCATTAAATTTATGGCTTGTACAGTCATGAAACATAGCTTGTACATTCATTAAATTTATGGCTTGTACAGTCCTTAAATTTATGGCTTGTACAGTCCTTAAATTTATGGCTTGTACAGTCCTTAAATTTATGGCTTGTACAGTCATGAAACTTATGGCTTGTACATTCATTAAATTTATGGCTTGTACAGTCATTAAATTTATGGCTTGTACAGTCATTAAATTTATTTTGGCTTGAAGAGTACTACTTACCATTTACAAAATTAGCTCACAGTGAAATGATCTTAAACTTAACCGAGTACAAAATTACCTCAAAGTGACATGATCTTAAACTTAATGGATAAAATTATTACCTCACAGTGGCATTATCTTAAGCTTAAACGATTAATACAATTACCTCACAGTGACATGATCTTAACCATTACCGATTTCACAATTACCTCATAATGACATGATCTTAAGCTTAACAGATTAAAAAATTACAGTACGTTCTCTGCTTGCTATCGCTGACATGTTTGTATGTAGAGTCATGAAACTTGATGGGTCCACTTATCTTGGAAGGACTACTCATTGCTGGTATAGTAGATGATAGTAATTTTATGCTTCAGCGACTACAGAAAGAATTAACTAAATTTCTCTGGAGTTTTTTTTATGTAAAGTCACTATGATATTGTTCTATTTTGTTCTGTTTGCACCTTTTTCTTACCCTTGTCATTAGTTAACTTGCATACATGAGGTTTTGAAAATTATTTAATGTGTCTCATCAAAGGAACCGCAATGGGTACTACAATGGCCCCTTCGTATGCTAACATTTTTATAGGAAACCTGGAGGGTCAGCTCTTAGCATAATTATAAATATATATATATATATATATATATATATATATATATATATATATATATATATATATATATAGAGAGAGAGAGAGAGAGAGAGAGAGAGAGAGAGAGATAGATAGATAGATAGATAGATAGATAGATAGAAGTAGTAAAGGGAAATGAGGATTTTGGCCCACCACCCCTTCCCACACCTCCTCCCCCACCCCCACCAAACCCCTCATTTCCCTTTCCTACTACTATGTAGACAGATATTTTGTAACCAGACAAAACAACAGGTGTTGGAATGCCATAAGCTCTGTCAACAGAAGTGACGAATTTGTTAGAACAGCGTATGTGTGGAATATGATTATTCTAAAGACGGCAAATAGATTTTACCACAAATTTTTTTATCAGATAATAGGATGAAAATTAAACTGTGCATTAGAACGTTTCAGTTAACAAGGCGGAAATTAAACTAGCATTAGAATGAAAATGATATTATTTTATATCTCATTACCAATGATTAATGTTTCAACTGTTGATATTAAAAATACTTCACTATCACGACTATAGATACTAAATTTTACTTTACCGCTCACACAGCGATGAGACTCAAACAAATCTTTCATTTCTGGTTTGTTCAGGGGATATTTTTTATTGATAAAATATACCCTTGACCGATCGAGATCAATTGTGAGTTTAGTATAGTTTTGTTGGCTAATGGGGCTGTGAAAGTTTTTAAATTCCGCTAGCAATTTTTGATAAAATTGTTCGAGATAATTGAAATACTCGCTGTTATCAGATCTGATGAGCGAAAGTTTTAACTTGTCACGTGTTCCATTAAAACATATACCTGATGTTTCATTATTAAATTCAACTGTCAATTGTTTACCGTCCATCATTAGATATTTGATGTTACTATTGTAGCTATTTGTCATTGTCAAATTTTCAAACATTATTTTTTAAGTTTAGATAAAATTTTAGTCACAATGAAAATACCCAAAGGCAAATGTATCTACCCCATTTTTACAATAGCGTTTGTCATCAAAATTGTACAATCCACGTTTGATAATGACATCTGTTTCGAGTTTATGATGATTAGTTCGAATTGCCATAGCTCTCATAAAACTAACACCACCATCAAGCGCGTACTTGTAGTCATCAAATTTCATAAACTTTTTAACAAAATTACGAGGCAGACCTTTAGCTTTTTTCGTTATTTTATTATTGTCTAACAATACGGCATACATTTTGCTGCGTAATCCGATAAAATATTTGATAGCGCTCGAGTTCATTTCATCTTTAAACTTAACAATAACCTTTTTATTTGTGTCGTCATGAAATTTACTGTCACGTGGATAATCGGAAAGATCAAACAGATGTCGATTATTGTACATGTCCTGATAGATGTCCTCGCATTCGATTTAATATACGAGCGAATCAGTATCAGTAAACAATAATCTACTAGCCGGCCACTGATTTTTAACAAAATTATAATGAAAATCGTACATCAGCCACTTTGATAAATCTAACACAGCAGCTCCAACATAGATCGGCTTGTTTAGTTTTAGATTTGTTTTTCTTCTTTGTATCGCAACAAGATTTTCATTAAATATTTTCATGCTTACAAAATCATCGTCTGACACAAGTTTGTTTCTGCGATTGACATCATTAACTATTTCAATATTTACACGTTTCCTAATATTCTCCATCGTCTTACCAAAAACGGAATTGTTCATCAGTTTTAAAAAGTTTTTCTCAAACTCTGTTTTCGATGCAGCTCTTCTTGAAGTGTTTGAGTTAATATAACCTCTCATCCACGGCGACTGATTAAATTTTAGTACACGATGAACTTTTCTCAACACAAGACCAGCATCGACTGCTTGTTTTAAAACTTTGTATTGCAAAACGTAATTTTTCTTATCAAGTAAATTTGGTACTAGTTTCTTGACCATGGAATGTTGCCTTGGTGATGCTAACGCTTGTTGTTCTTTTGATAACAAACTATAATCTATGACCATCGATTCCGCACAGAAAGGGTAATCGTTATGTAATTTGTGTAGCGAATTTGGATAATCAAGATCAACTTCAACGAAATAAGAAACATCGTCGGGTATCTTTTTTTCTGTCTCTGATAGAAATCGATCAACCGTGATCCAATGAAATCCGCTAAAAGGCATTGGTTCTGCCATCGAACCACCGTAAAGATTATTACAATCTAGATAAATTATATACTTCGAAGGAAGGTCAGGGTTATACTGTTTCAGGTATTTGTTGTTTGCTTCAGCATATTTTTTGTTATCACGCTAATACCACCTCGGATACCTTTTTCGATAAAATTGAACATATCAACATCAATCAGTAATTCCAACCTTACCTTACTAAACTTTAGCAAAGCATCCCATGACAACCCAGGGGCAGAATAATACCAGCAAGGATCTAGTCCATAATTATTATAACTCACTTCACGAAAACTTTCAAAAACATCTGCTAATAATAACACGTCAGTTTTCAGGTATAAATCATGATAATCACCAAAAGTCTCACAATCAAACTCTTTCCAGATATCTTGTGCATACCTGTACTCATCATCAGTTATATTTTCATTTTTAAGTTGTGAGTAAAATTTGTCTTTGTCAGGTAAAGATGTTTCATCAAATTTACTCCAGTCGTCGAGGTATTCGTATGGAAAAACTCCTTTTTTAGCTAGTAGATTAAATTTATCTCCAAAACAGTCTCTTAGGTTATCAAATTTACTACAACCTTTCACTAACTCATCTAACGAGGCTGCCATAAACTGCAGGCTGTCAATAAAACACAATTTACCTAGCGTAACTGACATGTACTTTTCAAAATTATTTGGGATGCATTTGATGATGTTATCGAGTTTTAGACGAGATTTTATATCAGGATCACCAAAAGCTTCTACTATAATATGGCTATCATATCCTCGAAAATTGTGAAGAATAACTGGAATAAAATCTGGAGCATGAAATTTTAAATTACACTGATTATGAGCCGCTCCACGGTACTGTCCAGTCAAATGACAATGGTCATGTACTTTTTTTGTCATCGTCAAAAGCTTTTTCACAAATATGACAAATTTCTGCTTGCTCGTGAGCGGATTCTTGTTGAGGTGTTAATTTTAACATTGGCGTTACTTTTTTCAAACGATAAGTAATATTATCAACTTCGTTAATCAACTGCTTGAGAAGCCAAACAGCTGGATTTTTACCTCGATATAATTTGATCGGTTTAGATAATCTCGAATCAGTACAACAAACTACCTTGTACGCTACTCCACACGGAACATGACTTTGAACTTTTCTTGTACTCGATTGATTAGGATTATTTTCTACGCCAAGTACAGGTTGAAGTAAACACTCAAAATCAGCGTATATGACGAAAGGAATTTTTAGTTTGTGATTATGATGGACAAACTGTAACACACTCTCTCCCTTAGATGGCATTGTTATTCTTTGCACATCACTACAGTACTGCAAATGCTTTTGTAATGTTTCATTGTTAGTACAACCATGCAAGCAGCGGTAACAAAAGAACTTTTTGTTCCTATTTTTATTGTACTGTTTACCAACTAGTCCGTTAAAGTTTTTAATCCAAACGTAATGATTTTTATAGTACAGTAAATTTATAGTCGATTGTGAAGCTTTTTCTGAAATATATCTCGGGTATACATTCTCTTTTTCATCTAGTCCGAAAACGTTAATTGAAACATTATTTTGCTTTTCAAATTTTGGTATTTGATTTTCTGCCACAGGAAAGTTTATATCTTTAAAATTTAATCTAGACACGTGACTGATATATTTTTCAACGCGATCAGCGTGTTTTTCTGCTGGAAATAGTGCGGAAAGAACAGCCCATTGGAAACATTTGTTATCTACGTTTTTGATGTTTATACAACATCTTTTACTTTTTATTTTTGGTGGCAGGTCGATGTATGAACTACCTCGTAATACGTTATATATCATCGTGTGAAACAATATTTCTTTGATCATTTCAAACTTCCAACCCGAACCTAATTGAGTGAATTCCTCTATTTTTTTCCAGATTTCTTGGTGTATTTCATCAGATAGTGATAACAGATCAGTCCCAAGCAAAACACGTCTTGATTTTGCGTTCATATAAGGTTCTGCAATTTCCTTGTTAGTTGATTCTTCCGTTATAACTAACTTTGAAAATATAACATGATATTGCACAAATAATCTAATACTTTTGTGTTTTTCAAGCTCACGTTTTACAGTTGTCTGTAGTAGGTGGTAAAGATTTGTTGCAGTAAAATTTACTAAAACAATTTGATAATCAAACTGATAACTATTATCAAAACCTGCAAAAGCAGTCGCTATTTTATTAGGTTCTCTCTTAAGGCTTTTCTTAGCTATATCACGTAATTTTAACATTATTATACTATAATGTATTATCTAATTAATAATTTTTTCACACTACGCATGCGCTAAAAATCAATTGAAGATAAAAAAACTCCTATAATATAATGACAGAAAATCTAACAAACACATGTGAGCAAGAAACATATCAAGTTCACCCAAAGTATAACTTTATCTCACACTGCGCATGCGCTAAAAATCAATTGAAGATAAAAAAATCGCCTATAATATAATGACAGTAAATCTGAAAAACGCACGTGAGGAAGAGATTTATCAAACTCACCCAAAGTATAACTTTATCTCACACTGCGCATGCGCTAAAAGTCAATTGAAGATAAAAAATATTACCTATAATATAATGACAGTAAATCTGACAAGTGCACGTGAGCAAGAAGCATATCAAATTCACCCAAAGTATAACTTATACGCTGGAAATGTATTAGGTTCGGTTATTAACATCAAAACTAGAATATCTGTTGGCAAATTAACGTCAGCGGGTTTTACGATTAGTATAAAGGGAGATAATGCTGAGAGGATTGCAATGTTTAGAAAAGATTTTATTTACACGTTGTTCTGCGATGATATTCCAGAGGGACAGCGTGTATATCATTATAACGGTAAAGTCACTGATGACAACATTGAAAACTTATCCTTACAAGATGAGTTTCAGCCACATCCTGTCTTTGATTTATACGAGGCTAACGATCGCGGTATTATTAGAAACAGAAAAACTAAAAAAGTTCTTGGTACTATGAACAATATGGGATATATCAAAGTAACTGTTAGAGGAATATCACCGAATCAAGTTAATTATTATGGTCATAGGTTTGTTTACGAGGTGTTCAACGGATCTATACCCAATGGTCTTGTTATTAATCACATCAATAACGTAAAGACTGATAATCGATTGGAAAATCTAGAACTAGTTACCCAACAGGAAAATGTAAGAAAAGGACGAGGTGGTGGTATTAATTTTAGATGTCCAATAAAACCTGTTATTTCAAAAAACCTCGAAACGGATGAGGAGATTAAATTCAAATGGATTTCAGCTGCGGCGAAATATTATAAGATAAATCCCGCAGTCGTAAAATTTGTAGCTGATGGAGTATTGAAATCAACTTTTTCAAGCGAATACGATGCTAGGATTGGTTTTAGATATGATTATCAATAATATTTTGTAATTCGGTTTTAGTCAAGCAATGATGAGCAAATGCTATGATATCATCGTGATTAAATTTTAGAGTCGTTACTGCACTTTCATTAATTTTATTTTTTCTGCTTCTGTTTGTAATATTTTATGAGAATCGCCTTGCATTACAATAACATCAACACTATAACCCAACAAACATTTTCTTACCGCTTCGGCTAGTTCGTTGTAATTTACTATATTAACTTTTTGGTGATATTTTATCTCATCAGTCATCTTATAATAATAAATTAGATAAAAACATATTATAATAATGGACTTGATGAAACGACTTGCTGAACTCTACGAAGAAGATACTAGCGACAAAGTCGCCAGCGACAAAGTCACCAGCGATAAGGTCACATTTTCCAAAGATTTTATAGACAAATCTATTGGTTATAGTGAAGATGATATTTTGTATAACAATGAATCTGATGATGATGGTGAAATAGTCACTGTTGCTGACAGATCAAATTACAGCAGATCAACAACTAAACGGTATAATGTCAAGTATCACATTGCTAAACAAATAATAAAATTTAATTTTACCGTTGCCGAACAACAACTGTTTTGGCAGCTAATCAAACCTTTCTTAAATATCAAGATTCCAGGCCGACAGAAAAATATCAAATTCGATTTCATATTCGTTAAAATTTTTAATCTAATGACGAACTCTCACGATCGTAAGCAGAATCTAATATCGTTATGTAAACCAGTAAAATGTAAATCTGTCAAACAAAAGTATGAGTTAATTTATAATAGCATTATATCATAATCTGCTTGGTTGGGATCCAACTGTTAAATTTATCGCTATACCCACGCCATTTGACTAAACTTTTATCCCCTTTTTTTTCTAATCACTTTCTCGATAACAAAAACATCCTGCTCAGTTTTCTGTAGTTCTTGTTCATAAAATCTACCTACGATCGGTTCCCCTGCCACATCTTTTAAAACATACGTTACAGGTACTGTTAAAAGTACCTTATGAATTACAAATACTTCTTCGCTCCAGTTTGGAGTAAATCCTTTTGCAAATACCTTTCTTGTCAAAGAAATTCTAACTTTATCACCAACCTTAAATTTATGTCTGCGGTACATGTTTTCATTTGCTAATATTGGATTTTTAACAGCTTTTTTAGGTGTCATTTTGATGGTTCGATGTTTCGTGTTATTATATTCACCTACGATTTGAGAAAGGTCATCGATGTACCTGTTGGTGTTTTTAGCTGTCATATGTTTGTGTAATTTTTCGATTAGCGTGCGATTAAATCTCTCGGCAACAACGCTTTTACCCTCGTTTCCTGTAACATATTTTTTTATATTATTTTGTTCTAGAAACTGTTCAAACTTTTTGTTAAAAAACTCAGATCCATGATCAGTCCAGATTTTATTTGGTTTTCATTTCTACACTCGTTATTATTTGTCTTAGCGCATCAGTCATTGAAGTCCCTGTCTTATCCGAAACAGGTACACTGAAAGCATATTTGCTAAAAACATCTATAACATTAAACAAATACCTTTTCGGAGCGCCATCAGCGCCAACATTAAACTGAGCTAGATTAGATACATCCACCAAATCTATTGCCCATATATCATCTACACCATTAGCGACAACTTTACGTCGTGGGACCTTTTTTTTAGGTCTGTGCAGCTCGACTGCAAGATCATCGTATACTTTTTTCCAAGTCGAGACTCTCCGAGTCCAAGTTTATATTTTGCTCCTATCATTCCCTGAACAAATTTTCTATCAAAACGTTCTCGTAGATTTGTTGGCTTTATATCACGTAATTCGTCTAACATTACTTATCATAATCTAATTTTGAGTTTTCATGATCACGATAACAGATATCATGACGCATTGCTATTGCATCCACTTGATTGTAAGGCTCTTGTCCTGGCAACGGATTGTCGTTTTCATCTAGTTGTTGATCTAGTGGATTCCACGGACCAGTATACTTATGACCTGGCAAAGTCCAACCGCCTTTTGGTTTTGGCAATTTTCCAATAATTTTATGTATATCTATACCTGACCCTATTATTTCTCTGTTGTTACAACATTGACAGTATGCGACAATTTTATTTTGTTCAAGACATAAATCTCTGTCAGAATCACAGTTGCATATCATTCTATATTTTTAGTCGTCGACTAAAATAATATCAGGATAACCAGATCCTAGCGACGTCGCTGAAGATACTATCGCTGGGGATGTCGCTGGAGATACTATCGCTGGGGACGTTTTCTTTAAAAATGTATTTTTTCTTTTTCCACAGACTGCACAAATACTTTTTAATATTATCCTGTTGTTTTTTTGTTTTTTCTGTTGTTTCATTAATATTTTCTGTTTTAGTTCTACACTTGAGACAGTATGTTGACATTATTCTATTTCTAAGTTTAGATAAAATTTATTGCGATCTCATCATTAGCGTGAGAAGGATGCTTGTCAAACTGTAAAATAAATTTTAAAAAGTTAAGATTTCTGCTCATCTGTTGGATAAACATAATACAATAATATCCGCAAGCAGACGTTCCAACAGGTTGGAGTTGATTTGATGAATAATATATCTTGTTAAATTTTTTGTTCATATACTTTTTTATTACATCACTTGGAGGAAGTCCAAACGAGTCGAAATAATTATTATTATAAACTGCTACCCAATGCGTGCCGGATCCGTCATTAAAATCTTGTATATTAATAACACATGATCTTACAGCTGATGGTGATTTTATTGCTGTGAGTTCATCTTTAGAATAAACTCCGTGAAATCCAGGAACCGCTTTTAACTTATCAATGATATCAAAATTACTCAACGGGGTCGACGAGTTCCTGGTAATGTTAGACCACGTCCGATTCCTAAGAGATTTGGCAGCAGACTTCCCGCTAGACCCGCCAAAAGTGGAGCGATCGGAATAAATCCTCCTTGTTTTGGTTGATTGCATATGCATTTGCATTTTGGTGTTGGCGATTTTGTTTTTGTTGTTTTCTTTTTTTTATTGTTGGTGATTTCTTTTTCTTTTGTGGCATTATAATATATTATTTACATAAAATTTACAATTTTTTATTCCACTTCCACGAATGATACCATTACCTGCGACTTCTTTCTTCGTTGCGCCAGATATTGCTCCAGACGCTGCTGCTAGTCCTAATGTTCCCAACACCGGTAAAAGTTTAGGTATTATTGTGCTAGCTAATACTGATAATGCTGGACCAATAAAACCACCTTCTTTTGCCATCGCTGTCATTTGTGCAGCACTCAAATTTAAAACAAAAGTTTTTTTACGATCATACTTTTTTACTTGATTTTTTGTTAGCATTAATTTTGTTAAAACACCATCAGAAATATTAGGATTAATTTTTAATGATACCTGTTCTCTCTTTGCAATAGCAGCTACTGATTTTTTAACTTGGCCATCAGTCAAATACACTTCTTTTACAATATACCTTGACATTTTATATAACAACTGTAGATTAAACTTGAACTGTCATTTTACCTCCAATAGAATCTACTGTGATAAATCTATCACTAATCACTAATGCGTATACGTATAACGGCGCTACTGGAACCGCCCCAAGTGTCCAGGTAATTTCAATATCCGCTGTGCTGTCTACAGCTCGCTCGTTATGTTTACTAACATCAAAATGAAATATAGGATAAAGCGTACGAAATTCCTCTGCTGATATTTGAGTTCCATCTTCAACATCTTGATATTTTTGTATTGCGTCAAGCAGGTACATGTACGGTCGAGAAATATTTTTATTAACGTCATCAGCAAAATTGCACTCGATAGCTCGTTCTGGATATTGCTTTGAATTTAATCTAGCGTATATTCGTCTGACATCAGAGTGATCAAATATTGCATTATTTTGTTGTTGGTTACCTCGTCGAGCTTGCTGTTGAAATACGACAAAGATATTTCTCGGTAGTTGTTCGCTTGATGTTGTTGTGACCCTCCATGTGTAGTCAGTAGTATTTGGAACCGCTGTCTGATATATCTTATGCTGCTTAAAATAAATTCTGTTTGTACGTTTATCAAGCGTACTATATAATTCTGACATTTTAGTGATTGATGGTGTTATACGTGGCATCCACAAAGCGAGTTTGTTTATGATAAACTGTACATCAACCCCTCCAGATCTAAACAAGCAATCGTTTTGGTCTGCTCGATCTAAAATAAGAGTATGTTTTACTCCGCGAAATACTTTATCATAATCGCGACAAAAACCAAAAATCATACTTAGCGGAAGCATCATTGTAATTTGACGTGATCCTGCTGCAAGTTTTCTTCGCCTAGCAAAACCTTCGTTATAACGTGGATTTCTTACGTCAAGTGTGTTAAGAAGTAAATTTAACATCGCAGTACCGTTTGCATCTGCAGCTGGTGGTGTTATATTTAGATTATTAAAAGCTGCTATAAGAGAAACTCTTGTGAAGTTTGCATTAGCATCTACAGCAGGTGCGACAATATCTAGTGCAGCAGCATTAGCAATGAGAAAATTTCTCACAATTACAGCATTTTCATCAGCATTAGCTCCATGTACTATAACACCTCTCTTTAAAAATTCTGTTGATTCAGCTATACCCCGTCCAGTATCTTTAAACCACATCATATTAGTTGCAGTTGATCTCGAGTAATCGTCGGAAAACGAAATAATATTTTAAATTGTACTTGCAACTTGTAGATGACTCGAAATATCTTCTATAGTTTGATTGGCTAGTTGATATCTAGCACTTTTGAATAAACACCAGCCGTTATTTATAAGAGCTACTTATGTTCCAACTGCAATTGCAGCAGATGGATTGGCTACTGTCATAATCTGACCACGAACTTCTAACATAGCCTTATGTGGCAGTAGAAATACATCTTCATCTCTGGTGTTAAAGGTTCTAATACCAGCTTTATTTGGTTCGTTAGAATTTTCATCAAGGTACTCAACAAACTCGAATTCTGTCACATCGTTGTCGATGTCATAAGTTTCTGTTAACTCGAGATAATTTTTAACAGACATTTTATTTTATTAGATTATATAAAATTTTATTGCGGCATTGTTACTTTAGATATTAATTTTTGTATGATCTGCTCGCCCGTTGGTGATAATAGTTTTTTTGTTGTTGTTATCATAGCTTTTTGAGTTTCTTTTGTTGGAGCGATTTCTGAGATAGCTTGTTTTATTTCAGATGCAGTCGGTGGATCTCCTTTTATTTTATTAGCTATTTTTTGTCCCACCGCAGTCCCAGCGGCAGATGCAGCCCCAGTTGCAAAAGCTTTACCAGCGTCAATAGCAATTGGTGCAACTTTACGCGCTAGTCCTGGAATACCTTCAATAACTTTAGTGAATATATTTCCAAAAAATCCTCCTACTATTTTTCTTCGATAAACTTTTTTTCTTTGTTTCATTATATTTGATGTTGCATAATTTTTACTTTTGCTCGCGTAGATGTAAATAATAAGTTACAACTTCATTATTCAATTCCAACTGTTTTCCTGATTGATCTGTCAACTGCATCCTTATGCTTGATATTTGATCTTCCACATTTAAAGGATAATAGATAATATCTCGTGGAGTTATTTGCATGAGAGAACCTGGCGGGACTTCGGGTGAGAAACTGTAAATCGTATGACCTTTGCTACCTTTTGATGTATAAGAGCCAGAAGCAATAGAGCAGTTTACTAATATCATATTTACTTCTGTTATATTTACTGACAGTTCACTGTCATATGTAATAGGCTGATTAAGTGCATTATAATCTAATTTAGTAAATCCTAACAGTTGTCTAATACCTCTTTCTTTTGATCCAAGATTGATTAACATATTTTTCAAAGTCATCCTAACTCGTAATGTGCTATAATTAGCAGCTAATCCAAAATCATCAGCCACACCGTCAGCTTTTGTTATGAGCTCTTTGATCGTCTTGTTTAGATCTTCAATATTATAAGCTCCTTGTGGAATTTTTATTTTTTTGTTGTAGATATTGAAGTACTTGTAAACAAAGTAAACCACATTTCATCATTAACATCAGTTTTCACGTTAGGTATAGCATTCCAGCAAGTACAAGAAATTAATCCAATTTCATATTGTTTTACAGGATCTAGTTCTATAGGCGGAATATAATTTACTGAAAAATTTGCGCTATCTTCTGCAGACGCGCTAGAGTTTAGTAATAATGTTGTTTGCATTCCTTTTATATTATATCATTTTATACAATTAAGTCGCCGCGATTACGTCGCGGTGTAAAGTTTCGTATTCGTCAGATGTTAATAATTCACTCGATCTTAGATGATCAAGTATGTCAATAATTTCATTATCAAGTTCAACACTATCATTCCCAGCTTCCTTTGACGATATTAATAACATTAATCTACCTATCATTTCAGTAGTTGAAGTAAATACCTTTACACCAGTTCCTGTTTTTTCTTTTCTATATTTTTCTACACGAGATTTATCGAGTTTATCAAATTTTCTTTTAAAACTCCACCCTTTACCAAAAGATTTTGCTCTACTATTTTCTGCTGTTTTTTTTAAACGTGAGAGCAATGACACCGTTTCTCATTCTTTCATAAAGTGGAATCATATTATCAATCTCTGTAACCGTGTTTATTTCATCTTTAGCAGTAACTCCGTCATTAAATATTATATCTAATCTATCGAGTAATTCTTGATATTCTACATCAGTCCACTTGTTTATATTATTAATACCCCTTATATTTTCTTTGTTTAAAAAATCATCATATTCACTACTTTTTATCTCATCATTTGCTCTTTTTGTAAAATGAAGTCTTTGATCTCCAACTTCCATAAACTTTACAGTAAGATCACCGACTCTTTGTTGCTCCTCTTTGATATCTTTTATTTCTCCTGATAAACTTGTTATAATATTTGTTATTCCTTGCGTTGTTAACTCTGCTAATCTTCGCTCAAGTTCCAGCGGATTGTTTATCAATTGATCTGTTTCAGCTTGTCTAACCGCAGGATCAGCTATATTTGCTGTAAGTGCCTCAATCAGTTTTCTTTTTTCTTCATCAGATCTAGTAACAAGTTTTGCAGCAGCTGCTTCTTGTTGTTCTCTAACAATACCAACCAAACCTTTTTCCTGCAGTTGTTTAAGTTCTTCTTCTAACAGTGGTTTAGTTTCAGGTTGTTTACCTAATATTGCTTCAGTAACCGGCTTGAAAATTGTAGCTGTTGTTTCTGTAGCAGTTACTTGCCCACGTCGCGCTTCTTGTACTTTTTGCTTAAGTGATGCCTGAGATTGAGCAAGTTTTTTTTAGGTCTTCTATGTGTTGTCTGTATCTTGCTCGTTTGTCCATTATTATAATTATAAATTTTATAAAATTGAAACGCTTTACTGTAAGTAACTGTTAATACAACAGCGAAACATTTTAGTTGGATCATTTGTAAGTTTATCAAACAAGAAAAAGTTAAATTTATCTTTTGTAGCATTACGGTAAAGTTCAATAAACTTATTTTTTGTCACGCCACCGCATTGCTCGCTTGCAATATTTCTAACGTCAACATTATCCAGTCCTGGAAATAAAATAAAACAACCCGTATTTCGCCTAATAAACCTGTCAACATTATAAAATCCTTGAGCGAGATAAACAGAATTACACTGTTTGTTACGTGACAGTGAGAAATATGATTTTATTTTGTTTATCTCCATGTTATTTAGCGGAATATCGTCAAAAACTACTATCTTATGTTCATCTGCATCAAGTTGATTGATTGGAATAAGATCTTCTGGCTGCCTAATTATAAAAAAATCTTCGCCAGCTTTAAGATCATCACGAAGCTTGTCATTATACTCACTTAATAACTCATACTTATCTTGCTGTGGATTGATTGTGTAACTATAAACTCTATCGTAGTTAAAATTATCACCAGGAAGTAAGTTCATAAGTAAATTTGTTTTCCACGATCCAGTTCGCCCAACAATAAGATAATGACAATCAGGAAGTTCATTGCTATGTTTGTGCTTCACTAGTCTCTCTGTATCAAAGTTTAGTACCAATGATTTTGCCATTTTGTATAATATTAAACTAGTGTTGATAATTTTATCTAGGATAGTAAATAATGAGCTACTATACAAAATTTGGAACACTATTAGAAGATTTATCCACAAAAGGTTATCAAGGTGACTTATCCAAATATGCAACTCTTGATCAGCTTAAAAATGAAATCAATAATTTACTAAATATTGCCAGCGTAGATCCAGACGAAGTTGTCATTTTCCAAGACAAAGAAGGACGATTAAAGACGAGTAATGTAAAACTGTCAGATGTAGTTGTACGAAATCCAAGTGGGAATATTGTTATGAAACAAAACAAGATTACAGATCTTGGAAACCCAACTGAGGATGGGGATGCTGTCACTAAAAAATACGTCAATGATCAGGACGTTTCAATCAATAATGAAATCACAGCACTCAAAAATGAGTATCTTAGTCATGTAAATATATTTTTAAGTTTTCGCAGAAACATAAACAGAATTAGAGATGAATTTTTTGGAAATCCATCAATTGTTGACATTACACTCGCTAATATTAACACAAAACTCAATGATATTAACACAAAACTCAATAATATTATTAGTAAAATTCCTAATATTGCTGAGGAAACGAGTATCATTCCTCACAAACAGATTAAAAATATTGTGTATACTATTGCATATGGTTATAGTGGATGGACACCACAAAACAAATCTATCAAACACATTGCAGAAGTTACTGGTTTGTATAGATTGTTCGTGTTTAGCACTGTAAAGTTTAAAATAATTACTAAATCATGGCGTCATTCATATGATGATGACTTATCTGGAATGTTATCTGTAATATTAAACAAAAATTCTGAGGAAGAATTTGTACTTGAACCAACTGATAAAAATTTTATAGGTCCTTATCGGTGGTGTTTGGAATTTGTAGCTGATTTATCATAACTATGTAAACAAATATTATAATGAAAAAGAGTATAGTTGATTTTAATCATATTTCAAAAGATATTTCAGAACAGGATTTGGACGCACTAATACAATACTACAAATATTATCACAAAAAACATTGGTGCGTTAAAAAATGTTATAAATACTACAAGATCCTTCGAGTAATATCATATCTACCATTGTTAATGACCAGTTCCGGTATAATTTCAAGTGGGATATCGTTAAATCCATTTTTGTTAATTATATCTGGTATTGGTGTTTCACTTACAGCGGCGTGTAAAAAAGTAGAACCAAGACTTTTGATAAAAAAGCATGGATGTTTAACATCAATTAAAACTTACAAGAAACTACTTGATCAGATCCGGTCTTACCTACGAGGAGTCAAATATAATATGGATGATTTATTACGTGAATTTCGTATTATTGATAATATGTTAACAGATATTCTACCAATTATGGTTAGCAAGTATAAAAAAAATATCAAAAAAATATGAGTAACGTAAAATTTTATCTAAACTTAAGATATAATATAACTAAAATAATATCATTTTCATTCTAATGCTAGTTTAATTTCCGCCTTGTTAACTGAAACGTTCTAATGCACAGTTTAATTTTCATCCTGTTATCTGATAAAAAATTTGTGGTAAAATCTATTTGCCGTCTTTAGAATAATCATATTCCACACATACACTGTTCTAACAAATTCGTCACTTCTGTTGACAGAGCTTATGGCATTCCAACACCTGTTGTTTTGTCTGGTTACAAAATATTTGGTGGGGGTGGGGGAGGAGGTGTGGGAAGGGGGTGGTGGGCCAAAACTCTCATTTCCCTTTACTACTATAGATAGATAGATAGATAGATAGATAGATAGATAGATAGATAGATAGATAGATAGATAGATAGATAGATAGATAGATAGATAGATAGATAGATAGATAGATAGATAGATAATTTTATTTCCTCCCTAGAATACGAAGAAAACTGCTGTTAAAAATACATTAAGAGTATTGTAAATAAAATCCTATAAGTTCTATCTCAAATCCCAAAGAATGAAGTTCCAAATAAATTCCGGTGGCATTCAATATAAATTCCGAGATCGAATGTGTTGAAGTGCCTGCAGTCTAAAATGTGCTTATGTGCAAGTGGCCTGATTTGTGGCTATGCATTATATGTCTTTCGATGAATCAGCATAATTTAATCTAACTTTTCAAAATTCACCATAATTCCAAATTAATGTTTCTGTCCATTAATATTTTTGAGCACTTAGCAATTCCAGTGAATAATAATTTCAAAAAATAAATCCACCCAAATTAAAAGCTGAACACGACAATAGCAATGGCTATGCTAAGGATGTTAAGGCGAGAATGAGTAATGTTTAAAGTAAGCAATAACATAGAAAAAAAGCCAAGACACAATAAAAGATAGACGAACAATAATAGATGATGGCACCACCTCTAGGGAGAGATTTGAAAAATGCAATTCGAAAATACACAGCGACAAATAAAACCGACATTTAAACTCAACACTACTCACGTAATACGAGTGAATATACTTGTCTGTCAAGAGAATGGTACCAGTAAGACCGATACTCAAAATCAACACTACACCCGTGATAATAGTGAATATACTTGTCTATCAAGAGAATGGTACGAGAAAGACCGATATTCAAACTCAACACTACTCCCTTGATAATAGTGAATATACTTGTCTGTCAAGAGAATGGTACTAGTAAGACCTATATTCAAGCTCAACCCTACTCCCGTGATAAGAGTGAATATACTTGTCTGTCAAGAGAATGGTACCAATAAGACCGATATTCAAGCTCAGCACTACTCCCGTGATAAGAGTGAATATACTTATCTGTCAAGAGAATGGTACCAGTAAGAGGGGCCCCGAGTGGCCGAGTGGTCTAAACCGCTGTCCGTTACGGATCACTGCCATCTCACCTCTAACTGCGTGTGTTCGATTCTAGGATTCGGCTAATGTAGATATGTAAGAAAGCTTGCCAGTAGCTTCTCATGGGTCGGTGGTTCTTTCCGGTGATTTCCCGGTTTCTTCCTCCACCATTAATACTGGCCGCCATTAATAGCCTATCGTGTGCTGAAAAATGGCGTTAAGCCCAACAACAACAACAACAACAACAAGTACCAGTAAGACCTATATTCAAGCCCAACACTACTCCCGTTATAAGAGTGAATATACATGTCTGTCAAGAGAATGGTACCAGTAAGACCGATACTCAAACTCAACACTACTCCCGTGATAAGAGTGAATATACATGTCTGTCAAGAGAATGGTACCAGTAAGACCGATACTCAAACTCAACACTACTCCCGTGATAAGAGTGAATATAATTGTCTGTCAAGAGAATGGTACCAATAAGACCGAAATTCAAGCTCAACACTACTCCCGTGATAAGAGTGAATATACTTGTCTGTCAAGAGAATGGTTCCAGTAAGACCTATATTCAAACAAAATACTACTCCCGTTCTAAAAGTGAATATACTTGTCTGTCAAGAGAATGGTACGAGTAAGACCTATATTCCAGCTCAACGGTACTCCCGTGATAAAAGTGAATATACTTGTCTGACAAGAGAATGGTACGAGTAGGACCGATATTCAAACTCAACACTACGCCCGTGATAAGAGTGAATATACTTGTCAGTCAAGAGAATGGTACGAGTAAGACCGATATTCAAAGTCAACACTACTCCCGTAAAAAGAGTGAATATAGAGAATGGTACCGGCCTCCAGAATGTCTACAACTTGCAAAAAGATATATGTTATTCTAAGAACAGAGAAACCAGGTTTAGAACAGTGACCGTCCAAGCATGATAGACTATTTAAAAATGACGAAACGATAAAAAGGTGGAGGAAAAAGACACATACGAAGGAGAAAATAACCACTTACTCTTAATCATTATCATATTCCTAAGCAAGACATAAATAAGAACATATGGACTTATTATGTTTACTCCATCAATGAACACAAGAAATGTGTCAGCGAAATTGTTAGAAGAACTCCTTATTATTGAATGATAAGCCAGACAAAATATGCAATTTCAATCATTATATGTTCAAGCTAAATTTGAAACAAGTTGCCTTCGTAAAATTATTGTACATTTTCTGAATTTTTGTTAGTAGCTTCGATGAAAATCTATGTAAATCAACGTTTTTTTTTTTGTTTGTTTTTTTTTTTTGCTTTGCGAAATATACCATAAAGAGAAAATCTACACATATTGTGGTAGATGCAGAGAAATATATTACGTGTGAAATGAAATCATTTTGTATAGTCATATCGCCACGAGTGGTAATAGAAGCATTTCTACTTCAAAGGAGAGATATTTACTTTTTCTATTCAGAAAACGTACAGATCCTATATATTTTTAACTATTAATCAATGATTGCTAAAAAGAAGTCACGCTCTATAACTATTCGTGGTTTTCCTCATCCAACCAGGTTTTTTTTTACAAAGGAGAGCAATGATCCGAATGAATAACCTGTATCTTGGTAGTCATGGCTACTGAGTTCAAGATGTTAGAGCTTGCAGAAGACCCGAATACTGTTGAAATGAACCATCGAGGGTCTTGGAATTCTTCTCAGTAACTCTGTTTTCTGGAACAAGAGAGAAAACTTAATATAGCAATTTGTATTTTCAAAGAAATTTTAGTTGAATTTTAAACTTTAGTCAAACAGTTTTAATACCGGTCAAAATCTAATGAAACTAAACGAATATCTATGTTCTGCATTAATAGGTGTTTATTAAAATTATAGTCGCTGTCTCTCCGAAGGGGCAGACACTGCATTTCGAATTTCAGCTTTTGAAATAGGATGCTGATTGTGTGTTTAGTTTATTACTGTTTTTTTTTTCAATCGACCAATACCGCTGGAAACATGACATTGATAAGTACATTTTTCCCTCACAAAATCACGTGTTACTTTTGCAAAAGGTTATATTTGTAATGAAAATCAATAGATATATTTAATATTAGCACGTAATGTTTAGATGAAATATATAGGTTAAAGGTTACACCCAACGCGTTACCTTTGGATGGAATATATATATATATATATATATATATATATATATATATATATATATATATATATATATATATATATATATATATATATATATATATATATATATGTGTGTGTGTGTGTGTGTGTGTGTGTGTGTGTGTATTAAAGGTTGCACATAACGCGTTGCTTTTTGCCACATGCGCAATAAACTGTCAGTGATGTATGCCAACATTTTTGTTCTAAATCTATAAATTGCTTTTTGCTATAACTAAATCGTCGCTCTTGTGTTTATTTTTTTTCCTATTTTGACTGTTTCCCATTTGGTGTGAGTCTATTTCAATGGCCTTGTGTTTACATTTTGTATCTTCAGTATCGCCCCAATGGCTGCTAAAATGAAATGGCTCATCAGATTTGAATGCAAATTGTATATTGTATGGTATCCTGTGAATATTTCAATACAACAGTGACGATATACTTCATGCCTCTATGCGGTTTTTTAAATCTCGCTCACCTTACAGCGACAAGGGTGTGGTCACCAAGGTAAATTCGTTTTGATAGATTGCTATAATTCAACGTTAATACTGGATGAATATAACTATTTTGTACTTTGTACCATATTAGCAACTAAACACAAAAAGGTGATTTATAAGTAAGATTTTATTTCAACGTCGTAACGCAAAAGAAGATGAGACGGCTTGTCAGAAACATTTTCATAATATCAACGGCCATTTTGATACTGATGATGCTTGTTTTCTATAAACGATTATCTCCGGAAAACCATCGTAAGTAATACATGTCAAACAGGATTTTTACCTTTATCTTCTGAATTTGTTTATCACTTCATCATTATTGTCGTCGTCATCATCATCATCGTTTACTTTGTCTTTTTCTTTTTGTCTTCTTTGTGTTTCCGTACACTTTTCTTATAATATAGCTACCATTTTTTCACACATTTGCAGATTAGTTTTCCATGGACGAGCTCCTTTTGATTTTCAAGGAGCAGTCTTCTATTCATTTCATAAATTTGACCCAGATATTCTTATTAGTTTTGTTTATTTGTTTGGTTTTTTTGGGGGGGTAGTTTTGTTTTGTCTGATTCATAATATTGAATAATCGTGGTATAAAGCTTTTGTTCAATGTAAAAAGTTGATAAGCTCGTTGCTCAGTGAATTTGGCAAATAAAATTATTAATGTTGCAGTGGAGTGATGAACAATTGCCAGGATGATATGTGAATATTCAAAAAAGTAGGGTTTACAACTCTGGTGGATCATATAAACATTTAAAAAATCTTATTCCATTTAGAATTCCTGGATGATGGGGTTTATATAGATGTTTAACGGTGACGTTTTGAAACATTTCCCGCCTTGGTTATTTTTACTCGTTCCAGTGTAATTACCCGCTTCTTACAATGCACGTCATCTACCTTCATTAGTAATGTTTATTAGTTCTTTTATTAGTGCGAAGTTTCGGCACACAGTGAGTAGTAATGCGCAATAACTGTTAAAATTGTAGCGTCCCATATGAGTAGTGAGAAAAATCTTGTATAGATAAAATTGCACTAAAGGATGAATGGAAAAAAGACCAAGGCAAGACACAAAGGAAAAGCAGATCAAGTTTTTTCCCTTGAAAACCTCCAGTTTTAAGTAAAATTACAAGAGGAAAAAAAGCAGAATGACCAAATGAAGTTTATTCTGATACACTCAGACAGGACGCAATCAAGTGTGGCTTCAATTGAGTAGACTCAGACAAGACGTAAGCAAATGTGGCTTCAAATGAGTAGACTCAGACAGGACGCAAGCAAATGTGGCTTCAACCGAGTAGACTCAGACAGGACGCAAGCAAATGTGGCTTCAACCGAGTAGACTCAGACAGAACGCAAGCAAATGTGGCTTCAACCGAGTAGACTCAGACAGGACGCAAGCAAATGTGGCTTCAACCGAGTAGACTCAGACAGAACGCAAGCAAATGTGGCTTCAACCGAGTAGACTCAGACAGAACGCAAGCAAATGTGGCTTCAACCGAGTAGACTCAGACAGAACGAAAGCAAATGTGGCTTCAACTGAGATATATTAATATTCAAGGAACCTGAATATTAAAAGTTTAGGGCCGAAAGAGGAGGAAAATGACAATCTAAGAGAGCAAATTACAAAACTGTTGAAAAAGCCACCAAGATCAATGTAGATAACAGGGACATAGTGACGGCGCATATGAAATTTCCATTAAACAGATACAGCAACGATCAGTGATTGTCAAATTCTAGAGTTTGGATTCTAAAATTCAAATTATCAGGAAGTTGAAGGAGTTCCAACAAAACAAATTAATTAGACAGGTGCAGGACGTGACTAGGATTAACATTGAACTTGACAATAAATTAACCAAACACTCTGAGATTGAAAATCTAAGGTACGTTAATGATTACATATATGGTAAAACCAAATCAGGAAAAAGGATAAAATTTGACTTTTGTGAAGATATTGATATACAAAATAGAATGTAAGTTTACCTTACAATGTTATGAGCTTATGAAATTTACAAAACAGTAAGTTGAAGTTATATTTTACTGCACGTTTGCTTTGATTAATAATTTTTAATAGTTTTGTTTGTTTCGTGGAAGTTATTTTTCATTCCTCTGTGTGGGTTACGCTTACCAATTTCCTCATACATGTTTTTCCTCATTCACTGTGTCATATAGTTTCTAAATCAGTTCGTTTCATGAATTAAATTCCGTTCATATATACATTAGTTTAATCATTACACCTTCATTAAAAATACAAATCTGAAATCAAATTTCCAATGCCATAAATCTATGTATATACTCATTCATCATATTTGCCTTTCTCTTCCGTTTTTCCTCCTTTATTCTTTTGTCCACTCGTAATTTACACTTGTATTTTATTTGCTTATTGGTGCGCAAATCGGATTTAGCTCCGGAAAGGTCTGTTGGATTCGTATAAGAATGATTTCATGTGGATTCGTTTCACTTGTTGTCCGTTGCCCAATGTATAACTGCCAAATCTATGCTATATTTAACTGCCAAATCTATGCTATATTTAACTGCCAAATCTATAGTATATTTATCGGCAATATCTACAGTATTTACCTTAATACCACGGATGACTTCGTGATGGATGTTTGCATTTTGTGTTATGTGAGTGCCTTGCGTATGATAATTTCTAGGTGACACATACTTTATATATTCCTGCACAAGAATATATACATGTACAAATTTCTGCTGATTTACTAATTTTAACTATGAATGTTAGAGGCATGCAATATTCAGTACTTAAAAGAATTGACATTTTCCAATGGGGAAAAGACAAATATATATATATATATATATATATATATATATATATATATATATATATATATATATATATATATATATATATATATATATATATATATATATATTTATATATATATATATATATATATATATATATATATATATATATATATATATATATATATATATATATATATATATATATATATATATAAAATATGCATCACTCATAGTACAAAGACCTATGGAAAATATTCGGATTCTAAATGGGGCATACACATGTATATTTAGCCACTGTACTAGTAATAGTGATGGAGTCTCCATATTCTTTATTAATGAATTTGAATTTGGAATACACGGAGAAAGACGTGACAGACAAGAGAGACTTGCAGTTAGACATTACAATTAATGGAAATAAAATAATTAGTAAGTGTATAACGATGAAACCCCTAGCATCATTTAGAAATCTAAGTAAGAAATTTTATTTTTTGAGAACTTATCGATTATAATATGTGAGGTTATCATACTTTTCAAAACCTAGATTTTGATACTTTTTATATTTTACATGATAAGCATGAACAGACTCGATCCGCAATCCAATTTATATATGAATACAGTTGATGCACTTATCTTACCAGGGCATAGGATTGATCATTCAATTATTCCTTTGAGAATGTTTTTTTTTAAAAGAGTCCAAGGGGGAAAAGATAATGAAAATTGAATGCTTAGTCGTTGAGGGATAACAACTATAATGATATGGCCAAAAGGTTCCTAGTTGACACTGTAACGAATAAGGGGAAATATAGGCGGTTCTCTTCATGTTTCTCTTTCATCCAATGATCCAATATTCTTTGAAATTTTGAAAATGAAAATAAAATCCAAAACTATAGATTATTAAATTAGGAAGATAACAGAAAAATGGAATAAATTAAAGAAAATTGAACAGAAAATATTAGAAATTAACAGAGGATTGTCAGATTACATAAATGGTTATCTCTGAAAAATTTACAAAAAAGAACAAAAATAAAGGAATCTAAGACTATATATATATATATATATATATATATATATATATATATATATATATATATATATATATATATATATATATATATATATATATATAGATATATATATATATATATATATATATAGATATATATATATATATATATATATATATATATATATATAGATATGTATATATATATATATATATATAGATATATATATATATATATACATATATATACATCATGTCTCTAAAAGGGATACAAAATGATAAAAAATCAGGCTTATATGATTTACAGCCAAGTTGTATAACTTCTTGTGGACGCTTATTGGTGGACTTCAAAGTAGATCAATAAATTATTGATATACTATAGGAAAACTTTCAGATATGTAAACTCAAGGAGTTATCGCAAGTCTACCAAAAGAAGACAAAGATAGAAGATATTTAAAACTTTGGTGACCTATATTACTCCTGAATGTTGACTATAAAATAGTGCAGCTTGGACTAAAAATATCTTCCATCAATAATCAATGATGACTAGAAAGGATTTATGAAGAGTAGATTCATTGGAGAAAATGCCAGGCTATTATATGATATCTGGATCATATAGAGAATGAAAATATATACGGTTTAGTATTGTTAATAGACTTCGAAAAAAGATTTTGGTTCAATCTGCTAAAGTTTGTGAAAAAAAGCTTTACAATTTTGTAATTTAATTATTTTACTAGCAAGTGGTTTAAGCTGTTCTGTAATATCTCTAAACGTTGTGTTATAAATATTGGAAATGTGTAATCATTGTTTAATATTCAAAGAGGATGTCGTCAAAGGGATCATTTTGCTCATTATATATTTATTATTATAGGTGTTGAGATTTTAGCGTTAAATTTAAAGCAAATGCGGCTGCACGGTGTGTCGTCTTTGATGTCAGTGAATATAAATTAACTCAGTATGCTGATTACGCTTTTATTCCTCTCAATGGATCTCAACATTCTCTTAAAGCAACTATGAATACCTTGAAAGACATTTTTCTATTATCTGTATTTAAATGTAACGTAGAAATAAAACATGTCATTTATATCGGAAACAAGAAATTTACCAATGAAAGAATATGTGCCGATATGGAACTAAACCGGTCCTATTGAACCTTAATACTTCCTGGCATCGATTTTTCCTTATACTTACAACAAATGGTGGAAATTAATTATAGAAAGAATTTTAATATAGGCAAAAGGAATTCTGACAAGCTGGAGTCAAAAATATCTTTCATTGGTAGGTACAGTAATTATCATAAGAACTCTTGTTCTACTCATATTCATACATCTATTTTCATCATTTCCAAATCCAACAATACAAACTGAGACATAATTAAATCGTACCTTATTTAAGTAGAGAAAATTAAACCTGATATAATAGTAGCCCCAGAGAATGATACACTTTTATTCATTCATTAGGTATATTGAGATATAATGGGTTTAAAGATTACTGGAAAACGAGAATGGAGCGTGCAGAACCTGGTCAATACAACTATATTCAGTATTTATGAAGGTTATTTGGAATTTAATGAAGAGAAAATAAGAAATTTGTAAGCTCATTAAAAGCGGCTTATAGAGAGATGGAATTTTAAAAGTATGAAATTTGAAAGAGGATCCACAAAATCCACATCAGCATTTATCCTTGAGGTTTTTAAAATTTTATTGCACCTAGAAAATTTCATCAATACAAATCCTGGAAAGATGCCGGCATTGAAATTCATGATTTATTTTGATGATCCCTGTATTTTAATACCTTTTAAAATTATAAATAAAAAACGAAATGCAACAATTTTTTGAAATACTTTTCATTAATTACCAAAATTCCAAACTCTTGGAAAGATGTTATTTGGCTCACAAGAAGCGTGGATTTTAAATAAAAGTAGTGAGGAGTGGCAAAGATTTAGAGCCGATCGAAACTTTTTACTAGGGATACAAAGTTGTTTTCTTTTAATTTTAAATTAATTCATATAATAATTGCCACTAATAACGTTTTGAACAGAATAAGCATATTAGAAGATATATGCACTTAGTGTAAGAGTGAGAACGAACGTATTGAACATCAATTCAACTGTTGCAATATTACTTCAAAGTTTTAGTCCTCTTTTACTAAACGTTTGCATTTTGTTGTCCAAATAGTGTCCATTTGTCCAAAAAGGAAGTAGTTTTAGGATGTCAACAATTAGACGTATTGTTACAAGCCAGTGGTCTTTGCTTAACCGAGCAGTGTCAAAACCCTGGCGCGAATCCCGCTAGTCATATGTTTACCTGAAATTTCCAAAGACTTCTATACAACTTCAGGTGTAAATTGGAAAGCCCCACGTATCCATTCTGTACATACATTTTACTCTAATCAATGTAAGACCATATTATTCATAACTTGCCTCTTATCTATCAACCGCACATCCGCATAGTTTCTCTAGATCATCTTTCCGTATCTCAGCAGTTCACACCGTAAAATTTCTACAAATATCCCTAATACAAGGGACTATTTTAACTACGCCACCTTAGGCCAGTCAATCTGCCGTTTCAAAGTACATCACGCCAGTAAAACTACATCATATTTGCCACCATGGCGACATAAACAGTATCTGCTGAGTCCCTTCTCATTTATTCAATTGGATAATTTACCGGTTTCCTGCCGTAAATACTGCCACTGCAGTCACAACACCAATGTACACCACTAGATTTTATAAAGTACTACATCACTGCAGGGACAGTCGTGCGGTTTGGGTCTGAATTCGCTATTCATTGACCATGACATCATGGAAACTCACTGACATTTTCTCTCCGTGATGTTTGCTCCTAGTAATCAGCTAATTATTTCGGGCTTATGATTATTTCCCATTGCTCCGAATTCCTATAATCAATCAAGTAATCACACAAACCTAAGAATTGCTTAAACGGGGCGTTATAACCAAATGCGCATCACCTAATTTTATAACAGTATTATGTAATCTCTTGCTTATTTTGGATCCCCGGTCGAGTCCTACCAAAAACATTCAAAAAATGGTACTAAAGCTGCCTCGTTTGACGCTCAACATTAAGAGGTTAGTGTTAGGACTGGTCGGCCTGGCGTCAGGATAATTTAACTGGGTGGGACATCATGCTACATGTTTGCGGCATGATGCCTCAGTGCTAGACATCACTATAAAATGCCACACTGAAAAAATTGTTAAAGCTACGTTGAAAATCATAATTACATCACATCACTTGCTTATTTTGGCTAAATATTAAATTTACACTTGTTGATTCAACATATAAAATCATTCCATTTATGTTTTAAGAAAATAGTTAAAGCGCTTAAAAAATTGAAAAATATACTGGGAAATAAAACAAAAGAGAGGACCTATTTCTTCGAAAATGGGTCCGATTAACTTGAACTAATACATTAATTTGGCGGATTTTGTCACCTATACACTGCCTACTTGTTTCAGCCTATCTAATTTATTTCAAACGAGATTGCTTTCAATGTGAATATTTTTACGTGTGTGTAAGTTTGTGTGCTTCCATTTTCTGCATTATTTATTGTAATTGAATTAATTGATAACCAGAAATGATTTGATTGCAAGATGACCTTGACATGGTGTTCCCCGACCCAGCTGTCAATCTTTGACGTGGATAAAAAAAATTTTAAAAAAAATATAAGGCACGTCACGCCTCAAAGGTGGTGCTCTATACCAAAATAAGATGAGGAGGGAAAGTCTAATAAAAGGCTATAAATTTCAGTCATGTGAATTAGCAGCTAAAATGTTGTCAAACGCGTTCTCCTAAGACCAAAACATTTTGATCCTCTAGTGTAGAGCAATAAAGAAAGAGGTTTCTTTTGTATTCGGGTCGTCGGAGTCATCTGAAGTTATTACTGAAATATCTCTCTCTCTCTCTCTCTCTCTCTCTCTCTCTCTCTCTCTCTCTCTCTCTCTCTCTCTCTCTCTCTCTCTCTCTCTCTCTCTCTCTCTCTCAACATATCGGGTATTATAATGCCATAAACTTCATTTAATTCTTGTTATATTTGTTTCAACAATAGTAAATATTTGGTGTGTGTACCAGAGAGAGAGAGAGAGAGAGAGAGAGAGAGAGAGAGAGAGAGAGAGAGAGAGAGAGAGAGAGAGAGAGAGAGAGAGAGAGAGAGAGAGATTTGCAATCATAACTATTAAATTGCTCTGTATTATTTCGGGCATTTGATATAAATTCATTTAATTGAACCCTGAAGAGAAGATAGTTTTCTGCATATAACTAAAATTAGAATTAGACTTAGGCAAGTTTCATAGATGTATTGTATACTGTTTCTCTATAAGAACATAAAACATTCTTGACTGACAGCAGCAGTAGAAGCTATTATTATTATTATTATTATTATTATTATTATTATTATTATTATTAGTAACAGTAGTGTTATTATTAAAATTATTATTGGAATGCAAAAACTTTTAAACCACATTTCAGTTGCTTTACTCAGCGAAACCATCTAATAGAATTATACAAGTCAACATTGTACAAGTCAACATTGTACAAGTATTTTATAGAAATAGGTGAAAATTGTATTGGAATTTAGGACATACAGTTGATGCCATTGATATTACAATCGTAGCTATCAACATGTATCCACAATTCAACGGTTTGTGTACATGAAGGTGTGGTTGCGACAGGTGGCTCTGAAATACAGTATTTTTGTCTTGAAAACGAGAGGATTTGCTTGAGAACCTTTTGAATTGGAAATACAAATTTGAGGGTGTTCATAAACAAGGTTGTGATATAGTATTTCTAACAGTGAAGTTTGCTGTTTCTAAGTGAGGACGAATTCGTATGTCAAAATATGGACGAAGTTTGGTTTTTGAGTGTGCAACGTTTCGTATATTTGATAAACAACGTCGAGAGCATTATGATTTCATTGTTTTAATAATAGCAATACATGTTAAATGGCTGGGTTAAACTTGATCTGATTGAGACTGAGACATCTGAAATAATGGAAGGGCTGGGTTAAAATTAATTTTATTGAGACTGAGACATCTGACATAACGGAAGGGCTGGGTTAAAATTAATTTTATTGAGACTGAGACATCTGAAATAACGGAAGGGCTGGGTTAAAATTAATTTTATTGAGACTGAGACATCTGACATAACGGAAGGGCTGGGTTAAAATTAATTTTATTGAGACTGAGACATCTGAAATAACGGAAGGGCTGGGTTAAAATTAATTTTATTGAGACTGAGACATCTGAAATAACGGAAGGGTTGGGTTAAAATTAATCTGAGTGAGACTGGAACATCTGAAATAAAGGAAGGGCTGGGTTAAAATTAATTTTATTGAGACTGAGACATCTGAAATAACGGAAGGGCTGGGTTAAAATTAATCTGAGTGAGACTGGAACATCTGAAATAACGGAAGGGCTGGGTTAAAATTAATTTTATTGAAACTAAGACATCTGAAATAACGGAATGGTTGGGTTAAAATTAATCTGAGTGAGACTGGAACATCTGAAATAACGGAAGGGCTGGGTTAAAATTAAATACGGAGGGCTGCGTTATTATTTGACTAGACCGGAAATAACGGAATGGTTGGGTTAAAATTAATCTGAGTGAGACTGGAACATCTGAAATAACGGAAGGGCTGGGTTAAAATTAATTTTATTGAGACTGAGACATCTGAAATAACGGAAGGGCTGGGTTAAAATTAATTTTATTGAGACTGAGACATCTGAAATAACGGAAGGGCTGGGTTAAAATTATCTGAGTGAGACTGGAACATCTGAAATAACGGAAGGGCTGGGTTAAAATTAATTTTATTGAGACTGAGACATCTGAAATAACGGAAGGGCTGGGTTAAAATTAATCTGAATGAGACTGGAACATCTGAAATAACGGAAGGGCTGGGTTAAAATTAATTTTATTGAGACTGAGACATCTGAAATAACGGAAGGGCTGGGTTAAAATTTAATCTGCTTGCTACTGGAACATCTTAAGTAATGGAAGGGCTGGGTTAAATTAATCTGATTGAAACTGTGACATCTTAAATAACGGAACGGCTGGGTTAAAATTGATCTGTTTGAAACTGGAACATCTGAAATAACGGAAGGGCTGGGTTGAAATTAATCTGATTAAAACTGGAACATCTGAAATAACGGAAGGGCTGGGTCAAAATTAATCTGATTGAAACTGGGACATCTGAAATAACGGAACGGCTGGGTTAAAATTGATCTGATTGAAACTGGGACATCTGAAATAACGTTACGGCTGGGTCAAAATTAATCTGATTGAAACTGGGACCTCTTAAATAACGGAACGGCTGGGTTAAAATTGATCTGATTGAAACTGAGACATCTGAAATAACGGAAGGGCTGGGTTAAAATTTAATCTGCTTGCTACTGGAACATCTGAAAAAAAAATGGAGATCATTCTCTGTTGATCATTAGATTAACTAATCAAATTACTTTCTTCACATATATGAAAATGAAATATTTGATTTGGAACATTTCCTTTTATGGCACTGACTTACACGTAATGCATAGTATAATATTACGGGTTACTAAAAGCGGACTAGAATTTCAAAGCAGGAGGTAACATTGGCGATTTTTGGGTGTCTCTTAAATTTACTTATTAAAATTGTTAACGATTTTAATGAGATTAGGGTAATAGTGTACCTCTTTTTAAAACGACTGCTAGGGTTCGCATTCCCAGCCCATTTTAAGATTAGGTATTAAATGAGAATTTTCCTTGCATAGACCAGTATAGATTATATGCTCGACTGGGTAACCCTGGCAGCTTTCTTTCCTGTGCTGTAGGAAGTCATACAAGGGCACGTAAGCAAAACGATGGATGACTTTCAGTGGCTTTTTCAAAAATTAGTAATATCGAACCATCGAAATCGCAGCTTTGCGAGATTCCCAATGACACAGAGGCAGCCGACGTGGGCCGGCCTGGGCGGCTATTGTTTCAGCGACTACAAGTCCAAAGCTGGGTCATAATGAAATTAAGCTACCGCAACTAGGGAGATAGGGGCAGGCAATGAGGCGTTCTAATTTATACTTTAAAAAAGCAAATTCACACCAATTAGCTAAGCAAAGGAATCATTAATTTTAATATTAAATATATTGTGTACGATAAACTTTGTTGTACTGTATATTAGATTACGTGTCGTAGATATTATGACGTTACAACCTAGATGAAGTCTTTCTAAGGAATGAAATAAATAAAAAAAAACTTATGACAGGGTATGCAGTTTAATATTTGTGATAAGTCAGCATGTTAGCATGTCACGTTACGTGATTGTTCTAAATATGCCTGTGACATCCTTGCCCAGTATTCTCATTAATGACTGGCTGTAGCTGTGTGAATTTTCCTTTTCTCGCCAACTGTAACCTTAACTTTTTGCACTATTACTATCAACAAATTGATGACAATCCTTGCAATCGATTGCGAAAAGGGTAATGGGAAAATAGATTACCTACTTATCGCCAATTTATCTTGCATCTCTTAGAAATGAAATTATGAGTATCGCCACTGGATAGAGGGATGGGGATCCAAAGGTAAAACTAGAATATAAGTACATTTTACCCATCCTTTAGTAATATACAGTAATCTGCCATCACATAATGCGCCAGTATATGGCTATCTGTTTGTTCTACTGAATATCCCTAACAAACTGCATAGACCCAGATCTGCCAGCACATTATCGCCACCTCAGGTTTGGATTTTTGCAGTTTGCATTTGGACTCCATTTGTAAGCGAGAATAAAGGTGCTAGGAGTATTATCGTACAACGGTGCAAGAAACCGATCTTTTCGTGAGTACTTTAAAGTTTAGCATTACATGTAATTGATCAATATTGGCTTATAATATTTGCCTTGATCCGTTGTATTCACCCTATTTAAAAGATCACTGATTTGATCCACATAAAGCCAGACTTGACAAAGGTAACTATTGGTGGAATTCCTTCTGAGTTAGACAGTGACGTTAACATTTTGAGTAACATCCGTCACACCATTAAAATTCACATTAACTATCAAGCTGAGTAACATTAGCTACACCTTTGAAATTTACATATAGTAGCAAGTTAATTAATATCAGCCTCACATTTTAAATTCACAATTATTATGAAGTTGATTAACATCAACGACGTCTTTCAAATTCATATTTAGTATAAAGTTAATTAACATTAGCTATCCTTTAAAAATTCATATTTTTTAAAAAGTTGAATAATATTAGTTATAAAGTTGGTATCAAGTTTGTTAATAATAGTTACAACTTGAAAATTCACATCGAAAGTCACAGTAGAAAAACCAGTTTAAGAACATCATTCTAGAAAAGATCAAAGTATAACACTTCAAATCAGATACAGTAGATAAGTTCAAGAATTTGCATGATAACATAAACAAAAGCCGAATTTGGTACAATAAGTAGCATCAATTGTTTTTCCAAATCTAAAATTATTATATAAAGATCACGGATATAACACAGTTGTTACATGTTCTTACCATATTTGTCATTTCGACCTTTGTCAATTGAATATCATTTGACAGGTTGCATGGCAAGTCTTGTCGTTAAGGGCGTACGTTATGGCATTATACTGGCATCCAACGCTTCCATACACATACAAAGTTGCATGGTAAGTCTTGTCGATAAGGGAGTACGTAATGGCATTATACTGGCATCCAACGCTTCAATACGTAAAAATAGTTGCTTGGTAAGTCTTGTCGATAAGTACGTACGTCATGACATTATACTGGCATCCAACGCTTCTATGCGTATACATAGTTGCATAGTAAGTCTTTTCGATAAGAGCGTACGTCATGGCATTATACTGGCATCCAACGCTTCCATACATATACATAGTTGCATGGCAAGTCTTGTCGTTAAGGGCGTACGTCATGACATTATACTGGCATCCAACGCTTCCATACGTATACAAAGTTGCATGGCAAGACTTGTAGATAAGGGCGTACATCATGACATTATACCGGCATCCAACGCTTCTATACGTATATATAGTTGCATGGTAAGTCTATTCGATCAGAGCGTACGTCATGGCATTATACTGGCATCCAATGCTCCATACATATACATAGTTGCATGGCAAGTCTTGTCGTTAAGGGCGTACGTCATGACATTATACTGGCATCCAACGCTTCCATACGTATACAAAGTTGCATGGCAAGACATGTAGATAAGGGCGTACATCATGACATTATACCGGCATCCAACGATTCCATACCTATACATAGTTGCATGGTAAGTCTTGTCGTTAAGGGCTTACGTCATAATGTTATACTGTCATCCAACGCTCCCAAAAATATACATAGTTGTATTATAAGTCTTGCCGATAAGGTCGTACGTCATGACATTATACTGGCATCCAACGCTTCCATACGTATACATAGTTGCATGATAAATATTGTCGATACGGGCGTGCGTCATGACATTTTACTGGTATCCAACGATGCCATACGTATACATAGTTGCATGGTAAATCTTGCAGATAGGAGCGTACGTCATGACATTATACTGGAATCCAATGCTTCCATACGTATACATAGTTGTATGGTAAGTCTTGTCGATAAGGGAGTGCATCATGACATTATACTGTCATCCAACGCTTCCAAACGTATGCATAGTTGTAAGAGCGTACGTCCTATCGATAAGGGCGTACGTCATGACAGTATACAGGCATCCAACGCTTCCATACGTATGCATAGTTGCATGGTAAGTCTTGTCAATAAGAGCGTACGTCATGACATTATACTGGCATCCAACGCTTCTATACGTATACATAGTTGCATGGTAAGTCTTGTCGATAAGAGCGTACGTCATGGCATTATACTGCATCCAACGCTTCCATACGTATACAAAGTTGCATGGCAAAGCTTGTAGATAAGGGCGTACATCATGACATTATACTGGCATCCAACGCTTCCATACGTATACATAGTTGCATGGTAAGTCTTGTCGATAAGGGCGCATGTCATGACATTATACTGGTATCCAACGCTTCCATACGTATACATAGTTGCATGGTAAGTCTTGTCGTTAAGCGCTTACGTCATAATCTTATACTGTCATCCAACGCTTCCAAACGTATACATAGTTGTATGATAAGTCTTACCGTTAAGGTCGTACGTCATGACATTATACTGTCATCCAACGCTTCCATATGTATGCATATTTGCATGATAAGTCTTGTCGATAAAGGCGTACGTCATGACATTAAACTGGTATCCAACGCTTCTATACGTATACATAGTTGCATGGTAAATCTTGTAGATAAGAGCGTACATCATGACATTATACTAGAATCCAACGCTTCCATACGTATAAATAGTTGCATGATAATTCTTTTCGATAAGGGCGTATGTCATGACATTATACTGGTATCCAACGCTTTCATACGTATACATAGTTGCATGATAAGTCTTGTCGATAAGGGCGTATGTCATGACATTATAATAGCATCCAACTCTTCCATACGTATACATAGTTGCATGGTAAGTCTTGTCGATAAGGGAGTACGTCAAGACATTAAACTGGCATCCAACGCGTCCATACGTATACATAGTTGCATGGTAAGTCTTGTCGATAATGGTGTTCGTCATGACATTATACTGATGTCCAACGCTTCCATACGTATACATAGTTCCATGGTAAGTCTTGTCGATAAGGGCATACGTCATGACATTATACTGGTGTCCAACGCTTCCATACGTATACAAAGTTGCATGGTAAGTCTTGTCGATAAGGGCGTACGTCATGACATTATACTGGTATCCAACGCTTCCATACATATACATAGTTGCATGGTTAGTCTTGTCGTAAATCGCTTACGTCATAATCTTATACTGTCATCCAACGCTTCCAAACGTATACATAGTTGTATGATAAGTCTTAGGTGGCGCTCACCAGTTATTATGTACTTTTGAGAGAGTGATGTATGTAAGGTGAAGTTGTTTGCATTTTAAACATGCACAGTGGAGAGAATGTTGGCATACCTATATACTACTTTCATGTAATATGGATAAAATTTCTTTGGATATTGTACTTTTGAAAATTTAAAATGAGCTTAGGACACTGCGAACTAAAATGGCTGCTCCCTTGTGCTCCAAAAATCAACCAAAATTTGTCTAAAGTACACTATTCTTGGCAGCTATTAAAATATGGAAAATGAATTTTGCCAAACTAGATAATATCAGCTTCTAAACGTGCAATGACTGAATTACCAAATACATAAAATGTAAAAAAAAGTTATCGGCTCTCTTTTTTTACAATTTACCTCTGAAGTTCGAGAAGTGAAAATGAGCAAGTAGAGCTAGCACTTTTTTGAAAGGTGCACATCTGCAGTAAGGTCAAGCTGTATACTCTCTAACCCATATTACACCCATCAATCATACATCAAAATAAAGGGAATTAAAGGTTCTTTGAACAATACCTACGATATACAAAGTCTCTTTTAAAACACCAGTATAACTAGTGAGGAAACCCGGGGAAACTCTTTTTCTTTAAAATTCTAACCCTATGCTAAATACGAAACTGTAGAGCGCCACCTTACCGATAAGGTCGTACGTCATGACATTATACTGTCATCCAACGCTTCCATATGTAAGCATATTTGCATGATAAGTCTTGTCGATAAAGGCGTACGTCATGACATTATACTGGTATCCAACGCTTCTATACGTATACATAGTTGCATGGTAAATCTTGTAGATAAGAGCGTACATCATGACATTATACTGGAATCCAACGCTTCCATACGTATAAATAGTTGCATGATAATTCTTGTCGATCAGGGCGTATGTCATGACATTATACTGGTATCCAACGCTTCCATACGTATACATAGTTGCATGGTAAGTCTTGTCGATAAGGGAGTACGTCAAGACATTAAACTGGCATCCAACGCGTCCATACGTATACATAGTTGCATGGTAAGTCTGGTCGATAATGGCGTTCGTCATGACATTATACTGATGTCCAACGCTTCCATACGTATACATAGTTGCATGGTAAGTCTTGTCGATAAGGGCGTACGTCATGACATTATACTGGAATCCATCGCTTCCATACGTATACATAGTTGCATGGTAAGTCTTGTCGATAAGGGCATACGTCATGACATTATACTGGTGTCCAACGCTTCCATACGCATACATAGTTGCATGGTAAGTCTTGTCAATAAGGGCGTACGTCATGACATTATACTGGTATCCAACGCTTCCATATGTATACAAAGTTGCATGGTCATCCCCAACGATAGTCATATGAGTCAGAAAAGTACATATCAATCAGCTGATAACAATTGAATTATAATTAATAGTATATCGTAAGCATATTTATATATGTGAATAGCTGATATCTCGAGTGGCCCTGATTTAAAATAGTCAACTTAAATACTCAAAAATCTCGACGGCCATATGGCACAATACATCGTATACAGGAAATATCAGGCAGTACATGTATAACATACAATTATTATTATTATTATTATTATTATTATTATTATTATTATTATTATTATTATTATTATTATTATTATTATTATTATTATTGAAACAGTTAAATCTAGAGAAATTCGTCTTGCATCTGGAGCAAATGACCAGAATCAGAAAGCAGATGAGAGCCTTCCGGAAACAAAATTAGATGGGATCGAAGAAAGTTCGGTAAGAATAATATATATATATATATATATATATATATATATATATATATATATATATATATATATATATATATATATATATATATATAACGTTGTAAAGTTTTGTGTAAGCAACCTAATCATTTCTAAGCCTCCTCTCCACTAACTCGTAAACACTAGAATCGCAAAATGAGGATTTGGTGAGTACATCTATGAGTTATGTTATAAAGCTATACTCAGGAAAAGATTAACACTGAGCATTCCAGGGCGCTGTTTCAAAATACTCAACACAAATTCAACATTGAACATTCCAGGGCGCTGGTTAAAAATACTCAGTACAAGTTTAACAGAAAGCATTTCAGGGCGTTGGTCAAAAATTCTCAGCACAATAACATTGAGCATTACAAGGCGTTGGTTTGAAAATAATCAGCACAAGAATAACACTGAACACTCCGTCGTGGTTTGAAAATATTTAGCAACGGTGTTCAATATTACCCTGCTCAGAAACAGAACTTACTTTCGTGGTATTTGAACTCTTGCTATTAACATAAATGGAGATGATGAAACATCAAATGGTGACTTAATAGTCACAGTGCCATAATAGAAACATGCCTACAGTTGATGCGAGTCGGCAATGGATACGTGTCCACGATTAGCAGGTATCTACATTAGGCAGGTATGCAAACTATTTAGATGGCATTATATAATACACATATCCTGTCATATCCACCTGTCTTTCTTGAATCTTTGTTTTTTGAAATCTAAAGCCATCCACCCTGTAGTCCTCCAAAGTTTTTAAACCACAAGTCACCATACTATTCTACACATTTATCTAGAAAAGCGACTATCAATATTCTATTCACTCAAACACAATTTATCAATATCCCCTTCCACCAATTCCTTTTTCAAACATATTAAATTTCTCCTCATACTTTAAAAAAAGTGGAGGTTGGAAGAGGGAATCTTAAGACATTTTTGTGTATAATGATTTGTAATATTTGTTGTATTTTTAAGGATTATATTTTTTGTATATCTGTATTTTTACTTAACCATTGTCCAAAATGAATTTATTGGTGTACCTCATCAGTGACATTTATTTTAAAAACAACTTAGCTAATATTTGTCTATGAGAACAGAATAAATATTTAGATCATTATTAGTATTTGACGTGTTTATTCAGTTTGAGTTAAAGATAGTCTTGATTCCGACCTTAGAAATTTCCAAAAAGAAAATTCCCATTTCATTCTGTCAACTTAGAGTATTTCCAGAAAAAGTTAATTGCAACCTAGGTCACGTGGAAGGCTTTCAAATTTTGTTTACATTAAGATTATTCATTCCGGCCTTAACTGCCGAAACAGAATCATTCTTATTGTTGTGTTCCGTGTTTAATTTTGATGGATTTATTTATTCAAATTAGTATTAACTGGAATTACAATATAGTCAATAATATTATTGGAATAAAACTTTGATTTGATATCATAGTGAATTCAGCCAAAACAGTTTTAGATTATATTATTATACATCAACGACTGTTAGCACATCGACATAGTATGGGTCATTATTACATCAGTACATCCGAGACAACATATATACATTCAATATTGGAATTCATTTGCAATACCACTGGAATTCAATTAAAACTTCATACGATTGAACTTGTGATAGAACTTGGGATTTAAACCACATTAATGTAATTTCTTTTTTAAATTTTGACTATGTATTCTAGTGAAATAAAGTTTTTGTTGAACTTTTACAAAACTTGCTGGTTTTATTATTTTCCGTTACTTAATCTAGAACCAGAAAGCAGAAATACCGTTCTCACAAACGGTTTTTTATTCTAGACAATAAAACCAATTTGTCTATTAAATGAAATCCAACTGCATTCAACAAACATTATTTGCTTTGTTTGAAATCTTACTAACCAAATTACCAAATATTAACTCGGAAAAGTCTTTTACCACTCACCAAATATGGCTTTCTTTCTTTGAAAACCAACATCCTATACGTTTAAGGAATCAGGCCTCCAACAAAAAAAGTTCTGAAGCATTGTCGGCTACCCTACTAAAACTGATAAAATTCACTACAAGCTTATAATTTAATATAAAAGATATAAAAACTTATTCTGCAGTAATTTTAAAATGTATCTGCCTTAAGGATTTTTGTCTATATCCATCCATGTCTCCCAGTAATTAAACACAGATAAATTTAATACAAATACAAGCAACTAGCATTAACAAAGTTAAATGTTTAACGTCGGAAAATAAGAACCAGCTGTAAATCATTAGGTAATTAACTTGTAAAAATGAAAAGAAAACGACCTGTCTTAACCACTGAAAGAGCACAGCGAGGTAAGCTTTGCCATGCCTAGCACTTTTCACTTTCTATTTTTTTATAATTTCATACGATTGTGCACTTCAAACACTATCACTAGTCACTACATACAACCATGCAAAAATGATTTAGATAAATGATGTAATTCAGATATAACAACCAACAAGCAGTGACCTTATTTTTTCTGCGACTCAGTTTCATGCTCCAGCTAATAATGGCATAGCAGTAATATTAACAAAGATAAATATATATTTCAAACAAATATATTTGTGCAGACCCCTAGATATTTCTGATAATTACACTTACAATTTTACACTAATACAAAATTAGTTAATGTCTACAGTGATTATGGCTTTCTTTGACATATTTAGACTGACGCCTCGGGTGTGCAACAGTTTTTTGGAACACCTATATTTGCTGATGTGGGGGTTACATGTACCTGCCATTATATATGTAGAGCTGGAACAGTTGAACACAGGAGCAAATTATCTTACCTAAAAGTAAAAAATGAAATGGTCGATAATTGAAAAGTTGGAGATCTTTCGTTTTAGAAAATAGTATCGGGAAAATCTGGAAAGAATTATCTAAATTATATCAAAGCATCTTTTAATTTGTTAAATTACTAACTATTGGTGTCATTGTATATTCATAGGTTGGCATCTTCAATTTTAATTTGGCTTTTTATATTTTCATTTTTACTTAACATTCCCTCTATTTTATCATCATAAATGGGATAAATGGATAATACTTAGTATTTGCTATGCCAACAGCAATTAAACAACCCCTCAGATTTCTTGCTTTTTCTTGAGAAGAGAATATTTTTATATTTTCTCTTTGTAAACTGTAGAAGTTTCTAACAATATTCAAATATTCATTTAATTTCATCTATATAATCAATATATCCTCGTTCTGTATAATTTTATTTCATCATGTAGAACTTTTTTCTCATGAATTGTTTTATAGCATCAGTTGTAAATCTTTACTATTTGGTGGCTTCCATAAATTTCCTTCTTCAGTATAGCCAAAGGAATTCAAAGTATAATTTCTACCATTTTGCATACTGTAGAGTTAGATGCCAATATAACATTTAGTCAAACTTTTTGGTCATTCGTTTTGTATTTTTGTTGATTTCTTAGTATAACACTGTTCTTTTCCTAATAATTAAATGACGCTTAATTGCAGTAAATTGTGTATGGTATATCCTGACGTATTCATGACTAATTATTTGTATTTACCAACTACTTGTCTATGTAATATTTGAGTTTCTTTCGATCCCTAATATGATACCATGCTTGTATCGCGATTGTCAAACATGACTTTCGTTTCTTTTATCCTCATTAAAATAGTCATTTAAATGTATTTTCATTGTAACTCGGATTATGACAGTCTTGATCAAATGTTAGTCACTTAAAAATGTTAGATAACTATAAAGATTATATATATATATATATATATATATATATATATATATATATATATATAGAGAGAGAGAGAGAGAGAGAGAGAGAGAGAGAGAGAGAGAGAGAGAGAGAGAGAGAGAGAGAGAGAGAGAGAGCTATTGTTGTTTCAAAACCGTAACGGTTGATTCTGTGATAGCTATTGGTGTTTCAAAACCGTAACGATTGATTCAGTCATAGCTATTGGTTTCAAAACCGTAACGGGTGATTCGGTCATAGCTATTGATGCTTCAAAACCGTAACGGGTGATTCGGTCATAGCTATTGATGTTCCAAAACCGTAACGGGTGATTCGGTCATAGCTATTGATGTTTCAAAACCGTAACGGGTGATTCGGTCATAGCTATTGATGTTCCCAAACTGTTGCTTTAGTGAATTGGACTCTTATGGTTACTGACATTCCAAAACCGTAACTCTTAAATCTGACTCATACATGCTGATGCTTCAAATGAATAATTTTAATTTATTACAGAGATGAAAACTCCAACAACACGTGAAATAGGAATGCGAATATTACAAAATTGGAATTGAAATTTAAATAAGACATAGTTCAAATTTGCATCCCAGCAGTAGATGGATAGAATATCAAATGTAAAAAGAAAGAAACTGTTTGAAACCTTTCTTTGATTTATTCAAAGCCTTTGATAATGCTTAAAGAGAACGGCTTTTGTATAAGGAAGATAATCTTAGTGTTGGTTGTAATTGTTTATGTGATCCATTTGTGATAAAAAGTTCTGTAAAACAAAGGTATATGTATTCTTGATTCACTTCTAAATTCTAATTTATTAGACTATTCATGACTTAACTGAGTGTCCAATTAATGTTCATATTAATAACGTAACTGACAGCCTTATTTCTTCTCAACGTAATAACCCTGTAACTATGGCTGCCTAACTATGCTCTTACTGCTACACAGCATCATGCCTCAACATGCTAATGTAGCATAACCCACATCGTCATGCCTCAAGATTCTAATGTAGCATAACCCACAACGTCATGCCTGAAGATGCTAATGTAGCATAACCCACAACGTCATGCCTCAAGATGCTAATGTAGCATAACCCACAGCGTCATGCCTCAAGATGCTAATGTAGCATAACCCACAGCGTCATGCCTGAAGATGCTAATGTAGCATAACCCACAGCGTCATACCCCAAAATGCTGATCTAGCATAACCCACAACGTCATACCTCAAGATGCTGATCTAGCATAAACCACAGCCACAGCGTCATTCCTCAAAATGCTTATGTAGCATAAGCCACACACAAAAAATCACTAAAATATATATGCACTGGAGACATAGCATAGGTTGGTGATTAGACCTTGGTTCCAGAAACCATTTTTGTAACATGGTACACCGTTGAAATTTTTTATTTATTCATGGTATATCGGAATTATATTAGGGAGCAATAATTCCATGTTATGTGGCAGTAGCCTGACACTGTATGAAAGAGAAATTCCGTCTGACTGTGTCATATCAGTTACATTATTTCCAAAAATGTGTAAGATGATAACATAAACGTTATAGCTTATGATATATGTTTACTTCCTTAAGGAAGTCTATAACATAAGAAATACTAACTGTATCAAAGAGCTCCCTCATGTCTTGCACATTGTAATATTGATTACGTGTAGATTGGAGGTCGATTCACTCCAGCATAAAGTGCTTAACTGTGAATGGTTCATTGTAAGATATGCATTCTGGTGAGTCTTCTCCTGTTAGTATGTAGGACTGGGTTAAATAAGTATGCCGATTCGAATTCTAACAATGACTACCTCCTCCCTATGTGTTATATATGTACGGTCTCTAGATTTTAATTACCTTTCATATGTTTTCGTTGTCATACATTATTTGAAATCCCCGTTGATGGGGAAACTTTATTTTTATCACTGTTACCATTTTTATCGTTTTACCTTTATCAATTTGGCTTCGTATCGCTCGCTGATACAGAACCTTTTTACCATTTGTATAACCTTTTGTATGGCGCTAAATAGCCTCTTTGTGCTGGTGCGCCGTAAAAAAATTCAACCAACCAACCAACATTTCCAAAAATTATCTTCAAATAAAAAAAAAACATAATAGCTCAAAAATAAATCGCCACCTTCTTTAAACAGACTGTGCCGTAGAGTAGATAATGGGCACTGAAAGCCTGAATGGGATGGCAACACACGGTCATTTTTATTATAGTGGTCATACAACACAATGACTCTAAAAGTGAGAACATATTTAAAGGACATTAGAATTTATGTATTATTCAGACAGAAAAGAACTACTGTTCTGATGATGTTGTTGTTGTTGTTGGGCTTAACGCCATTTTTCAGCACACGATAGGCTATTCATGACGGTCAGTATTAATGCTGGAGGAAGAAACCGGGAAATCACCGGAAAGAACCACCGACCCACGAGAAGCTACTGGCAGGCTTTCTCACATATCCACATTCGCCGAATCCTAGACTCGAACCCACGCAGACAGAGGTGAGATGGCAGTGATCCGTAACGGACAGCGCTTTTGACCACTCGGCCACTGGGGGCCCCAACTAATGTTCTGAAAATCTAAGGATGATTAGCGGTCTTGTAAAGGAGTACATGCTTTTGACACTAAAATACGTTTGGATTTGAACTGATTATCTATAAAAAAAAAAACCATCTCATTTGGCGTACCCAAAATGCCATGAAATGGTCATGAAAAAAAAATTATATTAGGTATATTCCAAGTTAATTCGACAATACAATTGTTTGGAAAGAAAAAGTAATAATTAAAAAAATTATTTTGTAATTTAAAAAGAACACATGATGATAAAATGGGATTTAATTCACAAAAATAATTGGAAATGTTATTAGATTTATTACATTCTTTACTGACATAAACTATCGATGTACCGGTAGAGTGAAAAAAGGACCGTGTGTACTTAGCACCCGAAATTAATACCGTCAAATATGAATGTTATTATACATTGCATATATATATATATATATATATATATATATATATATATATATATATATATATATATATATATATATATATATATAAAGAATACAAATCATATGGCGAATAACAACCCTCTCAAGCGTACTGGATCCACCAAGGGATCACGTGTGTCAGGGATTAATTAAAATAGATGCAATAAACTGACGACGAACAGTACGAAACTAGTAACTAACTGGCCTAGCGCTTTCGACTCTTAATGAGTCTTTTTCAAAGGCAAATACAACACATAGTTACGACAAACAAATAAACACAAAAACGTTGTGTTTGTAAACCTCTACATTTCTGTCTTCACATGTGCTAAAACTATAAATACAACCAGCTTGTATAGACTAGTTGCGGAAACTGAAAACGTTGTATAATTCCCTAAAAGTCTACAAGCCAAAGCGACATCTATTTTTACTTTGTGTAATATGTAACGCAGATTATATCCCGGATATTTGATTCTATACCAGTTATTCTTATAGTAAAAATTGAAGGATAATAAGAAGATTTAGAAAATGATAAATTCTACTAGTGCATAGTTTTCATTTTCTAGTCTTCTTGGTTTAGACCGCTTGGTTTCAATGTTCTAAGGCGGCGTATCCAGTAAGATTCCTTTTCCTTCCTGGTTTCGGAACTCCAGCTGTGGTTGTTAGCAATAGCGATAAGTATTATATCACTGAAAGTGTGGCCAGGGGAGGAGAAGTGTTCTGCGACCGGGCTTCTGTACAGCTTTTTTGTCATCCAATCAGATCTATGAAGGTTTATCCTTTTGTGTAGCTTTTCAGTTTCTCCCACGTACTGAAGGCCACAGATCTTACATGTGATGAGATAAATCACATTCTCTGTTTTGCACGTTTTGTTTGGACCATGTATGTTTAGTTTTTCTTTAGTCACTGTGCTAGTGAATGTCTTGGTCTCTATCATATGTTGACAGGTTTTGCATCTTTTATCGCCACAGGGTCCAGATTGACTAGGATGGTTTTGACTAGCGATTGGCGTTAGCTTGGCCCTGACTAGGATGTCCTTTAGGTTTTTTGGTCTCCGGTAAGCTACTACAGGTTTGTTCGGAATGTTTTAGGTTTAGTATGTCTGACGATTGCACGGTTGGCCAGTGGTTTGCGATGATTTTACCTACTTTGGGATTGTCTGGGTGATAGGTCAGAATAAATGGTATCCTATCAACCTTTTCTTTCTGTTCATATCTGAGAAGGTCATCACGGTTTGTTTGTTTGGCCCTTTGGATTGCCTCCGCAATCAGGTCTTTGTCGTAGCCTCGGTAAATTAAATGTTTAGCCAGCTCTTCAGACCTTTCTAGGAATCTTTCATCGTCGGAGCAAATTCTGCGTATCCTCAGTGCCTGGCTATATGGAATGTTCTTAATGCAGTGTTTTGGATGACAGCTGGTTGGGAGAAGATACTGGTGTTTGTCGGTTGGTTTCGAGTAGATGTCTGTGTGTAATTTGTTTTCCACCAGTCTGGTTGTTGTGTCCAGGAAAACATGGTTTGAGTTGGAAATTTCTGTCGTGAATTTTATTGAAGGATGGAAGTTGTTTGCCTTTGATATGAAGTCATCCAGACTTTCTCTTCCATACTGCCACTTCATTTCTATATCATCGATAAAGCGTACCCACTGGTATGGTGTACGCTCAACCGATGCTAAGAGCATTCCCTCAAGTTTTCCCATGAAAATGTTAGCATACGAAGGGGCCATTTTAGTACCCATTGCAGTTCCATTGATTTGTAGGTAGTTTTCTTCATTAAATTCAAAGTTGTTGAGTTTTAGGACAAGCTCCATGAGTTGGATTAAGAAGTGTGTGGGTGGATTGTTTACAGTTTTTGTTTCCCATGCTTCGCTACATGCCTGTAACCCTTCGTTGTGCGGTATGTTGGTGTACAAAGATGTGACGTCTAAGGAAGCAAGTAATGTATCTGGCAGTAATGGTTCACTAGCTTTGCTTTTTATGAGATAATCTGTCGTGTCTTGAAGATATGATGGTAATTTGTGGACATGTGGTCTCATAAAATGATCTAAATATTCTGATATCCTTTCTGTGGGGTGCCCGTTACCTGAGATTATAGGTCTGCCAGGGTTTCCTTGTTTGAGGATTTTGGGTAGAAGATAAAATCTACCTGCTATTGGGTTTTCTGGGCTTAAGTAGTTTTTGGTTTGCTGGTCTATGTGTCCGCTTTGGTACGCCTCGTCAATAACATTAGTGATGATTTTTGCATATTCCAGCGTTGGATCATGGTCCAGTTTTTGGTAGAACCTAGCGTCACTTAGTTGTCTACTTGCTTCACTAATGTAGTCTTCCCTATTCATAACGACAACAGCGGAACCCTTATCTGCAGGCTTAATTATTATGTCTGTTCTGCTTTTCAGTGAGTGCTAGTTAGTTACTAGTTTCGTACTGTTCGTCGTCAGTTTATTGCATATATATATATATATATATATATATATATATATATATATATATATATATATATATATATATATAGGATATATATTATTATTTATTAAATATCTTGTTGAATTATTTTCTTTAATAGATTGGGTATGCTATGCATTAGAATACAGCATATATCTGACTATTGAGAAAATATCACAAAAATGGACAAAAAATATTTTCTTTTGAAATCATATATATTATATAATATTTGAGATATCTAATGTAAATGAGTCATTTCAGTTACATATTAAATATTGCATAATGTCCAATGCACGATATTTAAGATGAAGAATTAGAAGAAAGTCCGCCGTCAAAGGAGTATAACGTTCCATAGCATAAAGAATAGACGACACCGACTGTTCTCCAGGTCTAAATTATATAAACGTCTGGTACGTTTACACTTACCTTTGACGGTTAACAAATCCGCAGTGAATCGAGATTTAAGGAGTTCTACCTAGAATAGAGCAAATGGGCTGCAGTGGTTAGTCTCTCCGTAAGGCACTTCACTCCCACTACCTCGGCACTGTATACCATATGCAGATAGTGCTGTGTAATTCAACAAAAAACTAATACAATGTTTGCCTATTAAAATGTCGTATTAGATCAAAGTTAGTGAATTACACATTGTGCTTAAATCATCAATCGACGTCTTCTCTCATTTTGTTTCCGTATTAGTTAAATTAAAGCTACTTAATTCACTTATACCGAAGTGAAATTAAACAATTTCCCCTTGCAACACGTATTTGTCGAATAGAAAAATAATGTATATGACATACATTGAAATAGCAAAAGAGACGTAATTTTCAATAGCTAAGTTTTCTCTGAGGCCTGTCAATTCCACACGAATTTGACATAAACCCAGAGCAAATTCATGGGAGAAAAAATAGTCACGTGGGTGTGCAGCTACATTATAAAGAAAATATGTTTTTAGCTATCAGTGTAATATTTATAAATATAGCTTTTGGATCCCCTCGTAAGTTACCAGTCATTTCGGCGGTTGTTCATACTGTGATATTCTCAACAACGACGTCGAAAAAGCCAATGCTATTCGAATGGCTCAACCGCTAACTTGATTCGTGAAATTAAACTACTTCGGAAAGGTCGGCAATGCCATCAAAGTATTGGCTCAGTTTATGCCGAAGGTTCTTAGGATGTGATAAGCTTCTTAGGGACCTTGTCAATCGACGATAGTAATATTGCTTTACCAACGCTCTCGAGATCATAAAATCCGATTTTAAAACACATTTCAAATGATTTTTGTCCAAACATAGTCGTGACACACTTGATAGAACGTAAACAAACTCCCTTACATGGATATTTTGGTTTATGTCTTTTTAACTCACAATAACGTCATTGTACTTGTTGATATTCATTCTTTTTATTCATTTGGTGTCTGCAACTAAATTGGATACATTGATCATATCACAGTTAAGAATTTAAAAGAGAAAGGAAGCAAAAGAAAAAAAGCATTATGTTTCATTAAATAGTTTTGAAAGATAGAAATTTCGATAGAATAAACAAATCTTTGTTTCTGTTTGTTTTTGTTTGTTTTTTGTTGTTGGTTTTTTTTTTTCAGAGGGAGGTTGTGTTGAGAAGGAGAAAAGAAAATCTACAGGCTGCATGCAACGTTTTGAATGAAGAAGAAGAACCATTGCCTCCTCTTGACACAAGGGCATATAAGCACATTGTAGTCGATGATAATTATAAAGTACTTTACTGCTATATTCCAAAGGTCGCTTGTACAAATTTAAAAAGAATTTTTCTTATTCTCAAAGGAATCGTGAAAACTTCCAATCCGCTGGAAATTCCTTATCATGATGTACACTTTAGTTTTAAAAATAGCCTTAATGTTCTAAGTAACTATACACCGTCGGAGGCGAAGACACGACTTGAAACTTATAATAAAATAATATTTGTTCGAGAACCAATGGAGAGACTCTTGTCAGCATACATAAACAAATTTACAGAAAATGAAACAGAATTTTATGAAAATTACGGACGGAAAATCATCAAACACTATCGTGTCTCCCCAAACGTGAAATCTATAGAAAAAGGACACGATGTCAAATTTGAGGAATTTCTTCGCTACATCACGGATAAATCTGTTTGGGGAAACAACCATGAACACTGGATACAGTACGAACGTTTGTGTCATCCTTGTCACGTGCAGTATGACGTAATCGGCAAGATGGAATCCATCGACGAAGATACTGACTATCTCTTACAATATTTAGGGGCTTCCAGTAAGGTTAAATTTCCAAAAAGATCCGATTCCACAACAAAAAGAAAGACTAAAAATGAACTTTCAAAGTATTATCAAGGTATACCAAAAGATCTCCTTGAACGTGTGCTACAGGAATTTCGTCGCGACTACGTTTTATTTGACTACAAAATTCCTTATTCAGTTGAGAATCTGCGCAACACGTCTGCAAGCTCTCAGATCCACGCAATTATCGTATGGTATTTAACATTAACTTTATGTATTGTTAGCCATTTCCGTCTCCTAGAATGAATAAACTACATTAAAACAAAGATGAAGCTCTTCTTTGCATCCAAAAAGCTGCCGTTAGATGAATGGACCACTTACGCAAAGTCTAAACATTTGATTTCTACATGTATGTTCTGTCTTCTAAAAGTCTTCTGCTGAATAAACAATTTTCGCCTTTGGAAGGGGCAAACTTAAGGTCAGATGGGCTATTATGGATCCAATAGAAATTTAGCATTACTATCTTGGAAACCTTGGAGACCGTAGTCAATGGTTTAATCTTATCGGTCTGTTTGCAATCCAGGGAAAATGTGATGTTAATAATGTCAATAGGATGATCATAAAATGGTATTATGAAGTCAAAGGAAAATCGGGTAATGTAGTGTCAATATTACACATGGTACGCAGTCAATATTACACATGGTACGCAGTCAATATTACACATGGTACGCAATTCGTAATTTGACCTAACATCATTCACTCAACTGTTTGACCAACACATTCATTTTGCAACAACACCGGCAACAGATTCGGCAAGAGTCAGTCTTTTCACCAGGTTTTGGTGTTCAGTTGAGAGCATTGAACGTATTCTAAGGGTAGGGTGCAATTAATAAATATAAGAGTCAAATAAAGGTACCTATTTAATAACAACCGAGTGCACCGTACAAATCAAGTAGCTAACACGAAGTGTCATAAATGCGAGGATTACAGGGTGATAGTGAATTATCCGAAAAGCTACAACATTGTTAGTACAAGCTGCATCAGTTACTAGGATAAAGTCTGGGTTATAAATCTTAACAACACAAAGCTGTAATTAACAGCAAGCAGCAAAAAATTGCATATGCTAACCTAAGTGAATAAGTAAAAGCTTCTATTAAAGATTTAATAAAACTGCTGAACTGATGCAGTGTGCATCGAGCAACTGTCAAGCAATAGACTAAAGCATGCAAATTATATTTTATATGCAGGGTTAATGTAGCAAGCACCGAGTCAAAAGAGTAGACAAAATTAATTACCAGTCCAATTATCAGTGTTCATTGCATGTTTTATTCATTGGTTATCCGTAAAGCTATAGAAGGGAAGTTGTGTTGGGAGATATAGTTTGGGTTCTAAGGTTTATTGGTGTTTATGCATAATGGCAGTTTTCGTCCTATAGGTACATAGTATGCTTGTTTGGGTGCAAGGGTACATCAAGAATGTCTGCTTCCCTGTTCTATAGATTGCTATTTGGGGGGAGGACAAAATGGTTTGCTCGCATGCAAAATACAAAATTCTCTAACATGAATTACAAGCAACAAAGTGTGAAGTATTTAAAAGTAAATAAATATACATGCAAATTTTAGTTAGTGAATTTAAAATTGTAAGTCATATTCTGATTGAATAAACAGGCTGTTCATATTCTATTGAAATTTCAATAAATAAATAGATAAATATTTTTTTAAATTTACAAATATGACGGAATAACAACACCAATAGTGCTATTTTGTGCAATAAACTAATTCAATTAGACTATTTCAACATTTTTTTCCATGACCAACTTTTAAAGCTTGATTGTGATATTTTAGAATGAGTAAAGAGCAAATTCAAAACACACGCCTTTGATGAAGATGAGAGAAAGGCAAAGTTGATTACGCTTACCGGATTTTTATGATATTATGTTTCTGAATGCAAAATTCGCGATTTACTTAAAGAAATGTCCATATAGCCAATGCACACTGCATAGAGATAAAAAGAACGCACAGGTTAGGTACCAACCGCACCAGTTCTACCAGGCCAATCATCATAAAGTTCAGCAAGTACAATTTCAAAGACATCGTGCTAAAGAAAACATGGAGAATTCCCAAAAGGAACGATAGCTTTAGGATATCTTTGGATTTCCCAAGGCATATCAGATACGAAAGGAATTCACTGTATGATTATATCACTCGATTCACAGGAGATGAGGAAATGGTGAGAGCACTTTCATAAATTCCCACACACAATTACTTGACATTCGATGCAATTGATAATCCTACAAACTAAAAGGAAAAATTTACCAATCTGGAAAAAAGTTTTCTTCCAGAACATTCTAAGCTATAAGCAATGTTAGGCCTTGAGCTCAAATTTTAGTAAATATCTTAAAAATATGAACAATAATCAAGTGGACTAAATTTCTAACCACAGACAGGTAATGATATCAAGCCCAACGTGACAGTTCCATTAACATATTAAGGGAGAGAAATACTAATTAAATATATATTATACGGCTCCATTTGGGTGTTGATCACTCATGATGTATTGCGTTTGAAGTTTGGTTCAGATGATCTTAAGAGTGCTGAGACAAGACTCTCCAAGACATTATGAACACTATCACCTCCTTAAAAACCATTGGCATATACTGCAGCAACATATGTGCATGTTGGAGAGATAGTCGATTTGGATTTCTTCGAATAATTATTATTCGTTTAATCCATTCACAAAGCTTCGCTGCCATTATTCAGTTATAACACAATATGGCCAACTATATACATGTCTTAAAACATACAAACGTATACAAAAGTTATAGCCACAAAGCAAGTTCATTTATCTTGGCAGGGATTTCCTTTGTAAATGTCAAGGATTCGTATGGAGATTATATGTTTAATACAACCTTTGGCTTTCAAAGATGATTTCATGTTATTTCACTTTTTGTCATATCTGAAACTAACTTATTCGATCTAGCAATTACGGTCTGTTGATGGATGGGAATGTTTTAAGCTTTCAAATTGCACACGATTCCAGTTTCAAGTAGCTCTGATTTCACCAATACTAAAGCTGGGTGGATGATATACTAACACACAGTTTTTGTAGGGGTTCTGTGTCACCTGTCATAATTTCAACTACCCCTCACCCATGCCTAACTCCTAGTCCTTTGAAAAATATAAAGACTCTGAACTAGCTCAACCTCTATAGCTCTAAGAAAATATAAGATTGTTTGCATTTATATTTTTGAAATGATGTATCCCCGTAGAAGGCCGCCCTTACCGCCACCTTTCTATGTGAATGCTAGATCATCGTCTTAGTTACTTTTATTTGACCAATTCAACAAGCATGAGATAAACAAGGCATTTCTGGTGTAAGATGATTAGTGTTACGATAGCGGCCCAAACAACCGCGTTCATATATGAATACTAGCAGTGTGCGTGTTGTCTTTACTTTATCAAATTAGTTGTAGACGAATAAGTAAAATAGGTGGTCAGTTTTAAGTCAGCAACAACCTTGGTAGTAAATCTTAACCACATATTACTGAAGAAACAATATTTTTTCTTTTTTCTTTCAAACTCTGACACGCGGAGTTCCTATATGAACTTTAAAAAACAATACATTTGGATCTCTTCAAATGTTTGGACTTAATTAATATTTTATAATATATTTCTAAGAAACGAATGCCAAATTTTCAATAATAATGAATATTTTTAGCAAGACTATTTCTCACATTGTTTTTATTGAACTGTCACGTTATCTCTAATTCTCTTCGTACGTCTGGTGTTCAATGTGAGCAATATATCACAGTCTTTTGGCGAAATAAAATGACCAAAATTGTACAACTAATCTTCAGTCATTTGTTCTAAAATCAACCCAAACCTAACTGCGACTGCGGTAGATGAAAATGCGGGTTTTATCAGCAACTTTTAAAAGTTCGTCTATTAGGATACTTACAGCCTCCTGTTCGATCCACGATGCATTGACATCACATGATCGGAAAGAATTTTTTCCGGTGGTGTAGCTTTTCAACGCTTGAACGACTTCTAATGGAAAAGTATCTTAGTTTTTAAGAAATTGCCAACAATTTTTTCCACGTCAATCGTATACCGTCTCTCGTACACATGGTCACTTGTTCCTCTCCACATTTAAACCTGACACAATCAAAACTAGAGGGGGTTCAGACCATCCTAATCATATTATTCCGCCTTGAAACCTCACCTGAATGCTCAGATTATTTCTGCCCAAAGAGTTCTCCTTTTCGATCGTGACATATGGTAGGTTTTAGATCTCACCTTATGATCCACCTTGTCAACATTGTCCTGTTGCCCAACTATTGCACTGTAATATCTTTTTCTCCTCACGTTATTCTCCATTTGTGTAACACTGTTAAACATGCAACAACTGAGAGTTCAGTACTTCCACAAGTGTGTTTTAACGCGATGATATCCCAATATAGTTTTAAGTCTACTGCTTTCGTTCATCTACTTAAATTCTTCGGGATGAAAGACGTCCGCCAGCCGGATATCTTAACAAAAAATACAAAAACAATTAACTCCAATAGAAAGCAATATTCCGATTTCTAAACCTAAACGCGCATGCTTATTTTGACACTGGGATTGCCTCTTTCGCCTTAAGAAATACACTCAAACCAGCCGCCGCCAACAAAATGGTTGTCTTCTATGGCGCTAATGGGACAATCAACATATCTATAAACTGCTGTCCATCGACAACTCTAATGTCTGCCGTCGCTATAGTGATATCTGAAAGACGATCAAAACGCGCCAAAGTGTGGCTTAGCAGGGTGTAGACGAGTCTTATACTCAGAATATGTTGGTGCCGTTGATAGTCGTTAAAATTTGCAATTATGATGAGTCAGAAGAAAATACCAACACCTAAGGGAAGAGATTATCTGTGTATCTCTACATTGAACTCTTTGAGACTCATGTCTTACTGCCAATCAAAGCACGGTGGTAGGTTGGAGTATGAGCTCACCTTCAATGAATTCTCCAGGGTAATCAAGGTCACTCGAGATCTGAACGCCAGCTATATTATCAATAAAATCTCACTGGAATATGACACGAGGTGACTCACCCGAGTTCAGACGCATCAGACGGTAGCAATAATATGAGCTTCTGGCCATCCCATAGAAAGGCGTGCAGTGCCTCATGAAAGTCACATTTTACATGAGACAGACTTTGTGTAACATTACCATCAAAGTACTCTTGTGGAGCACGAAGGGCATCCTGGTGCTGTTTGAAAAATGCACATGCTTCATTTCACCCAGATACTGAAAAGTTGTACAAATCGATTACACAAAATGCGAAGATACTATCGATGCCATGTCTACCCATCTGTACAGCCATGGTCTCAGATCCTACCAACAGTTGAACATGATCAGTAGACAATCGTCGCAAGTTGCAGTCTTAGACAACCCAAAATTGCAATGGCATCAGAAGACTTGCATACAATGGCGATTACTCACTCTACGCCAACAGAAGAAAAATGCCGGCTAGAAGGTAACCATGAAGATCTGAACATCACAAAACTTCAGAAGCCCGACTTTGTGCAAAAGTAAACATTAAGGATGGCAGATTAGTCACTTCGTTCAATTCCAATACTTACCATATACACCCACTGTCCTCAACCTCCTTTATTGCCATTATAAGAGTTTGTTTCATCATAATGGCATCTACAGAAACAAGACATGCCACAACCAATGCTGGTTTTAGACAGACCATAAGGTGTATCTATTCAAAGTCGGCTAGAGGCTTTACAACTACCCTTTTATTATACTGATGACTATCCAGCACCAACACTATCTAGTTAAAACAAGAGCATGATTGGTTGATCACATAGAAGCGCACGTCATTTTTAAGGATATCCGAGAGCAGGTTAAACACGGCCATGAAAAATCAGATGCAGGCTGAGTCAATCAAAGACAAACGCTTTGGTTATCAATGAGGAGGTGGCACAAATCCGAATTAAACAGCAACCGTTGGGGACAATAACTTCCTTGCACTCGTAGTCCGCTTTTGAGCATAAAGCAAATCATGAGGTCCATTCTCAAAGCACAATCACCTTATGATGCATTGATTCCACTTTAATGAGATACTTCGCGGAACACCACCAACAACAATCAGAGGAATTATGGATACATATATAGGCTATAACCTGGAAGGCACGCAGACATAATTTTCGCACGCTGAGACACACCAAAGCTAGGAATGTAAAAGCCGACTCTTGGGTGCATTCAGAATCGAAAAAGATGACCTTTCATTTCTTCTTGCAATCCTCCTCATCCTCACACTTCGGTTGGTATTATTGAATGTTTTGTCCATGTCCATGTTTTGGTAACAAATATGACATTGCATTTTTCCTTGACAAACGCGTGTCTTGGAATTAGTAGTGAGCTGAGCACAGTTTATTGATTTGTCAAGCACTTTACTGCTATCGTCACTGCATTATGTGATGTCGGTAACACGTAGTACTTTACTAAAGTTTGCTGACAAGCTCAGCAATGAATTCGTTCTTGTCCTGACATGTCTGGCCACAATGAATTATTGCTCTAGGCTGGCATACTCTAGAGTCGCGTTTTACATAGTGATAATTATATCAGAGGAATCCGATGATACTGTTAATGGAATCGAAATAATCTGGTAATAGAAGTGAATGTATTTTCCGTCTGTGAAATCGTTTTGAGGATGCACTTTCAACGTTTAACATGGAGCAAAGACGTTTTGCCGTTTGTTTTTTTGTTTTCATCAATGCCTTCGGCGGTGTCTTTTAATAGGCAAAGCTTCCTGTAGCAGGAGTTCTGTTAGACTTTGTTGCTTGACACGGACTGTTTGTCGAATATTCTCCCAGGTTCTTTTCCATTCTTGTCGGCACACATTCGTCGCACAATGATGGCTTGGGCTAAAGATATCTGGACTTTAGTGCTGTTAATTTGGATGTTGGCGCGGTTGTTGCTGCGAAAGTCGTCCACCAATAGCACTTTTATATGTCCTCTCCCATACAGTGGAGAAATTTGGGTCTTGTAAAGTGTAGCTTTTCTATTGGTGATATGGAATTGATCGTTGCATTGATGAATGTTTTGAGTCTTGTCGATGACATTGGAAGGTGTCATTTTGGCTGTTCTGCTAAACTCGATCCAGACGAATGACTTCAAACTGTCGTCATAAATAGAGTTGAAGCAGTGTTTTGTTTGGCTTGTCATCATCGTTTCAGTGTGATTAACAAGGAATCCCACAAATTAGTGATAAGTCCTTCTATTCTCTCCAGCGGTACTTCATACTGGATATCAATAAACTTCACCCTGTAAGTTCCAGGCGTACGTAGTTCTAAACTTTCTGGAGGAGGGTTTTCAGTCTCTCATATGTACAACTACTACGTGTGCCTGACTTTGGTGGTTTGGCTTAGGCTTTTCAGGTCTGGGTTCAAACGTAGAAAGTCTCTCTCTCTCTCTCTCTCTCTCTCTCTCTCTCTCTCTCTCTCTCTCTCTCTCTCTCTCTCTCTCTCTCTCTCTCACACACACACACACACACACACACACACACATATATATATATATATATATATATATATATATATATATATATATATATATATATATATATATATATATATATATATATATATATATATATATATATATATATAGGGTTAGTGACTTTCCAATACTGTTAATTCAATTCTCAAACAGTTAAGAAAATAGAAGAGCTAACTCAGATCGAACTTCTAATATAAGCTTCGCGAGGATTTATATACAGGTTTACGAGATGGCAATGGACTGCTTCTCCTCCTTGAATTATAAAGGACACTTGCAATATCTGTCAGTATAAAGGACATTGAGCTACAGAACGTCCACCAGTGCCCCGAGTGGCCGAGTAGTCTAAAGCGCTGTCCGTTACGGATCACTGCCATCTCACCTCTATCTGTGTGGGTTCGAGTCAAAGATTCGGCGAATGTGGATATGTGAGAAAGCTTGCCAGTAGCTTCTCGTGGGTCGGTGGTTCTTTCCGGTGATTTCCCGGTTTCTTCCTCCAGCATTAATACTGGCCGCCATGTATAGCCTATCGTGTGCTGAAAAATGGCGTTAAACCCCACAACAACACAACAACAACAGAACGTCCACAACGTTAAAGCAAAGAGGTGATAGGAGTATACAGAGACAAATGTAGAGACATTTGTTATCAGCGTCAGGAGAAAGGACATTGGTCTTCAAAATGCTGAAAGAAAAAGAGACTTTAGTATACGATTAAATACATAATCGTCTGGAAATAGAAAATTTAGAAACTTTTGTTTAGCGTTGTTGACTTTTTTTTTTCTCAGCCTCTGCAGGAACCTTTATTTTTTTAAATAAACGTCTCAGGCAAAGTTGTCTGTTCACCCTCTCTGCTGCTCAGCCATACTCCAACATTTTTTTCTGTTTACAGCTGATTTATATTATATGATTAAAAGTATTTATACTCTCACACCAAAAATAAGCATCAAAAAGAAATAATAATTTAATTACACGAAATAGACGTATACAACTGTTACTGTTACTTCCCCTTAGCAACGATTTCCCAGCTATAGAGGACGGCAACCGGAAATGACGTGAATTTATCCCAAGTATATGTTCCTTGTTGTTAAAAATAAAACATTATGAACTATGGATAGGGAACATTTAGATGAAATTACTGAAAACTAATTTTTGTTCAGCCTTACATCGATATGCGTGCGTGTCGCACTAGATTGTGTCGGTTTCAGAACTCTTCCCTTGTTTCAATTTATTTTGAAAATTCCCGTTAATAATGGTAACAAGGAATCAATGTTGGCTTCCCTATATCGGCCGACTTTATTTTTTAAAAAAAAAAGAAATCGGCACACTTATGAATCCAAAGAAACGAAACTTGGCTTCCTTATGTCGGCCAACTTCATAAGAAATAATCGACACTCTTAAAAGATAACTAAGTCAGTTTCCGAGGTTGGTTTGCTTTGTAATAAAATAACCTTTGTATCTGAAATCATGTCAGTAAGTTTAAGCAAGGAGTGTATTCCTCGCTGCCAGTTGTATTTATCCATCACCCATGCGCTTCTATTTGTTTGCCATATGTAATCATAATTGATGTTTGCAGGATAAATATTATACACAACATTTAACATGCTTTAATAACACTTTTGTAACCCATGTAAGCGAAAAGATTATCAATTGCATTCACAATGGATGAATTTTAAAATAATTATTTTTTTTGTTTGCGAGATACTGTCGTATGGTAAACCTGGATACAAAATACGATCTTGGTCAGTGTGCACCTTGTAACTTTTCATGCGTGAATAGCAGGAACCTTCAAAACAATCGGGTGATATTTTCATCTTTTTTTGTAATTTGATATAAGCGATACCTTCTTCAGTGAGGATGCATACGATAGCCGGAATTCAATACATATAGGGAATCCTTTGATATATCGTTTACTTGATAAATCATTTGGTATAGTCATATCGCCACGAGTGGTAATATAAGCATTTCTACTTCAAAAGAGAGATATTTACTTTTTCTATTCAGAAAACGTACAGATCCTATAGATTTTTTAAACTATTAATAAATGATCGCTAAAAAGAAGTCACGCTCTATAGCCATTCGTGGTTTTCCTCATCCAACCAGGTTTTCCCACAAAGGAGAGCAATGATCCGAATGAATAACCTGTATCTTGGTAGTCATGACTACTGAGTTCAAGAGGTTAGAGCTTCCAGTAGACCCTAATACTATTGAAATGAACCATCAAGGGTCTTGGATTTTTTTCCAGTAACTCTGGTTTCTGGAACATGAGAGAAAACTTAATACTGCAATTTGTACTTTCAAAGAAACTTGAGTCGATTTTTAAACTTTAGTCAAACAGTTTTAATACTGGTCCAAATCTAATGGAATCAAACGGATACTCATGTTGTGCAATAACAGGTGCTTATTTAAATTATAGCCGCTGTCTCTCAAAAGGACCAGACACTGCATTTGCAAATTCAGTTTTTGAAATAGGATGCTGATCATGTGTTTAGTTTATTAAAGTTGATTTCAATTCACTAATGCAGTTAGAAACATGACATTGATATGTACATTCGTCCCTCACAAAATAACGTGTTACTTTTGCAAAGGGTTACTTTTGGAATCCAAATCAATATACATTTAATATTAGCACGTTATGTTTAGATGGAATATATAGGTTAAAGGTTACACCCAAAGCGTTACGTTTGGATTGCATATATAAGTTAAAGGTTACACTAAACGCGTTACCTTTTGTCACTTACGCCATAAACTCAGTGATGCCAACATTCTATTCTAAATCTGTACATTGTTTTTGCTATCTTACAATAACGAAATCATCGCTCCTGTGTTTACCATTTTCCTTTTTTGACTGTTTCCCGTTTGATGTAAGTCTATTTCAATGGCCTTGTGTTTACATTTTATATCTTCAGCATCGCCCCAATAGCTACTGAATATATAATTAAAATGAAATGGCTCATCGGATTTTAATGAAAAGTGTATATTCTATAGATATCCTTCAAAAAAATATTTCAATACAACAGTGACGATATACTTCATGCCTCTATGCGGTTTTTTAAATCCCGCTCACCTTACAGCGAAAAGGGTGTGGTCACCAAGGTAAATTCGTTTTGATAGATTGCTAGAATTCAACATTGGAACTGGATGAATATAACTATTTCGTACTTTGTACCAAATTAGCAACTAAACACAAAGAGGTGATTCATAACTAAGATTTTATTTCAACGTCGTTAAACAAAAGAAGATGAGACGGCTTGTCAGAAACATTTTCATAATATCAACAGCCATTTTGATACTGATGATGCTTGTTTACTATAAACGATTATCTCCGGAAAACCTTCGTAAGTAATACATGTCAAACAGGATTTTTACCTTTATCTTCTGAATTTATTTAGCACTTAATCATCATTATCGTCGTCGTCATCATCATCATCTTTTTCTTCGTCATTTACTTTTCTTTTTGTCTTTTTTGTGTTTCCATACACGTTTGTTATAATATTGCTATCTTTTTCCACACATTTGCAGATTAGTTTTCCATGGGATGAGATCATTTTGGATTTCAAGCAGCAGTCCTCCATACATTTCATAAATTTGACCCTGACTTTCTTTCTTTTTTTTTCTGTTTCATTCAAAATATTGAACAATCGTGATATAAAGCTTTTGTTCAATGTAAAAGTTGAAAAGCCCGTAACTCAGTGGAATTTGAAAGATAAAATTATTAATGTTGCAGTAAAATGATAAACAATTGTCAGGATGATGTGAATATTCAAGAAAGGCAGAAGCATATAAACGGTTTTTAAAAAAACTTTTTCCATTTAGAATTCTTGGATGATGGAGTTTAGACAGATGTTTAGCGGTGAATTTTAGAAACATTCACCACATTGTTTATTTTTACTCGTTACAGTGTAATTACCCGCTTCTTGCAATGCACGTTATCTACCTTCTTTATTAATGTTATTTACCTTTTTAATTACGAATTTTCGACACACAGGAGTAGTAGTGAGCAGTAACTATAATAGTGAGTAATAACAGTATCACATATGAGTAAATAAAATTGCCTAAAAGTATGAGTGGATTAATGACAAAAGCAAGAAATAAAAGAAAAACAAATCAAGTGGTCCATTTACGGAAGCATCTGATACTAGTCGGAGTAATGTAGGTTTGAGTACAGTGCAGGTGGACGACTAGGAGGAAATGAGGCAAAGCCTCAGAGCATTTCACAAGCAGATTTCACATCTGCAATGAGAGCAAATTATTGGATTGCTTGAAGGACGATATGAGAAGGGAGATGGTTGTAGAATGTGAAAGGGTGGTAAAGATGCGGACAGGAGAGTTGATTCATTTTAATTTGAAAACCGCCAGTTTCAAGTAAAATTACAAGAATGACAAGATGAGGAGTGTCCTGATAGACTCAGACAGGACACAAGCAAATGTGGCTTCTACCGATATATCACAATACTCGAGGAAGCTGAATATTAAAATTTTAGGGGCGAAAGAGGAGGAAATGACAATCTAAGAGAGCAAATTACAAAACTGGTGAAGAAGCCAACAAGATCAATGTAGATAACAGGGACATAGTTACGGCGCATAGGAAATTTCCATTAAACAGATACAGCCACGATCAGTGATTGTCTAATTCTAGAGTTCGGATTAAAAATTCGAATTATCAGGAAGTTGAAGGAGTTCCAACAAAAAAAACTTATTAGCCTGGTGCAGGACGTGACTAGGATAAACACTGAAATTATCAATAAATTAACCAAACACCCGGAGATTGAAAATCCATGGTACGTTACTGGTTACATGTATGGTAAAACCAAATCAGGAAAAAGGATTAAATTTTGACATTTATGTTGACATTGATATAAGACAAAATATAAGTGTACCTTGCAATGTTATGAGCTTATTAAATTTACAAAACAGTAAGTTGAAGTTATATTTTGCTGCACAATTGCTTTGATTCATATTTCAATAGTTTTGTTTGCTTTGTGTAAATTATTTTTCATTCGTCTGTGTTGGATACTAATTTCTCCATCCATGTTTTTCCTCATTCACTGTGTCATATCACCTTTTGTCAAATAAGTTCGTTGATTAGTTCATGAAACAAATTTCATTAATCTTTTAATCTTCTTCTTTAGAAATACAAATCCAGAATCAAATTTCCAGTGCCATCTTATGGTTCATTCCGTCTCCCTCTAACCACATCCAAATCTATGTATACACTCATTCATATTTGCTTTTCTCTTCCATTTTTCTGCTTTATTCATTCGTCCACTTGTAATTTACACTCGAATTTATTTGTTTATTTGTGCCCAAAAATTCATATAGCTCCGATAAGGTCGGTTGGATTCGCATAAGAATGATCTTAGGTGGATTCGTTTTACTTGTTGTCCGTTGCCCACTGTATGAATTTATAACTGCCAAATCTATAGTATATTTAACTGCCAAATCTATAGTATATTATCAGCGATATCTACAGTATGTACCTTTATACCATGGATGGCCTTATGATGGGTGTTTGTATTTTGTGTTATGTGAGTGCCATGCGTTTGATAAATTCTAGGTGACACATACTTTATATATTCCTACACAAGAATATATACATATACAAATTTCTGCTGATTTATGAATAATAACATAACAAATTTTATTTATGAATGTTAGAGGCATGAAAAATTGAATAGTTAAAAGAACTGACATTTTCCAATGGGTAAAGCAGAAGAATGTATATATTGTGTGCATGCAAGAAACTTATAGTACAAAGACGGATGGAAAATATTAGGCTTGTAAATGGGGATGCAAATGTATATTTAACCACTGAATTAGTAATAGTGCTGGTGTCTCAATATTCGTTAAAATTCGTTTGAATTTGTTATACACAGAGAAAAATTTGACAGTCAAGAGAGATTTACTATGCTAGACGTTAAAATTATTGGGGAAAAATAACCCTCGTAAATTTGTACGGGTATGACGATGATATACCTACCTTTTATAGAAATCTAAAGGAAGAACTTTTATTATTTGAGAACTTTTCAATATGTGGATAGTAGTAAACTTTTCAAGACCTAGATACTTGTACTATTTATAAACATGAAAAGACTCGAGACCTAGATTATTGTACTATTTATAAACATGAACAGACTCGAGACCTAGATACTTGTACTATTTATAAACATGAACAGACTCGAGACCTAGATACTTGTACTATTTATAAACATGAACAGACTCGAGACCAAGATACTTGTACTATTTATAAACTTGAACAGACTCGAGACCTAGATACTTGTACTATTTATAGACATGAACAGACTCGAGACCTAGATTCTTGTACTATTTATAAACATGAACAGACTCGAGACCTAGATACTTGTACTATTTATAAACATGAACAGACTCGAGACCTAGATACTTGTACTATTTATAAACATGAACAGACTCGAGCCGCAATCAGAGGCCTGAACTGGAATGAATTGACCCTTGGATAAATTTCAGTCAAGACTTAAAGGTTTATACCTGGATAAAAAAAAATACTCGTTTGAAACAAATTACTTTCATATTCTTTGAAACTTTTGAAAATTAAAATAAGATCCGAAATTATAGATTATTCATTTAGGAAAACGAAAGAGAAATAAGACAAATTAAAGCAAGTTCAGCCGAAACTATTATAAATTCACAGTTAATTGTCAGATTATATAACTGGTGAGCTCTGGAAAATTTTGAAGAAAAAAAACTAGAGGAATCTAAGACAAATTACATAGGTAATGTTATATTAAGATCCAAAGTTCTATGGTATGAGTTGGGAGAAAAAAGCACGAAATACGTTTAAATCTTGAAAACAGAAATCATGTCTGTAACACAATAAAAAATTAGATGATGAGACAATATATCAGACCAAATGGATAACTTAGAAGCCCCGAAACAGTTCGACTTGGAATTATATAAAAGCATCACTTTGATGCTAGTGATATTTAAAAAAAAACTCCAGAGGAAAGAGTATCATATGACGGTCTACTTACAATGTCTGCATACAGCATTTCTCTAAAACGGATATAAAATGGGAAAAGTCCAGGTTCATATAATTTACAGCATAAGTCAATAATTCTTTTGGAAGATTATTGGCGGACTTCAATGCATGTCAATAAATTATTGATATACTAAAGGAAAACTTTCGAATATTTAGACTCAAGGAGTTATCACATGTTTAAAGCATTAGAGACATGTATCACTCCTAAATATTGAATATAAGATAGCTATTGCAGCTTGGATTTAAAAAAGTTCTTCCATCAATAATCAGTTATTGTCCTTTTGCTTGTAAGTTGTTCAAGCTGTTCTGTGATATCTCTAAATGTTGTATTATAAATATTGGAAATATGTAATCATTGTTTAATATTCAAAGAGGATGTCTTCAAGGGGATCATCTTGCTCATTATATGTTTATTATTATAGGTGTTGAGATTTTAGCGCTAAATTTAAAGCAAAATGCGGCTGTACGGTGTGTCGTCTTTGATGTCATTGAATATAAATGAACTCATTATGCTGATTATGATGGATCTCAACATTCTCTTAAAGCAACTACGAATACCTTAAAAGACATTTTTCTATTATCTTTATTTAAATGTAACGTAGAAATAAAACATGCTATTTATATCGGAAACAAGAAATTTACCAATGAAAGAATATGTGTCGATATGGAACTAAACCGGTCCTATTGAACGTTAATACTTCCTGGCATCGATTTTTCCCTATACTTACAACAAATGGTGGAAATTAATTATAGAAAGAATTTTAATATAGGCAAAAGGAATTCTGGCAAGCTGGAGTCAAAAATATCTTTCATTGGTAGGTACAGTAATTATCATAAGAACTCTTGTTCTACTCATATTCATACATCTATTTTCATCATTTCCAAATCCAATAATACAAACTGAGACATAATTAAATCGTACCTTATTTAAGTAGAGAAAATTAAACCTGATATATAGTAAACCCAGAGAATGATACACTTTTATTCATTCATTAGGCATATTAAGATAAGATGGGTTTAAAGATTACTGGAAAACGAGAATGGAGCGTGCAGAACCTAGTCAATACAACTATATTCAGAAATATAAAGAATATTCCAAATTTAGAGAAGAAAAATAAGAAATTTGAAACCTCATTTAAAGCAGTTTTTGGAGAGATGTAATTTTGACAATATGGAATTTTTTTGAAAGAAAATCTTAAAAATCCAAATAAGAATTTATCCATGAGGATTTTTTTTTTTTAAAAAAAAAATCTGCCTAGAAAATTACATCAATACAAATCCTGTCAAGATACCGGCAGTCAAATTCATGATTTTTTTATAATCGCGATAATTTAATACCTTTTGAAATTATAAATAAAAAATCAGATGCTACAAATTTTCGAAATACTTTTCATTAATTTTCGAAATTCCACACTCTTGAAAAGATGCAATAAAAATCCACAACATGTTGAATAAAGAGAAGGATGGTAAAATAGTGAACTTGCAAAAACAAAAATTCACTGAAACTTTTTACTAGGGATACAAAGTTAATTTGTTTTAATTTTAAATTATTTCATAGAATAATTTCACAAATAACGTTTTGAAAATAATTAGCATATTAGATGACAACAATTGCACTTTGTGTAAGAGTGAGAAAGAAAGTAATTCACATCAATTCTACGATTACAATATTACTTCAAAATTGTAGTCCTCTTTTACTAAACTTTTGCACCTTGTTATCCAAATAGTGTCCATTTGTCCAAAAAGGAAATAGTTTTAGGAAGTGAACAGTTAGATGTTTTGTGTAATGTCTTGCTTATATTTGGCTAAATATTACATTTACACTTGCTGATTAAACATTAAAATCATTCCATTTATGTTTCTAAGCAAATAGTTGAAGCGCATAAGAACATTGAACAATATGCTGCTAAATTAAACAAAAGAGGGGACCAGTTTCTTCAAAATATGAGCCCGGTAAACAGGAACTAATACATTAATATGGCGGATTTTATACAGTATACACTGTATACTTTTGTCAGTCTATCTAATTTATGTGAAAAGAGATAACTTGCAATATGCATGTGTATACGTGTGTGTGTGTGTGTGTGTGTGTGTGTGTGTGTGTGTGTGTGTGCGCGCGCCTTTTCCTTTTTCTGCATAACTTTATGGTCCCTGTATTAATTGATAACCAGAAAAGATTTGATTGTAAGGTCACCTTCGAATGGTATTCACCGACCCAGTTGTCAATCTTTTACTGCATAAAAAAGATACCAGGCTCGTCACGCCTCAAAGGTGGTGCTCTATACCGAAATAAAATGATTATGGTATGTCTAATAAAAGGCTATTAGGTTCAGTCATGTGAATTAACAGCTAAAATGTCGTCAAACGCGTTCTCCTAAGACCAAAACATGTTGATCCTCTAGTGTAGAGCAATAAAGCAAGCGGTTTCTTTTGTATTCGAGTCGTCAGAGTTATCTGAAGTTATTACTGAAATCTCTCTCTCTCTCTCTCTCTCTCTCTCTCTCTCTCTCTCTCTCTCTCTCTCTCTCTCTCTCTCTCTCTCTCTCTCTCTCTCTCTCTCTCTCTCTCTCTCTCTCTCTCCACTTTTAAAAGAATAAAATCTCGGTATTATAATGCCATAAAACTTAATTTAATTCTTGTTACATTTGTTTTAACACCAATAAATATTTATATATGTGTGTGTGTGTGTGTGTGTGTGTGTGAGAGAGAGAGAGAGAGAGAGAGAGAGAGAGAGAGAGAGATTTGCAATCATAGCTATTCCATTGCTCTATGTTATTTCGGGCATTTCATATAAATTCATTCAATTAAACCCTAAAGAGAAGATAAGTTTCTGCATATAGCTAAAATTAGACGCACAAAATTATACAAGTTTCGTAGATGCATTGTATATTTTGTTCTATAAGTACATAAAATATCTTGACTGAGAGCAGCATTAGAAGCTGTTATTATTATTATTATTATTATTACTATTATTATTATTATTATTATTATTATTATTATTATTATTATTATTATTATTATTATTATTATTATTATTATTATTATTCGAATGTAAAAACTTTAAAACCACATTTCAGTTGCTTTACTCAGCGAAACCATCTAATAGAATTATACAAGTCAACATTGTACAAGTATTTTATAGAAATAGGTGAAAATTGTATTGGAATTTAGGACATACAGTTGATGCCATTGATATTGCAATCGTAGCTATCAACATGTATCCACAATTCAACGGTTTGTGTACATGCGGATGTGGATGCGACAGGACGCTCTGAAATACAGTATTTCTTTTTTTCGTGAAAGCGAGAGGATTTGCTGAGAACCGCTTAAACTGCAAAAGATAAAAATTTTAAAAAAAATTATAAACTAAGTTGTGATTGTAGTATTTCCAACAGTGAAGTTTGCTGTTTTTAAGTGAGGACGAATTCGTATGCGAAAAAAATGGACGATGTTTGGTTTTTGAGTGTGCAAGGTTTCGTATATGTGCCTACAACATCGATATCATTATGATTTCATTGTTTGAATAATGTCAACACCTGCATAAGGGCTGGATTTAAATTAATTTGATTGAGGCTGGGACATCTGAAATAACGGAAGGGCTGGGTTAAAATTAATCTGAGTGAGACTGGAACATATGAAATAACGGAAGGGCTGGGTTAAAATTAATCTGATTAAAACTGGAACATCTGAAATAACGGTAGGGCTGGGTTAAAATTAATCTGATTGAAACTGGAACATCTGAAATATCTGAAGGGCTGAGTTAAAACTAATCTGATTAAAACTGGAACATTTGAAATAACGGAGGTCATTCTCTGTTTCTTATTAGATTAACTAATCAAATTACTTTTTCACATATATGAAAATGATATTCTTTATTTGGTACATTTTTTCACGCGGTTACTCTTTCTTACACGAAATGCAAAGCCTAGTGTTACGGGTTACTAAAAGCGGACAAGCATTATAGAACATTGACGGTATGGGTGTCTGGTAAATTTACTTATCAAAATTGTTATCGATTTTAATGAGATTATGATAAACTTGTATCCCTTTTCTAAACAACTTTTACGGTTGGCATTCCCAGCCCATTTTAAGATTGGGTATTAAATGCGAATTTTCCATACATAGACCAGCATAGATTGTAAGCTCGACTGGGTAACCATGGCATCTTTCTTTCCTGTGCTGTAGGAAGTCAGGCAAGGGCACGGAAGCAAAACGATGGTTGGTAGGTTGATGCTTTTGTTGGTTTGTTAAGTAACTTTCAATGGCGTTTTTAAAACTTAGTTATATCGGGCCATTGAAATTGCAGCTTTGAGCGTTTCCCAATAACACAAAGGCAGCCGACGTAGGCCAGCCTGAGAGGCTTTTGAAGCAGCGACTACAAGTCCGAAGCTGGGTCATATTGAAATTAAGCTACCGCAACTAGGGGGATAGGGGCAGGCAATGAGGCGCTGTAATTTATAATTTATGAAAGACAAGCAAATTCATACCAATTAGGTAAGCAAAAGAATCATTAATTTTGATATGGAAAATATTGTATACGATAAGCTTTGTTGCATATTAGACTAACGTTACTTTTAGTGTCGTGAACATAACGACGTCACAACCTTGATGATGTCAACACTTTCCAAGGAATGAAATAAAACAAAAAACTTATGACATTGTTGGTGCCCATTATATACAGTGTATGCAGTTTAATATTTGTGATATGTCAACATGTTACCATATTAAATTACGTGATTGTTCCAACCATGATTTTAACATCCTTGCGCAGTATTATCATTAATGATTGACTGCAGATGTGTGAATTTTCCATTCCTCGCCAACTGGAACCTGTATTTTTGGCACTATTACTATCAACAAATTGATGGCAATCCTTGCAATCGATTGCGGTATTGGGAAAATAGATTTGCCTAATTTTCGCCAATTTATCTTACATCACTTAGAAACGAAATTAAGAGTATCGGTCACTGGATAGAGAGAAAGGGGTCCAAAGGTAAAGCTAGAATATAAGCACATTTTACCCATCCCTTAGTGTGTGTGTGTGTGTGTGTGTGTGTTTGTATGTGTGTGTGTGTGATGTGTTTGTGATTTAGATTTTTAGCGTAGCTTTAACAAATTTTCAGTCATATCGCTACATTGTCTGCAGTGTGACAGTCTATAGTGATGTCTAGCACTAGGACATCATGCCGAAGACATATGGCACGATGTCCCACACAGTCACATTATCCTGACACCAGGCAAACCAGTCCTAACAGTAACCTCTTAATGCTGAACGCCAAGCGGGGTAGCTGTTAGTACCATTTTTTAAGTGTTTGCTATTACTCGGTTTTGGATCTATCTCACGACCTCCCGCATCTGACGCGCCCATCCATTAGTACTACTATTATTATTCCTATTTCGTACACCATGTCGAGGTTGCGACATCGTAGCTTCCCACCACCAAGGCAAGCATGTTTTCACTGTCAATTTGTATGAGTAAATAAGCTCACCTCTATTTAACAAGATCAAAGAAATGTAAGCAATTTCCCTTCTTCTTGACTAACTTTATGGCATTTTTAAAACTTCCCTTACATTTAGTTCAGTGATAGATATTGATGGGTATGGGTACAATGTCAGCTTCATTTATCACAGTCTTCATAGTCTTAAACCGCTCCGGTGGCCTAGTGGTTAGAGCGTCCGCCTCAGACGAGGAAGGTCGCGGGTTCAACCAACTTTAAAATTCACATCGAAAGTCATAGTAGAAATTCCCGTTGAAAGTCATCATTCTGACACTTTACATCAGATACAGTAGACAAGTTCAAGAATTTACATGATAACATAAACAAAACCGAATTTTGTAGAATAAGTAGCACCAATTGTATTTATCCATTCCAAATCTAAAATTGTTATATAAAGATCACAGCTGCTACAGTCTCTTACCATTTTTGTCATTCCGACCTTTGTCAATTGAATGTATTCTGACAGAAATAATAATTTATAATATTATCATACAAAAAGTCATGTTTTGTACATTATCAAGATTAAATGAATGAGATACAAACTCATCAGATCAACCAGTATATGAAAAAAAAGCATTTCCAAAATTATTAGTTATTGTTCCTATTTATAGTGTGCTAACGATTGTATGTCTGGTGAAAGTTGCAACTTTTACCATTTACTTGGGATTCATCATTAACTATATATAGTCATTTTAGGGACTATTTAAGAAATACTATTTACTTGGGATCTATCATGCCAATAACACACCTTCGCTTAAAAAGTTGCAATTTCCGGCAAAGAATGCAATATCGTTGCCATACTGTGGTATTGACGGTAGTTAAGATTACATCTTATATATATATATATATATATATATATATATATATATATATATATATATATATATATATATATATATATATATATATATATATATATATATATAGCTTAATACAAACAATGCTATCATAGAGGTTAGAGAAATAAAATTCGTACTCTACCGAGTTTCGAACCCAGGTCAGCGAGTAAATGGCACCCATCGCCTTGCCTGCAAGCACCATATATATATATATATATATATATATATATATATATATATATATATATATATATATATATATATATATATATATATGCAATTTAATTACTTGTGTTTTTTTGTTTTTATTTATTCCATTGCATGTTATTTAAATGATAATTTTGTTTACTGGATTTGATTTTTTTTTTCAGAAACGCAATTCAGTTCTGTTTTGACTTGGAAAACAATAAGTAGTCGAAACATTGTATTTTTTACTGTCATTGACAATGGACAAGTAAAGCAGTTCTATGTTTAAAAAAAAACAAACAAAAAAAACACTTTTTTCCAGAGTAAAGAATTCATTTATTCTAGTTAAGGCTTGTAGAGAACGTGATTTTAGTCATGTAATATTCCTACGTTGTTCTGTAGAGATGTGATCACGTGAACCCATCCGGGAAACTGTTTTATGTCTTAATTTACTGTATAGTCATTATATTAAGAGGAAATAAACTGTTGTGCTAAAAACGTTTGAAGCTCAAAGGTATTTTTGTTGTCACCAGTTTGAGTTGAATTTTTCTATTTCCATGAGTTAGTAATTTATGTTCCCTGAATATAATACTTTTGCTTATCAGAACTCTTCCACAAAGGCATTCATAAAATATTATTCAGGAATTCTGCACTTGAATATTATATTTTGTTATTCAACAAAAATATGTTGATACATCAGGACAAAGCGTGTCTTTCTTGACGCCATCGCTATCCATCTTGGAATTTCATTGAGATTCGAACTGTGATTTACTTAGAACTTTTATTAATTAGGACTTATATTTTTAAATTCTTGGATTAAGGTTTTGGCTTTGATTCATAACTGTAAGTCCTTTTCCTTATTATTACCTTGTTTTTCTAGGTAAAATTACATTATTTTGTTAAATGTTACAAAGCTTGATGGCTTCACTCTTGCCTTTGTTATTTTGTACCAGCCAAGACACGTAACACTGTCTTACAAGAATATATACTGGTATTTACTCTGGCATGAAGTATGCTCCGGCAACGCAACCGAAAAGTTCAAATTATCAACGTCTCCAGTATGTGACGTCAATATACACGATATCGATATTCACAGTGTTCATGTTACCCATACTCATAGTGTACATGATACCCATACTCACAGTGTACATGTTACCCATACTCATAATGTACATGATAACCATACTCATAGTGCACATGATACCCATACTCACATTGTACATGATACATATGCTCATAGCGTACATGATACCCACACTCACATTGTACATGATACCCACACTCACAGTGTACATGACATGCATACTCACAGTTTGCATTATAACCATACTCACAGTTTACATGATACCCATGTTTACATTGTGCATGATGATCATACTCACAATGTGTATGATACCTATACTCAGTGTACATGATACACAAACTCACAGTGTGCATGATACCCATCCTCACAGAGTACATTATGCCTGTATTCAGTGTACATGATACATATACTCATCCTGTAAATGACACACATACAAATAGTGTGCATGATACCCATACTCACAGTGTACATGATACCCATACTCACAGTGTACATGATTCCCATACTCACAGTGTACATGACACACATACTCACAGTGTACATGACACCCATACTCACAGTGTCCAAATTACCCGTGCACACAGTGTGCACGATACCCATACTAATAGTGTGCATGATAACCATACTCATAGTTTACATAATACCCATACTCATAGTTTACATAATACCCATACTCAGTATACATGATACCAACACTCGCAGTGTAGATGGATACCCATACTCATAGTATACATGATACCCATTCCGCAATTACGTACTCAAGAATAAAGCAATAGTCAAATTTCAAGTAACCAAATTTCAAGTGTGTGTGTGCGTGTGTGTGTGTGTGTGTGTGTGTGTGTGTGTGTGTGTACGATTTATGGTTGCATGGGTTGTGGAGCTTGAAATCCATCCAATCACTTCCCGATCTGACCCTTTAGATACGAATGAGTCTTTTGCATTCATTTGCACGAAGCTAATATTGAATTTTAGGATAGGGCATCATGTTTTGATTTTGTTTCAATGAGAGTTGCTCATAATTACGATATATATTCTAATATTAAAAAATATGATTTGTTTTTTATTTCAACGACAATGCATAACAACGTTGTTCATGTCTTTTTGTAATTATAATATAAAATAAATAGTTTGTTGACTTTGTGCTGAATATATTGGGTGGACACCTTGTTTGGCTTGCCGACTTAGAAACAGTTTGGTCTCTGACAAATTCTTGAACACGAATGTTTATTAGTACCCATGCGTACACATAGTTGCATGGTAGGTCTTGTCAATAAGGGCGTACGTCATGACATTATACTGGTATCCAACGCTTCTATATGTATACATAGTTGCATGGTAAGTTATGTCGATAAGGGAGAACGTCATGACATTATACTGGTATCCAACGCTTCCATACGTATACATAGTTGCATGGTAAGTTATGTCGATAAGGGAGAACGTCATGGCATTATACTGATATCCAACGCTTCAATACGTATACATAGTTGCATGGTAAGTTATGTCGATAAGGAAGAACGTCATGACATTATACTGGTATCCAACGCTTCCATACGTATACATAGTTGCATGGTAAGTTATGTCGATAAGGGAGAACGTCATGACATTATACTGGTATCCAACGCTTCCATACGTATACATAGTTGCATGGTAAGTTATGTCGATAAGGGAGAACGTCATGACATTATACTGGTATCCAACGCTTCCATACATATACATAGTTGCATGGTAAGTCTCGTCGATAAGGGCGTACGTCAATGGCATTATACTGATATCCAACGCTTCCATACGTATACATAGTTGCATTGTATGTTTGGTCAATAAAGGCGTACGTCATGGCATTATATTGATATCCAACGCTTCCATACGTATACATAGTTGCTTGGTAAGTCTTGTCGATAAGGGCGTATGTCATGACATCATAATGGCATCCAACGCTTTCATAATTATACATAGTTGCATGGTAATTATTAGTATCAATATTTTTATTATTATTATTATTATTATTATTATTATTATTATTATTATTATTATTATTATTATTATCAAAACAGTTAAATATAGAGACTTACGTCTTGCATCTGGAGCAAACGACCAGAATCAGAAAGTGCCACTTCACACCCATGATGAGAGCCTTCCGGAAACAAAATTAGATGGGATTAAAGAAAGTTCGGTAAGAATAACTGAAATATATCTCATTACAAATTGTAAAGGCACTGGAAGCAACCAGATCATTTTCCAAGTCTTCTCTCAATTGTGTGAGCACAAACACTAACTCGTAAATACAAGACTCGCAAAATGAGGATTTGGTGAGTACATCTATGATTTAGGTTATAAAGCTATACTCAGGAAAATATTAATGCTGATCATTCCAGGGCGCTGGTTAAAAATACTTGTGCTGGTTAAAAATACTCAGCATAAGTTTAACATTGAGCATTCTAGGGCGCTGGTTAAAAATACTCGGCACAAGTTAAAAAATGAGCATTCCAGGGCGTTGGTCGAAAATTCTCAGCACAATAACATTGAGCATTACAAGGCGTTGGTTTGAAAATAATCAGCACAAAAATAACACTGAACACTCCGTCGTCGGTTGAAAATATTTAGCAACAGTGTTCAATATTAACCTGCTCAGAGACAGAACTTACTGTCGTGGTATTTGAACTCTTGCTATTAACATAAATGGAGATGATGAAATATTTAAATGGTCATTTAATAGTCACAGGGACACAATAGAAACATGCCTACAGTTGTTGCGAGTTGGCAATGGATACGTGTCCACGATAAATAGGTATCTACAGTAGACAAGTATATATACTATTTAGATTATTTCATAATGCACATATCCTGTCACATCCACCTGTCTATCCTGAATCTTATTTTTGAAAATCTAAGGCCATCCACCCTGTAATCCTCCATAGTTTGTAAACCACAACTCATCATATTGCTATGCACAATTTTCTGAAAAAGCGAATATCAACATTCTATTTACTCAAACATAATTTATCAAAATCACAATCCACCAATTCGTTTTTCAAACATATTAAATTTTTCCACACTTTTTAAATTAAAGGGAGGTTGGAAGAGGGAATCTTAAGCCATTGTTGTGTATAATGATTTGTAATATTTGTTGTATTTTGATAAAATATCTCGTTAATGGACAAAAAATATTTTCTTTATTAAAGCATATCTGTCATATAATATTCGAGATATCTAATGTAAATGAGTCATCTCAGTTACATATTAAATATTCCATCATGTCCTATGCACGATATTTACGATGAAGAATTAGAAGAAAGTCCGACATCAAAGGAGTATAACGTTCCATAGCAAAAGGAAGAGAAAACACCGACTGTTCTTCTCCTGGTCTAAATTATACAAACGCCTGGTACGTTTACGCTTACCTTTATGTTTAGAGAATCCGCAGGGTCGAAATCGAAGTAAGGCTGAGTCGTGTTATACTTAGACTAAAGAGAATGGGCTGCCGTGGTTGGTCTCTCGGCAAGGCACTTCCCTCCCACTACCTCAGCACTGTATACTTTTTCAGATTGTGCTGTGTAATTCAACACAAAACTGATACAATGTTTGCCTATTAAAATGTCGTATTAGATCAAAATTAGTTTATCACACATTGTGTTTAAACCATCCATCGACGTTGTCTCTCAGGTTTTTCCGTATTAGTTAAATTAAAGCTACTTAATTCACTTATACCGCAGTGAAATTAAATAATTTCCCCATGCATCACGTGTTTGTCGAATAGGACAAAATGTATATGACAGACATTGAAATAGCAAACGAGACGGAATCTTCAATAGCCATGGTTTCTCTGAGGCCTATCAGTTCCACACAAATCCGACACAAACCCAGAGCAAATTCATGCGAGGAAATGTTGTCACGTGTGTTTGCAGCTACATTATAAAGAAAAATTGTTTTAGCTATCGGTGTAATCGCTTTATACTTATAGCTTTTATATCCCATCGTAAGTTAACAGTCATTTCGGCGGTTGTCCATACTGTCATAGTTTTAACAACCACGTCGAAAAAGCCGAAGCTTTTCGGATGGTTCAGCCGATAATTTGATTAGTCAAATTAAACTACTTCGAAATGGTTGGTAATGCCATCAAAGTATTGGCTTTGTGTATGCCCAATATTCTTAGGATGTGATAAGAGACCTTGTTGGTAATATTGCTTTCCCAGCGCACTTGAGATCATATAATCAGAGTTTAAAACACAATTCAAAAGGAATGGGTGTTGTCCAAAAAGAGTTGTGACACACTGGATAGGACGTGAACAAACTTCCTTAAAAATATATTGGTTGTGACTTCTTGACTCACAATAACGTCTTTGTTGATAGTCGTTCTTTTTATTTCTTTTGTGTCTGCAACTAAATTGGATACATTGATCATATCACAGTTTACAATATAAAAGAGAAAGAAGAAAGGAAAACATTTTGTGTCATCAAAAAAATTAAAAGATGGAAACGTCGATAGAATATACAAATCTTTATTTCTATTTGTATTTTTTTTTCAGAGAGAGACTGTGTTTAGAAGTCGAAAAGAAAAGCTTCAAGCTGCATGCAAAGTTTTTAAAAAGGAAGAAAAACCATTGCCTCCTCTTGACGTAAAAGCATATAAGCACATTGTAGTCGATGATAATTATAAAGTACTTTACTGCTACATTCCAAAGGTCGCTTGTACAAATTTGAAGAGAATTTTTCTTATTCTCAAAGGAAACGTGAAAACTTCCAATCCGCTGGAAATTCCTTCCCATGATGTACATGTCAAATTTAAAAATAGCCTAAAGGTTCTAAGTAACTATAAAACATCGGAGACGAAGACACGACTTGAAACATATAAAAAAATAATATTTGTTCGAGAACCAATGGAGAGACTCTTATCAGCATACATAAACAAATTTACAGAAAATGAAACAGAATTTTATGAAACTTACGGACGGAAAATCATCAAACACTATCGTGCCGCACCAAACGTGGAATCTATAGAAAAAGGACACGATGTCAAATTTGAGGAATTTCTTCGCTACATCACGGATAAATCTGTTTGGGGAAACAACCATGAACACTGGCTACAGTACGAACGCTTGTGTCATCCTTGTCACGTGCAGTATGATGTAATCGGCAAGATGGAATCCATCGATGAAGATACGGACTATCTCTTGCATTTTTTAGGGATTACCAGTAAGGTTAAATTTCCTAAGAGATCTGACTTCACAACAAATGGAAAGACAAAAAATGAACTTTCAAAGTATTATCAAGGTATACCAAAAAATCTCCTTGAACGTGTGCTACAGGAATTTCGTCGCGACTACGTTTTATTTGACTACAAAATTCCTTATTCAATTGAGAATATGCGCAACACGTCTATAAGCTCTCAGACGCAATTATTGTATGGTATTTAACATTAACTTTATGTATTGTTTTCCATTTCCGTCTGCTAGAATGAATATACTACATTAAAACATAGATGAAGCTCTTCTTTGCATCCAGAAAGTTGCCTTTAGATGAATAGACCACTTACGCAAAGTCTAAACATTTGATTTCTAAATGTATGTTCTGTCTTCTAATAGTCTTCTGTTATGGAAGCAATTTTCGCCTTTGGACGTGGAAGACTTTGGGTCAGATGGGCTATTATGAAGCCAATAGAAATTTAGCATTACTATCTTGGAAACCTTGGAGACCGTAGTCAATGGTTTAATCTTATCGGTCTGTTTGCAATCAAGGGAAAATGTGATGTTAATAATGTCAATAGGATGATCATAAAATGGTGTGATGGGGTCACAAAAATAATCGGGTAATGTAGTGTCAATATCACACATGGTACGCAGTCAATATTACACATGGTATGCAATACGTAATTTGACTTAACAGCATTCACTCAACTGTTTGACCAACACTGTCACTTTACAACAACATCGGCAACAAATTCAGCAAAGGTCAGTCTTTTCGTCAGGTTTTGGTGTTCAGTTGAGAGCATTGAACGTATTCTAATGGTGCAATTAATAAATATAAACGTTAAATAAAGGTACCTATATAATAATAACCGAGTGCACCGTACAAATCAAGTAGCTAACACGAAGTGTCATAAACGCGAGGATTACAGGGTGATAGTGAATTATCCGAAAAGCTACAACATTGTTAGTACAAGCTGCATCAGTTACTAGAATAAGGTCTGGGTTATAAATCTTAACAACACAAAGCTGTAATTAACAGCAAGCAGCAAAAAATTGCATATGCTGACCTAAGTGAAAGGTTCTATTAAACTGCTGAACTGATGCGTGCACGTGCACGAGGATGCAGTGTATATCGAACAACTGTCCAGCAATAGACTAGAAACCTGCTAATTATATTTTATATGCAGGGTTAATGTAGTAAGCACCGAGTCAAAAGAGTAGACAAAATTAATTACCAGTCCAATTATCAGTGTTCATTGCATGTTTTATTCATTGGTTATCTGTAAAGCTATAGAAGGGAAGTTGTGTTGGGAGATATAGTTTGGGTTGTAATATTTATTGGTTTTGATGCATGATGGCAGTTTTCGTATGACTCATCCTGGGATCGAACCCACGACCTCCCGCATCTAAAGTGGACGCTCTAAACACTAGTTAACCGGAGCAGTCAGTGGGTTATGTAATTATATGTTACTGCATCTGTAAGGGAAAATATCAACGAGGTTTTTTAATAATACTGTACGACCTTGTTAGTAAGCACGTGCAAGAGAGGTGCTTTGAATTCTGACAATATTACTGATATTTTTTAATTACTTTACGATGGTGATATTGCTAGATGTGCCGAATCACTAGGGCCTACAGAAACATGTCATTAAATGGGTATGGAATGAAACTGTTATGACAGTCAATCTCGATAAAACTAAAACTTTTGTTTTCTCAAATGGGGGACATCTCAAGGAAAAGGACTTTTTGTTTTTCAAAGAGGGATGTATTCTTTACTACAGGTATATGGACTTATATTTCGCCGCTTATGAGTGTGCATATATCTGCTGGCAATAAAGACATACAGGAGTAGTAAGATTGAGAGAAAAAATGACCATTTAAGAAAGAAATATTATAATAAAGAATATTACCTTTATTCGTCTGTAGAAATGTATATGCTACATGAGTCCTAAGAATATATTAAGTATAAAAAATTTTTCTTACTATATCAGTTTTTCTTTTCGTCTCAGTCTTTAATAATTTTACGAATGTTGAATAATTCACTTAGTGATAGTAAGACAGTTATAACATCACACTCTTTTAACGTAATTGTGTATATATACTCATGTTGAACACCACATTTAATTTCTGCACACCTGTTCGCATATCTTATTTACTTGAATTTTGCAATATGCACCGGTGACCTAAATTGCTGAACAAAACATTAATAATAATAATAATAATAATAATAATAATAATAATAATAATAATAATAATAATAATAATAATAATAATAATTATTATTATTATTATTATTATTATTATTATTATTATTATTATTATTATTATTATTATTATTATTATTATCCAATTTAGCACCTGTAATCACTGCGCAACATAAACTGTTAATCAGTCAAATTTATCACTAAAACATTTACGCACAAGAGGTTCAGAAACTCTAGATATTTTATAGAGTGACACCTACACATTTCCAAGAGAATAAATGCTAAGTACACAAAAGATTAGACAAGAAAGATATAAGTAAGCAAGCTGTGCCATGCAAATGTGAAATCAGTCGAAAATAGTCGACAATCATTCTCTTACAGCATTCAGATGATCAACACACCTTAGCGGCAATACATAGCATGTGCTCGGCAATTAGTGATCATTCAAGCAGAGCTGCCGAAACCTCTTTCTGAGAATCAATTCTGGGACATTTAAGAGCCAAACATGCTTAGAACAAATTTCGGTGATTTATATACCTAATAAAATATTTATTACGATGGTGCAGTGAATGTATAATGCGATGCTGTAGTACACATGCTAAATATAACACGATTAACTAACTATAAATAATCCAGATTAACCGTACCGGCATAACACTGCACCGACCCTAGACAATATTTTGTCTCCAAATAAGGAAACTGTACATAGCATTAAATCCTATGCCGTTTTGCATAACAACGTATTTGGAAATCCTTTTCGATTGTTTAAAAAAAAAAAAAAAAACAACAACAACATGCAAATGTAAGTGAATCGAGTAGGCTGAATACATCAAAATGCCATAGTCGGAGTAGTCTATAGCAGATTGCATACTATTTTGTCCATATATGTTAAATAAACGCAAAAGAAACATAACATCGCATGTTAATTTTTCATTTTCTATCACAATTCATTTTCATTTCTTTTTACTTTTGATTATATATGAACTCTAATTAAAATTAAATTAAATTTGGACTTTGTTTAGACTTCTTCACTTCTGGTAAGAGCTTACGTTTTGAAGAATATGATCACATATTTAATATGAAGAGCGTATTTTCAACGGGGATAGAAAAGTTTGGACTAATCAAAAAGAATAAAGCTAACATGCCATCCATCAATATTAGTTAAAGTACACACCTTTGTATACTTTATTACATGCGTTTCAAGGTATGAATCAACAGATTATTCGCTTTTCAGTACAATATTTATCAAATGCACCACTGAAGCATCCAGTTCATGTTTATTTTCTCAAACTCTTCTTTTTTCTTCATGTTTTTTTTTTGTTGTTTCCATTTTTTATTTATTTATTTATTTATTTTGCCCAGGTCTCCTCACTTCTTCTCCCAATACCTTTTTTATAATGTCTTCCGCTTTAAATAATAATATCCACAGCATCGGGATGAGAAGAAAAAAACACAAATATGCTACCCACACCAATGGACGATCATGCATCAAACACACATATATACAATCCTTACTAACAAATGAAGACAAAAACACCCACCCATATACTATCCACACTAACAAACGAGCAAGCAAAAAACACCCTCCTATGCCATCCTCACCAACGAAGGAAGAGAAAAATTACGGTCAATATTCATCCATAAACTATCCGCACGAACGAACGAGTATGCAGACACACACACACACACACACACACATACACACACAAATATACTATCTACACCAACGAACTCTCATGCAAACACACACACAGAGACAACAATAATGGAGAGAGTGTTTATAATTACATTACTCTAGACTGACACAAATTTGCAACTTGAATAGACTCTTTTTTTAAAGATTCGGTTAGCTCTGAGCAGGGCAGATTTTCTGAACTCCAATTGCACCTGGCTAATGTTGGCATCTTCCAGGGCGGGCACTACACACGCATCGCCGGCTCCAGCTCTACTACCAATTAATGCGTGTGGGTGGGAGCGCAGAGGGAAACTGAGTGGCTTCAGATTTTTGCCCTCTGTCTTCTGTGCAAGACCCGGGGATGAATTTGCGGACACTGCAGCTCCCACTCTTCCCTTTGTCTCTTCAACTCCTCACTAATGTCCTATCAGTTTCCCATCTGTTGGGTAGCGAGTATTCGTACTGTTGGTGGTGGCACTGGTGCTGCTGCTGTTTTCACCTAATGCTTCACCACACACTGGATTCTTCATTTTCATCTCTTTCTCCTCTTTTATACTTTCTTTCAGCTCAATCGCTTTCCTTTTCTGCTCATCTACAATGCGTCTGGCATACTCCAAATGCATTTGGAGTCTCACAAATTTACGCAATTCTGGTGTTCATCTGTAGTGTTGATATATCAACGATGGGTAGCTAGACTGACGGTTGTACTGTTTTATATTCGTGGGTCATAGACGTGAAGGAAAACATCATCTAACACTTACATTTTACCATTCCATGAAATGCGCGGACTTAAAAATGCACTCATGTTGACTGTTTACTTTTTTCTTACAAACACTGACACACATGATTTGGACAAGACAGAAAAATGAAGTGGTTATAGATACTCATCCATTTTTCTAATTACAATTTTGGCAAATTAAATAAATATATCTTTTTGAGAGTATTTGGGTTGTCATGAAAGGGGCTGTTTTTATTTGTTCACGGGAGTATTACAATCATTTTGTTAAGATTGCGTCCCCGTCTGGTAGCAAGCTTTCCTGTACGATTTGGCCTTCTTCTGCGAAATGAGAACGAGAATTCTTTGGTATCTATTCGACAGACGACAAAACCTCTGTCTGGTTCTTTATATTGCTGCCGTTGCTGCTGCTGTTATTGCTGCTGTTGTTCGTCTCTCTGCTTCTTCTGAACTCTGTATTTCTTAGTGCATTCTTCTTGTTCTTTCTTAATTTCCTGACTTATCAGTGATGGTCAGACTGGAAACTCGCTTGCTTTACATAGTAAAAACGCAGACGTGATAAAAGAACACATCCCTATTGGGTTTTGTGTCGGAACGCTATAATAGCTCGTGACATGGCGAGGGATTGAGAGAAAGTCAAAGAGCATATATTCACTGTTTTTCTTACTACAAATGGAAAGACAATTTTTTTTCCTTCAAAATAAAACATTTTTATTCAAGTATCAATTAGGATAAGGAGCAAGGAACACAAATATCAAACACAAATTATTTTAGACAAGGTTGACAACGTTGTGAAACCATGTGAGATTTCCATTGATGAAAGTCATGAGGCCATTGATGTGCACTACATTTTCTAGCTAAAGACAAAGATAACCATAACGATCACAAAAGTATTGATCTACATTTTCATCGTTTCGAGATGAGTGACGATCAAAATAAGTTACTAAATTCTCAAAAGAATATCACATACAGCATTGATGAAGAAAAATACACACAATATTGTACACACACAATGGAATCGTTGCCTTGTACTTTCGCATTATTTTATCGTTTCGTCTGGGCATTTCTTCTCATAAAAGTCAATGATATCGTCTTTCATAAGTGGGTGATCCATACGAATCAAAATACTTCACACAATTCTCTTGAGGAAAGTACACGGCTACCCAGTGAGTTCCTAGAAGATGACTGTCGTCCGTGTTGATAACATAAGCTTGATGGTATTGAGGTTTGCGATGAAGGAGTTCATCTTTAGCACACACGCCAGGATTCCAAGAAGCAGTATACGAAAGGTAATAAATTTCCCATGTATCTATTTTTCCTTGTTTTATTTCTCGTGTTTCACAGGTAATGATAAGTCATCAATTAAAATTTGACTTTTCGCTTGAAAAGATCTGACAAATGTCCGTCTCTTCTTTTTCCCAACTCTGGGCTAAGAGAGCTTCAATGCGATAGATCTCTTGATTAGTCAATGGCGGACAGGAAGGATCACTCAAGCCATTATAACACTCATGCAACACGGTTTCTTCTGAGATGAGACTCAAAGCCTGGGATGATCGTTTTGACATCCATAGCAATCTTTCTTGACCAGTTCCGTAATTTTATCCGCCAAGTATTTAGCAAAACAGGACACTAAATGATATTCTTGTTCTGGCCATATGAACTTGACTACCTAGTCATCTGTCTTGGTTTGGGGATTCTGTTTTCACTGTATCCTCCCCTTCCAAAGATTCGTCAACTTGAAAAGAAGAATAAGTGTCTTCCCAAGTGTCTAGAATGACTTCACTCAAACTTATGATTTCTGCGATATTATCGAATTCGGCATGCAGGATGATTTTTACCGTGTGGTCAGGGTGTAGAGCAGTAGCAATTTCCACACACAGTTGACCAGATTTTATAGGATGGAAATATCACTTGTCACTGCCATGGTCTGGAGTGAAATCAAAGACCCACAAAGTGTAACCTCAAACATAATCTTTGTACGAAATATCGTGGCTAGTTTTGGTTCCTAGGTGACCGGTAGCTTCGTACAGGGACAAGTACGATCTCAAGTAATTGTTCTGGCCAAAGTTATATTCAAAAGGTCTTTTACACAAAGTCTTTCCACTAAAGCTTACTTAGATCTTGATCACGTTGCAGTCCTTAAGGTGGCGCTCACCAGTTATTATGTACTTTTGAGAGAGTGATGTATGTAAGGTGAAGTTGTTTGCATTTTTAACATGCACAGTGCAGAGAATGTTGGCATACCTATATACTACTTTCATGTAATGTGGATGAAATTTCTTTGGATATTGTACTTTTGGAAATTTAAAATGAGCTTAGGACACTGCTAACTAAAATGACTGCTCCCTTGTGCTCCAAAAATCAACCAAAATTTGTCTAAAGTACACTATTCTTGGCAGCTATTAAAATATGGAAAATGAATTTTGCCAAAGTAGATAATACCAGCTTCTAAAAGTGCAATGACTGAATTACCAAATACATAAAATGTAAAAAAAGTTATCGGCTCTTTTTTTTACAATTTACCTCTGAAGTTCGAGAAGTGAAAATGAGCAAGCAGAGCTAGCACTTTTTTGAAAGATGCACATCTGGAGTAAGGCCAAGCTGTATATTCTCTAACCCATATTACACCCATCAATCATACATCAAAATAAAGGGAATTAAAGGTTCTTTGAACAACACCTAAGATATACAAAGTCTCTTTTAAATAACCAGTATAACTAGTGAGGAAACCCGGGGAAACTCTTTTTCTTTAAAATTTTAACCCTATGCTAAATACGAAACTGTAGAGCGCCACCTTAAAAACAAATATAAACATTTATGAAATTATTTTTCTTATTTTCATATTATTATGTACGATGTTCTGAGTAAAATGGTACATTAACAATGATTTTATTCATGTAAATAAGCTAATTATGCTTATTTTTGCTCTAGCATACATAATTTGATATGAGGCATGTTTGGGTGAGTAGTGACCTTCATTATGGGGAAATTAAAAGTCTTAGAATATAGGAATAAAGTCAACTTAAATTGAAAAATGTTGCATTAAGTAAAAGAAATCCATAGTGAAAATGTTTTATTTCATTTATTTGCAATGAAATTAAAAAATAAATGATAACAAAGCAAATTTGCTTTCTTCCATATCAAAGAATTAGTTAATATTTACACTTTGACCTTTGACCTTTATGAACCTCACCTGTTATATCCATTTTATAACTGTAACATTTATTGTTGTCATCTCAGGAATAAATATGGCTAGTTTCATGTTCCTGTCTATCAGCATAACACTGGTTGCTATGTTGACAAAATGCAATGCGCATTTTTAAAATAGTTCACTTTTTATCATAAGGAGGGGGGGCTGTACCGGTTTAAGACTCTGACTCTAATAAATGCTGTTCTGAGGGATGAAATACATGACAATTATTACAAAGGACTGTTTTGATGCTTGCGACTTAAATATTTCAGTCGTACAATCAAAATTAAATCATACAATAATAATACCTATATTCTCTTTATGGTGGCGCTCACCAGTTATTATGTACTTTTGAGAGAGTGATGTATGTAAGGTGAAGTTGTTTGCATTTTTAACATGCACAGTGCAGAGAATGTTGGCATACCTATATACTACTTTCATGTAATGTGGATGAAATTTCTTTGGATATTGTACTTTTGGAAATTTAAAATGAGCTTAGGACACTGCTAACTAAAATGACTGCTCCCTTGTGCTCCAAAAATCAACCTAAATTTGTGAGTAAGGCCAAGCTAAAGTACACTATACTTGGCAGCTATTAAAATATGGAAAATGAATTTTGCCAAACTAGATAATACCAGCTTCTAAAAGTGCAATGACTGAGTTACCAAATACATAAAATGTAAAAAAAAAGTTATCGGCTCTTTTTTTTACAATTTACCTCTGAAGTTCGAGAAGTGAAAATGAGCAAGTAGAGCTAGCACTTTTTTGAAAGATGCACATCTGGAGTAAGGCCAAGCTGTATATTCTCTAACCCATATTACACCCATCAATCATACATCAAAATAAAGAGAATTAAAGGTTCTTTGAACAACACCTAAGATATACAAAGTCTCTTTTAAATAACCAGTATAACTAGTGAGGAAACCCGGGGAAACTCTTTTTCTTTAAAATTTTAACCCTATGCTAAATACGAAACTATAGAGCGCCACCTAAGCAAAAAAAGATTTTCATTTTGGGTTCCGTTGAGGGCTGAATTATTGACGATACTAATCACGAAACATTTGGGTAACTTTCCATGAAAAAGATAATCTCCGATCTTAAATCGGAGTCCACCAGCAATGGTGAATGTTTTCACTTCAACACGTTGTATTGGATGATTAGCGGTCGTTCTGCTCAATGTGTGACTGATGTCATTTCCTATTTTAGGTAACACTTCCACATAATGCTTTTAGGATGATGTTTATGTAAATGGGAGCAGCAGCCATCAAATGGAAATCAACACTGCTACGATTGAGTCGGATATCCACTACGTTGAGTAAAAACTTTACTTGCAACCACATATATCCAAATGTAAAAGATCAATCAGTTCTAAACTACGTCCATGCCGGATTTTCTTCGACGTTTGCTAAAGCCCACATTGTGGACTAGATCTTTGTCTGTAATCAAATCGGTGTCATTCAATTTGCCTACCGTGTCAGGTTTCCAAACCACGCAAGCATCTAGACGAGTGTTCTTGACCTCTTTCCCGTACGTCAAGAGATTTTCTAGATGCGTTTGGTAAGGGTAAGTACCCATGGAGCTGGTGATTAGTTTGTTATTCAAGTACAAATCCACTTCGCTAAACAAGGAATGCATAAAATTGTTGATGAGTGCTGATTCAACATCGGCATCTACAACGCTGCCGTCCGTTGTTTTGAACACTTTCACTTTCAGGAACAAGTAACTGCAGTTCAAATCGATGTAATCTTCAGGCTGTCCTTTGATTTCAGTCTTGATGGGACGGAAGCTGAATCCATCACAGAGGAGGCGGAATGAAATTTGAACCAATGGGATTCTTGCATTGTCATCACAGTGCGTGGCATGGCAAAAAGATCCATTTCCGACTTAGAACAGGAGTAAGATTCTCGTTGCGTCATGTTTTGCATTTTAATAATGAAAAATATTTAAATCTCGAAAAGTTTTGTTTTCTTAGTCTTTCTCACTCTGAGAATGTGAAGTGCTCTGAATGGGCATTTTTGTCTCTTTTTCTGCCTTGTCCTTGCTGTGGCGTCAGGTAAGCAGGGATGTCCGATTCAGCATCGATCGTGGCCTTTATAGGAGTCTCGCTTCGGCCCAAAATGCCTTTGCCTGTTTAAAGCAAAATATCTTTGACTGCTCTTAAGAAAGCTTCTTTGGAGTTTTGTTTGTAAATGATGACATTTTGGAGAAATTCTTTACCGTGTGTCAATGCAGCATCTTTCAGGGTGTGCAATCCCCATGTCTCCATCGGTGTCAACACTGGAGCCCCTGTACAAAATGCTGATTTGGTCATATCACTTAAACCATGTCCTGTTTGCCGAGCGACTCTTTGGTACACATGATGCATGATTGACTAGAGGTTAGTGAACTCGTTTTCGAAAATAAACTTTCACTGTGGATTTCCTTTGGCGAATCGAATAATTTGTCCCAGATCTCCTTTTACAGTAATGTTGACAGTGTCGAAATACAACTTACTGACAGGTAAATTGTGATGATGTAAACATTCCCGGTAAACTTGATATGTGTATCCACCTTCCTCGTCAGCAAGCGTGGCAATATCCACTTTGAAAGGAATGACAAACTGTAACAGTACGTTGTACTCCACTACATCGGAGTAAACAAACATCAAATTCAGTCCTTGGTTCATTTCTACAGGGAATCGAAAATATTTGGCAAAATCGAAGTTACCAGTCACGGCATGTATTTCATTTTAAATATAGATTAAGCCAGGATCTCCATCCGAAATGTGATACAATTCAGTACAAAATGTAATGGTCGAAATTTTGTCCTTTGATACTTTGATCATTAGGCGACGAGCTATTTTGTGGTACTCGATCTTGACACATTTGCTAGATTTTTCCAAGGCTTTACCAAGGATGCTCAACAAATGTTGACAACTAAAATAATATCCCGCGTAAAGTTTCAAGTGATAAGTGGTTCGATTGGTTTCGCAGTGTTTTTGTGTTCATAAAGTCAGCTACAGCACGGCGATCATCCTTGGTTTATTGCACTTTTTGGCCATGAACGTCTATGGAAACAGTGTTTGAAATTTCAACGATGTTTTCTGATTTGTGAAGAGTGCATAATTTCCAGAACGGTCCCTTCTCAATCTGCTTCATGATCTAATTGGATAGCTTAAGATAACAGAAACAGAAAAAAAAAGTTTCACTGGGAAGCACCTCCATGGAACTATCACCCGGTAACGTTAAGTAAAATTGAAGGAGCTAATTAATGCAACGGCTGAGTAAATTGGTCCACAATTGTTTGTCTCCTTGTTGTAAACACAAATTGGCAATAGCATCACCGATGACATAATACACCACAAAGATTTGACAGAAAACGACGATTTTGCATTTTAGGTACGCGTTCTCTACACCACACACAAAAGTTTGCATTTGTAGATCATGCAAAAAAGAAATGGGTGAAGAGATGGTTACTTTGGTAGCTGAGGTTGTGTTTGAAGGGCATGATGGTCACATCTTTTTATAGTTATAGTCGATAATTTGAGAAGCGTCGATCCAAGAATCGAAACATCACGGATATTCTTTCCAATGACACGGTGTTTTCCCTTTTTTTCGTGTTCTTCAATTGAGGGTGCTTTCTATATGGTAGACGTGTTCTTTTTGGTCACACGTTGGAACTCGGGTAAGAAAAACGTTCCTTTTAACACTTACACGTTAATGTCTCCCAATTTATAGACGGTCGGATAACAGCGATGCATTAGTTCATTGGCACGAAACAATTCAATGGTAAAATTAGGTAAGTAACGTTTGTCGAACGTACGTTTGGTTTTGCCAATGCGTACCCAATTATCTGTGGTGAACACTCCACCTTTGTTGTGGATAATGACTGATGGAGACGTAACAAACAGGCGCTCAAAGATGGTCATTTCCTTGTCGGGAGTCACTTCTTTGGTAGCACGTCCAATACTCCAATGGTAAAATTGCTTGTACGATTGAACGAGGTGCGATAAGGCGTCGATGTACTTGAGAATGTGTTGATGCGTAAAATATTTGACCACACGTTCTTTCAGTATTCCACATACCGCCGTGTCCGTATTCGATGCCATTGCGTCGAATATCTCCAAAAATTTCCAATCATGAAGTTTTCTCCTGAAAAAGTGATCAGCAACTAATGAAACTGCAAAACAATTATTCAACCCTGACATCAATATCGGTATCTTTAAACTCAAGATTTTTCATTTCCGCACGATAAATCTCTCCATTAGGCCGTACAAACTGATAACAGTTCAGATATTCTGAAATTTCAAATGACCAAACGGACACAGGGTCACTTTTACTGATATTTCTGATACAATTAATTATATGATCATTATAAAAATTGAACTGTTCTATTTCGTGGAAATATTCTTACGGCTGATATCCATGCATGTACGTTGCGATCAATAACTTTATCGTAGCTCCTTTTGATTCATTTTTCGATTTATACAAAATTTCACTGGTTAACGTACTCACAATTATTGGGAATTTCCCAGGTCAGCAACATCTCTAGTAGAGGCTATGGTATCTTTAACTGTTTCTGCCCACACTTTTATATTTTTGTAAACGCGTTAAACCAAGTATCACGTTTGTGAAGTGTTCTATAACTCAGCTACACAATTTAAGCGATAAAATTTCATCGGTTTGAGATCAGCAAATAAAAGGGTTATCATTTTGCGGATATATCTCATAAACAGGATATGCTCATTCATAATATGGTTCGTCAATAATAGTCAATTTTATTTGTTTGCGATTTTTATTTAACGTGACAATATTATTTCAGCGTGATATCGGACAGGGTCACATTTTTCACGGATAATCCAAGTGTCATCATCTGTCTCTGAAATAGATTTTATTAGAATAAAATATCTTTGATTCTCGAGAAAGTAATATTTGCTTCCAGATCGTCATTCACTCCAGTATCGAAAAACATTCATGATTTTCAATGTTGACCACACATGAGCCGCACCATCGTCTCAAAATTCCTTCTCGTCTTCGCAGATACAATCAGCTAAATCTCTAGTTGATAAATCCAGATCTTACATCGAATAACTAAAATTATGTTTCGACAGTTTGTCAAAATCGAATCTGGTTTTAGAAGGCTTGATTGCAGATAATGTCTCAAACTCCTTAATATCATAATTAAAAATATGTTTAAATTCAAGTATATATATATATATATATATATATATATATATATATATATATATATATATATATATATATATATATATATATATATATATACGAGACTTTTCATGGAATAAATGACAACGATATTGTGACTGATCATATTACTTCTGATCCGAAAGATGATTTATGTATAATTTACGAGTTGTTTCCCAACTCCAGAATTCTGCGTGTGGAAATACAGGTAAGCACAAAATGGTTGGAAGGAGGGTCGTTAAATATATACATGTACAAACTGGCGAGGAAATGATATTTCCATCGACGAATGCAGCTGCCAAATATTATTATAATTAATCGCGTTCGGTACATTATTGGCATTTTAAATAAACACGAACAAAACTAACATTTCAGTATTACACACATGACAAGAGATAACTGTCAAGCAATGCTCTCTCTGGTTGACAAATTAAGCAGGTGCTCCACTTGTTACTACGTAATACTTCGATTTTATTTTACTTTTTTGCCGGATTCAGCAACTTAACTGTCTGTCATCGGAGAAGTATGATTTCTAAGACAAAATGATATTTTCACCTTTTGACTTTCCATGATAAATTCAGAAAAACAAGAAAATACTTTTCGATTTGTGCTGTAGTTTGTCTTGCGAGACGAACCGAGATAACTCTGTTACGTAATGGTAAAGGTTGTATTTTGTATTTACTGATGAATATACTTTTTGCTTGTTTAAGAAAAATTATCATTGTTTTCATGATTTTATCAGCTTACTCAATTCCTTCAGATTTTGTCAGGGATAATATTTAAGAAAAAAGAACAATACAAGATGCGAATAAGCCAAGCCAGTTGTGCTTCCCACTTTTATATTTTCAAGTATCAGTCGACTTACAAGGAAGAAAAGCCGTATTTCATTTGGGGTCAGTTCCATTTTTACTCGAACTTAGAGAAAACTACTCTCCCGCCAAGTTACAACGTAGTGGGTGCACCGTTATTCTCCCCATGGTCGATTACGGAAAGAGAGTGTGAAGAAATATGTTGATCGTAGAGAAGGTCCCAGTTTACGTATGTGTATATCTGTACATAAATGTATATATGTAAATATTTCTATTTACCTTCTGAACATGCTAGAATGTAGTTTAGCAATGTAAGGATTCACATGGGTTTTTTATATAATGATGTTATGTGATTATGATTTTTAACGTAGTTTTAGTATATCACTACGATGTCTGCAGTGTGTCAGTTTATAGTGATGTCTACCACTAGGGCATCATGCTACATACATGATGTATAATGTTTCTCCCAGTCACATTATCCTGAAACTAGGTCCACCAGTCCTAACACTAACCTCTTAATATTAGGCATCAAGGGAGGCAGATGTTAGTACCATTTTTGTAAGTCTTTGGTATGACTCGACCGGGGATCGAAACAACGATCTTCCACATCCGAGGCTAACACTCTAGCAACTAGGTCACCGGAGTGGTTATATATAATAATGTAAATATCTTGATATAATATAATGCTATAAATAATCTACTATAATTAAGATTGTATGTTGTGCTGTCCATATATATATATATATATATATATATATATATATATATATATATATATATATATATATATATATATAGATGCAATAAACTGACGACGAACAGTACGAAACTGGTAACTAACTAGCCTAAGCGCTTTCGACTCTTAATGAGTCTTTTTCAAAGGCAAATACAAAACATAGTTACGACAAACAAATAAATACAAAAACGTTGTGTTTGTAAACCTCTACATTTCTATCTTCACATGTGCTAAAACTATAAGTACAACCAGCTTGTATAGACTAGTTGCGGAAACTGAAAACGTTGTATAATTCCCTAAAAGTCTACAAGCCAAAGCGACATCTAATTTTACTTTGTGTACATATGTAACGCAGATTATATCCCGGATATTTGATTCTATACCGGTTATTCTTATAGTAAAAATTGAAGGATAATAAGAAGATTTAGAAAATGTTAAATTCTACTAGTGCATAGTTTTCATTTTCTAGTCTTCTTGGTTTAGATGAACGATGAAAAATAATTGTTATCAAAAACAGCTACCCATTGTTTGCCAGATCCGTCAATGAAATATTCTATATTTAAAACCTAGCGATGATGGAATCGCTGTAAATTCATCTTTGTAATAAACTCCACTAAATTATTTTGCCTTTTTACTTTATCAAGTTTATCAAAGTTACTTAACGCAGGCGACTTTGTCGGCAGCAACATCATCATCTTGTTCCTGCTAGAATTAGCAGTCCTCCTCGTCCTAACAGACCCGGCAATCAATAGACTTCCCGCCAATCCTGGTGATATTGGCATAAATCCAATTTTTCGCATTAGTCGTGGGGTTTTTTCTTCGTCGTTGTCTTTCTTTTTACTGTGTTTCGTTTTGGCATAATATTTATCTTCAGACAAAATATTTAGTAATCTTCTGTATACCACTGAAAAAATGTAGGAATCTTCTGAATACCACAAGTCCATGACCCTGAACTACCTTTCTCGTTGCACCAGATACTGCTCCTGACTCTGCAGCCAATCGTAAATTAACAAATAATGGCAAAATTTATGTATCAATGTTCTAGGCATTACAGACAGAGCCGAACCGAAGAAACCACCTTTAACGACGATGTCGCTTGCCATTGCAGTTGTTTGTACAGCACTTAAATTTAAAACAAATGGTGTTTTGCGATCGTATTTATTTACTTGTTTTTGGTTAACAATAATTTTGTTAAAATGCCTGTTTGGGTATTAAGGTTGACTTCTAATGAAACATGTGTCTTCTTTGCAATAGCAGATGCCATCTGTTAAATATGTTTTTTTACAATATGTTTTGTAATTATGTTAAAGTTACACATTAAACTTAAAGAGGTACAAAGCACTTTAAACTTGGACTGAAATTTTACCTCCGACAGAATAAAGTAACAAATGTGTCGCTTATCACTAACGCATATACATAACAGTGCGGATCTGGAACTGCTAAGAGTGTCCAAGTAATTTTAATATTAGTTATGCTGTCTACAGCTCTCTGGCTATGTTTACTAACATCAAAATAAAATGTTGGATAAAGTGTACGAAATTCCTCTTCTGATATCGCCAACTGATTTATCCATCTCTAACGTCTGATATTTCTGCTTTGCGTCGTGGAAATACGGTCTAGTAATATTTTATCAGCGTCATCTGCACATATAGCATTATAACTCGTGCTGGATACTGTTTTTAATTCATACTAGTGTATATTGGCCTAACATCAGAGTTATCAAATATTGCATTATTTTGTTGTTTGTTTTCACGTCATACTTGTTGCTCAAATACAACAAATAAGTGACGCGGTATTTGTCTACTTGATATTGTTCTAACTAGCCATATGTAGTCGGTCGTATTCGGAACTGCTCTTCGATATATTTTTACGTTGTTGAAAGTAAATTCTATTCGTACGTTTTTGCAGCATATCATCCACAGCGCAAGTTTGTTTATGACAAATTGTTGATCATCCCCACCAAATCGAAAAAAAAAATTGTTTTGATAGATCTAAAATAAATGTATGTTTAACTCCACGAAATACTTTATTATCATTGCGATTAAAACCAAATATTGTACTTAGTGGCAGCATCATTCTAATTTGACGTGATCCTGCTACAAATGCCTCTCTCTTAGTATATAATTTATTGTACCGTATATTTCTTACACTAACTGTCACATTGACTAAATTTTAACATTGCAACACCGCCTACAGCTGTATTTGGTTCGGCTATACCAAGACAATTACAAGCAGCAGTAAGTGAAACTCTTATAGCGTCTGCATTAGCATATCTTGTGCGGTAATGCCAAACTTATTAGCATTAGCGAGAACTAAAAATCATACCATTCATTAGAGCATCTGCAGAGGCATTAGCTCCATGTGTGAATGTTCCTTTTGAAATACATTTTTCAGATCCTGCTATACCAAGACAAGTATCTTTAAACCACATCATATTAGTTGCAGTTGGTTTGGAGTAATCATCAGAGTACGAACTATTATTTAAGATTTTACTTCTAACTTGTAAATGACATCACATATCTTCAACCGTATGATTTGCCAGCTGATATCGAGCACATTTAAATAAACGCAAACCATCATTTATAAGAGTCTGTTCTACATTCTCTGCAAATGTGACAGGTGGATTAGCTACAGTCATGATCTGACCACGAACTTCTAATATTGCATTAGGAGGCAGTAGAAATAAGTCCTCATATCGCATAGTAAAAGTTCTGACGCCAGCCTTATTAGGTTTGTTAGAATTTTCATCGAGATATTCAACATATTCAAACTATCTTACTGTTTCGTCTATGTCACCAATTTATGTTAAATCGAAATATTTTTCAGCTAATTTTTATTTATTAAGCTATATAATTTGTTTTTTTTTTTCATCAAACGATAGCGAAGCTATTCTTGCACTGTTAGCAAATTAATTATTTTAAGATATGTTCTCCTCCTGGTGATACAAGTTTTTTCGTGCTGTTGTTATAATTGCATGATGGGTTTCTTTTTTGGTGTTATTTCTGAAATAGCTTGTGTTGATGTCGATATCCTGCTTTGTGGTGCGCCTTTTTTATCAGCTGCTGTTTTGTCCCACTGCAGTTCTAGCTGCAAATAAGTAGTATTAGGAAATGAGGATTTTGGCTCACTTCATTTTTTTACCCTCCAAACAAGTATAAATTTAATGGGGGTTTCCAAAACAGGGAAATGAGGGTTTTGGCCCACCCCCACCCCCTCCCACACCTATTAGAACGTTTCAGTTAACAAGGTGGAAATTAAACTAGCATTAGAATGAAAATGATATTATTTTATATCTCGTTACCAATGATTCATGTTTCAACTGTTGATATTAAAAATATTTCATTATCACGATTATAGGTACTAAATTTTATTTTACCGCTCACGCAGCGACGGGACTCAAACAAATCTTTCATTTCTGGTTTGTTCAGAGGATATTTTTTGTCGATAAAATACACCTTTGACCGATCGAGATCAATTGTGAGTTTAGTATATTTTTGTTGGCTAATGGGGCTATGAAAGTTTTTAAATTCCGCTAGCAACTTTTGATACAATTGTTCGAGATAATTGAAATACTCGCTGTTATCAGATCTGATGAGCGAAAGTTTTAACTTGTCACATGATCCATTAAAACATATACCTGACGTTTCATTATTAAATTCAACTGTCAATTGTTTACCGTCCATCATTAAATATTTAATGTTACTATTGTAGCTATTTGTCATTATCAAATTTTCAAACATTATTTTATAAGTTTAGATAAAATTTCAGTTGGAAAAGATAATATCGAGTATAGATCTATCATCATAACAATACCCAAGGGCAAATGTATCTACCCAATTTTCACAATAGCGTTTGTCATCAAAATTATACAATCCACGTTTGATAATAACATCTGTTTCGAGTTTATGATGATTAGTTCGAATTGCCATATCTCTCATAAAACTAACACCACCATCAAGCGCATACCTGTAGTCATCAAATTTCATAAACTTTTTAACAAAATCACGAGGCAGACCTTTTGCTTTTTTCGTTATTTTATTATTATCTAGCAATACGGCATACATTTTGCTGCGTAATCCGATAAAGTATTTGATAGCGCTCGAGTTCGTTTCATCTTTAAACTTACCAATAACCTTTTTATTTGTGTCGTCATGAAATTTACTATCACGTGGATAATCGGAAAGATCAAACAGATGTCAATTATTGTACATGTCCTGATAGATGTCCTCGCATTCGATTTCATATACGAGCGAATCAGTATCAGTAAACAATAATCTACTAGCCGGCGACTGATTTTTAACAAAATTATAATGAAAATCGTACATCAGCCACTTTGATAAATCTAACACGGCAGCTCCAACATAGATCGGCTTGTTTAGTTTTAGAATTGTTTTTCTTCTTTGTATCACAACAAGATTTTCATTAAATATTTTCATGCTCACAAAATCATCATCTGACACAAGTTTGTTTCTGCGATTGACATCATTAACTATTTCAATATTTACGCGTTTCCTAATATTCTCCATCGTCTTACCAAAAACGGAATTGTTCATCAGTTTAAAAAAGTTTTTCTCAAACTCTGTTTTTGCTGCAGCCCTTCTTGAAGTGTTTGAGTTAATATAACCTCTCATCCACGGCGACTGATTAAATTTTAGTACACGATGAACTTTTCTCAACACAAGACCAGCATCGACTGCTTGTTTTAAAACTTTGCAATGCAAAACGTAATTTTTCTGATCAAGTAAATTTGGTACTAGTTTCTTGACCATAGAATGTTGCCTTGGTGATGCTAACGCTTGTTGTTCTTTTGATAACAAACTATAATCTATTACCATCGATTCCGCACAGAAAGGGTAATCATTATGTAATTTGTGTAGCGAATTTGGATAATCAAGATCAACTTCAACGAAATAGGAAACATCTTTGGGTATCTTTTTTTCTGTCTCCGATAGAAATCGATCAACCGTGATCCAATGAAATCCGCTAAAAGGCATTGGTTCTGCCATCGAACCACCGTAAAGATTATTACAATCTAGATAAACTATATACTTCGAAGGAAGGTCAGGGTTATACTGTTTCAGGTATTTGTTGTTTGCTTCAGCATATTTTTTTGTTATCACGCTAATACCACCTCGGATACCTTTTTCGATAAAATTGAACATATCAACATCAGTCAGTAATTCTAACCTTACCTTACTAAACTTTAGCAAAGCATCCCATGACAACCCAGGGGCAGAATAATACCAGCAAGGATCTAGTCCATAATTATTATAACTCACTTCACGAAAACTTTCAAAAACATCTGCTAATAATAACACGTCAGTTTTCAGGTATAAATCATGATAATCACCAAAAGTCTCACAATCAAACTCTTTCCAGATATCTTGTGCATACCTGTACTCATCATCAGTTATATTTTCATTTTTAAGTTGTGAGTAAAATTTGTCTTTGTCAGGTAAAGATATTTCATCAAATTTACTCCAGTCGTCGAGGTATTCGTATGGAAAGACTCCTTTTTTAGCTAGTAGATTAAATTTATCTACAAAACAGTCTCTTAGGTTATCAAATTTACTACAACCGTTCACTAGCTCATCTAACGAGGCTGCCAAAAACTGCAGGCTGTCAATGAAACGCAATTTACCTAGCGTAACTGACATGTACTTTTCAAAATTATTTGGGATGCATTTGATGATGTTATCGAGTTTTAGATGAGATTTTATATCAGAATCACCAAAAGCTTCTACTATAATATGGCTATCATATCCTCGAAAATTGTGAAGAATAACCGGAATAAAATCTGGAGCATGAAATTTTAAATTACACTGATTATGAGCCGCTCCACGATACTGTCCAGTCAAATGACAATGGTCATATACTTTTTTGTCATCGTCAAAAGCTTTTTCACAAATATGACAAATTTCTGCTTGCTCGTGAGCGGATTCTTGTTGAGGTGTTAATTTTAACATTGGTGTTACTTTTTTCAAACGATAAGTAATATTATCAACTTCGTTAATCAACTGCTTGAGAAGCCAAACAGCTGGATTTTTACCTCGATATAATTTGATCGGTTTAGATAATCTCGAATCAGTACAACAAACTACCTTATACGCTACTCCACATGGAACATGATTTTGAACTTTTCTTGTACTCGATTGATTAGGATTATTTTCTACGCCAAGTACTGGTTGAAGTAAACACTCAAAATCAGCGTATATGACGAAAGGAATTTTTAGTGTGATTATGATGGACAAACTGTAACACACTATCTCCCTTAGATGGCATTGTTATTCTTTGCACATCACTACAGTACTGCAAATGCTTTTGTAATGTTTCATTGTTAGTACAACCGTGCAAGCATCGGTAACAAAAGAACTTTTTGTTTCTATTTTTATTGTACTATTTACCAACTAGTCCGTTAAAGTTTTCAATCCAAACGTAATGATTTTTGTAAAACAGTAAATTTATAGTCGATTGTGAAGCTTTTTCTGAAATATATCTCGGGTATACATCCTCTTTTTCATCTAGTCCGAAAACGTTAATTGAAACATTATTTTGCTTTTCAAATTTTGGTATTTGATTTTCTGCCACAGGAAAGTTAATATCTTTAAAATTTAATCTAGACATGTGACTGATATATTTTTCAACACGAGTAGCGTTTTTTCTGCTGGAAATAGTGCGGAAAGAACAGCCCATTCGAAACATTTATTATCTACGTTTTTGATGTTTATACAACATCTTTTACTTTTTATTTTTGGTGGCAGGGCGACGTATGAACTACCTCGTAATACATTATATTTCATCGTGTGAAACAATATTCCTTTGATCATTTCAAACTTCCAACCCGAACCTAATTGAGCGAATTCCTCTATTTTTTTTCCAGATTTATTGGTGTATTTCATCAGATAGTGATAACAGATCAGTCCCAAGCAAAGCACGTCTTGATTTTGCGTTAATATAAGGTTCTGCAATTTCCTTGTTAGTTGATTCTTTCGTTATAACTAACTTTGAAAAAATAACATGACATTGCACAAATAATCTAATACTTTTGTGTTTTTCGAGCTCACATTTTACAGTTGTCTGTAGTAGGTGGTAAAGATTCGTTGCATTAAAATTTACTAAAACAATTTGATTATCAAACTGATAACTATTATCAAAACCTGCAAAAGCAGTCGCTATTTTATTAGGTTCTCCCATAAGGCTTTTCTTAGCTATATCACGTAATTTTAACATTATTATATTATAATGTAATACCTAATTAATAATTTTTTCACACTGCGCATGCGCTAAAAATCAATTGAAGATTAAAAAATCTCCTATAATATAATGACAGCAAATCTAACAAACACATGTGAGCAAGAAACATATCAAGTTCACCCAAAGTATAACTTTACCTCACACTGCGCATGCGCTAAAAATCAATTGAAGATAAAAAAAAATCGCCTATAGTATAATGACAGTAAATCTGACAAGCGCACGTGAGAAAGAGATTTATCATGTTCACCCAAAGTATAACTTATACGCTGGAAATGTGTTAGGTTCGGTTATTAACATCAAAACTAGAATATCTGTTGGTAAATTAACGTCAGCGGGTTATACGATTAGTGTAAAGGGAGATAATGCTGAGAGGATTGCAATGTTTAGAAAAGATTTTATTTACACGTTGTTCTGCGATGATATTCCAGAGGGACAGCGTGTATATCATTATAACGGTAAAGTCACTGATGACAACATTGAAAACTTATCCTTAGAAGATGAGTTTCAGCCCCATCCGGTCTTTGATTTATACGAGGCTAACGATCGCGGTATTATTAGAAACAGAAAAACTGAAAAAATTCTTGGTACTATTAGCAATATGGGATATATCAGGGTAACTGTTAGAGGAACATCGCCAAATCAAGTTCGTTATTATGGTCATCGTTTTATTTACGAGGTGTTCAACGGATCTATACCTAATGATTTGGTTATTAATCATATTAATAACGTAAAAACTGATAATCGATTGGAAAATCTAGAACTAGTTACCCAGCAGGAAAATGTAAGAAAAGGACGAGGTGGTGGTATTAATTTTAGATGTCCAGCAAAACCTGTTATTTCAAAAAACCTCGAAACAAATGAGGAGATCGAATTCAAATCGATTACAGCTGCGGCGAAATATTATAAGATAAATCCCGCAGTCGTAAAATTTGTAGCTGATGGAATAATAAAATCAACTTTTTCAAGCGAATACAATGCTAGGATTCGTTTTAGATATGATGATCAATAATATTTTGTATTTCGGTTTTAGTCAAGCAATGATGAGCAAATGCTATGATATCATCGTGATTAAATTTTAGCGTCGTTACTGCACTTTCATTAATTTTATTTTTTTCTGCTTCTGTTAGTAATATTTTATGAGAATCACCTTGCATTACAATAACATCAACACTATAACCCAACAAACATTTTCTTACCGCTTCGGCTAGTTCGTTGTAATTTACTATATTAACTTTTTGGTGATATTTTATCTCATCAGTCATCTTATAATAATAAATTAGATAAAAATATATTATAATAATGGACTTGATGAAACAACTTGCTGAACTCTACGAAGAAGATACTAGCGACAAAGTCGCCAGCGATAAGGTCACATTTTCCAAAGATTTTATAGACAAATCTATAGGTTATAGTGAAGATGATATTTTGTATAACAATGAATCTGATGATGATGGTGAAATAGTCACTGTTGCTGACAAATCAAATTACAGCAGATCAACAACTAAACGGTATAATGTCAAGTATCACATTGCTAAACAAATAATAAAATTTAATTTTACCGTTGCCGAACAACAACTGTTTTGGCAGCTAATCAAACCTTTCTTAAATATCAAGATTCCAGGCCGACAGAAAAATATTGAATTCGATTTCATATTCGTTAAAATTTTTAATCTAATGACGATCTCTAACGATCGTAAGCAGTATCTAATATCGTTATGTAAACCAGTAAAATGTAAATCTGTCAAACAAAAGTATGAGTTAATTTATAATAGCATTATATCATAATTTGTTTGGTTGGGATCCAACTGTTAAATTTATCGCTATACCCACGCCATTTGACTAAACTTTTATTTCCTTTTCTTCTAATCACTTTCTCGATAACAAAAACATCTTGCAAAGTTTTCTGTAGTTCTTGTTCATACAAACTACCTACAATCGGTTCCCCTGCCAGATCTTTTAAAACGTACGTTACAGGTACTGTTAAAAGTACCTTATCAATCACAAATACTTCTTCGCTCCAGTTTGGCGTAAATCCTTTTGCAAATACCTTTTTCATCAAAGAAATTCTAACTTTATCACCAATCTTAAATTTATGTCTGCGGTACATGTTTTCATTTGCTAATATCGGATTTTTAACAGCTTCTTTAGGTGTCATTTTGATGGTTCGATGTTTCGTGTTATTATATTCACCTACGATTTGAGAAAGGTCATCGATGTACCTGTTGGTGTTTTTAGCTGTCATATGTTTGTGTAATTTTTCGTTTAGCGTGCGATTAAATCTCTCGACAACAACGCTTTTACCCTCATTTCCTGTAACGTATTTTTTTTATATTATTTTGTTCTAGAAACTGTTCAAACTTTTTGTTAAAAAACTCGGGTCCATGATCAGTCCAGATTTTATTCGGTTTTCTTTCTACACTCGCTATTATTTGTTTTAGCGCATCAGTCATTGAAGTTCCTGTCTTATCCGAAATAGGTACACTGAAAGCGTATTTGCTAAAAACATCTATAACATTAAACAAATACCTTTTTGGAGCGCCATCAGCGCCAACATTAAACTGAGCTAGATTAGATACATCCACCAAATCTCTAGCCCAGATATCATCTACACCATTAGCGACAACTTTACGTCGTGGGAACTTTTTTTTTTAGGTCTGTGCAGCTCGACTGCAAGATCATCGTATACTTTTTTCCGAGTCGAGACTCTCCGAGTCCAAGTTTATATTTTGCTCCAATCATTCCCGGGGCCCCGAGTGGCCGAGTGGTCTAAAGCGCTGTCCGTTACGGATCACTGCCATCTCAACTCTGTCTGCGTGGGTTCGAATCTAGGTTTCGGCGAATGTGGATATGTGAGAAAGCTTGCCAGTAGCTTCTCGTGGGTCGGTGGTTCTTTCCGGTGATTTCCCGGTTTCTTCCTCCACCATTAATACTGGCCGCCATGAATAGCCTATCGTGTGCTGAAAAATGGCGTTAAGCCCAACAACAACAACAACAACAACCAATCATTCCCTGAACAAATTTTCTATCAAAACGTTCTCGTAGATTTGTTGGCTTCATATCACGTAATTCGTCTAACATTACTTTATCACAATCTGATTTCGAGTTTTCATGATCACGATAACAGATATCATGACGGATTGCTATTGCATCCACTTGATTATAAGGCTCTTGGCCTGGCAACGGATTGTCGTTTTCATCTAGTTGTTGATCTAGCGGGTTCCACGGACCAGTATACCGATGACCTGGCAATGTCCAACCGCCTTTTGGTTTTGGTAATTTTCCAATAATTTTATGTATATCTATACCTGACCCTATTATTTCTCTGTTGTTACAACATTGACAGTATGCGACAATTTTATTTTGTTCAAGACACAAATCTGTCAGAATCACAGTTGCATATCATTCCATATTTTTAATCGTCGTCTAAAATAATATTAGGCTAGCCAGATCCGAGCGAATTTTTCGCTGGCGACATCTCTGAGGATACTGTCGCTGGGGACACTTTCTTTAAAAACATATTTTTTCTTTTTCCACAGACTACACAAAAAGTTTTTAATATTATCCTGTTGTTTTTTGTTTTTTTCTGTTGTTTCATTAATATTTTCTGTTTTAGTTCTACACTTGAGACAGTATGTTGACATTATTATACTTATAAGTTTAGATAAAATTAATTGCGATCTCATCATTAGCGTGAGAAGGATGCTTGTCAAACTGTAAAATAAATTTTAAAAAGTTAAGATTTCTGCTCATCTGTTGGATAAACATAATACAATAATATCCACAAGCAGACGTTCCAACAGTTTGGAGTTGATTTGATGAATAATATATCTTGTTAATTTTTTTGTTCATATACTTTTTTATTACATCGCTAGGAGGAAGTCCAAACGAGTCGAAATAATTATTATTATAAACTGCTATCCAATGCGTGCCGGATCGGTCATTAAAATCTTGTATATTATTAACACACGAACTTACAGCTGATGGTGATTTTATTGCTGCGAGCTCATCTTTAGAATAAACTCCGTGAAATCCAGGAACCGCTTTTAACTTATCAATGATATCAAAATTACTCAACGGGGTGGTCGAGTTCCCGGTAATATTAGACCACGTCCGATTCCTAAAAGATTTGGCAGCAGACCTCCCGCTAGTCCCGCCAAAAGTGGAGCGATTGGAATAATTCCTCCTTGTTTTGTTTGATTGCATATACATTTGCATTTTGGTGTTGGCGATTTTGTTTTTGTTGTTTTCTTTTTTTGTTGTTGTTGGCGATTTCTTTTTCTTTTCAAGCATTATAATATATTATTTACATAAAATTTACAATTTTTTTATTCCACTTCCACGAATGATACCATTACCTGCGACTGCTTTCTTCGTTGCGCCAGATATTGCTCCAGACGCTGCTGCTAGTCCTAATGTGCCTAAGACTGGTAACATTTTAGGTATTATTGTACTAGTTAATACTGATAATGCTGGACCAAGAAAACCACCTTCTTTTGCCAACGCTGTCATTTGTGCAGCACTCAAATTTAAAACAAAATTTTTTTTACGATCATACTTTTTTACTTGATTTTTTGTTAGCATTAATTTTGTTAAAATACTATCAGAAATATTAGGATTTGATTTTTAATGATACCTGTTCTCGCTTTGCAATAGCAGCTACTAATTTTTTAACTTGGCCATCGGTCAAATATACTTCTTTTATAATATATTTTGCCATTTGATATAACAACTGTAGATTAAACTTGAACTGTCATTTTACCTCCAATAGAATCTACCGTGATAAATCTATCACTAATCACTAATGCGTATACGTACAACGGTTCTATTGGAACCTCTGCAAGTGTCCAGGTAATTTCAATATCCGCTGTGCTGTCTACAGCTCGCTCGTTATGTTTACTAACATCAAAATGAAATATAGGATAAAGTGTACGAAATTCCTCTGCTGATATTTGAGATCCATCTTCAACATCTTGATATTTTTGCATTGCGTCAAGCAGGTACATGTACAGTCGAGAAATATTTTTATTAACGTCATCAGCAAAATTACACTCGATAGCTCGTTCTGGATATTGCTTTGAATTTAATCTAGCGTATATTCGTCTGACATCAGAGTGATTAAATATTGCATTTTTTTGTTATTGGTTACCTCGTCGGCTTTGCTGTTGAAATACAACAAAGATATTTCTCGGCAGTTGTTCGCTTGATGTTGTTGTGACCCTCCATGTGTAGTCGTTAGTATTTGGAACCGCTGTCTGATATATCTTATGCTGCTTAAAATAAATTCTGTTTGTATGTTTATCAAGCGTGTTATTTAGTTCTGACATTTTAGTGATTGATGGTGTTATACGTGGCATCCACAAAGCAAGTTTGTTTATGATAAACTGTACATCAACCCCTCCAGATCTAAACAAGCAATCGTTTTGGTCTGCTCGATCTAAAATAAAAGCATGTTTTACTCCGCGAAATTCTTTGTCATGATCGCGACAAAAGCCGAAAATTGTGCTTAGCGGAAGCATCATTGTAATTTGACGTGATCCTGCTGCAAGTTTTCTTCACCTAGCAAAACCATCGTTATAGCGTGGATTTCTCACGTCAAGTGTTTGTTTAGAAGCAAATTTAACATCGCAGTACCGTTTGCATCTGCAGCTGGTGGTGTTATATTTAGATTATTAAAAGCTGTTATAAGAGAAACTCTTGTAGCGTCTGCATTAGCAGCTGCAACAGGTGCGGCAATACCTAGCGCGTCTGCATTAGCAATGAGAAAATCTCTCACAATTCCAGCATTTGCATCAGCATTAGCTCCGTGTACTATAGCGCCTCTCTTTAGAAATTCTGTTGATTCAGCTATACCCCGTCCAGTATCTTTAAACCACATCATATTAGTTGCAGTTGATCTCGAGTAATCGTCGGAAAACGAAATAATATTCAAAATTGTACTTGCAACTTGTAGATGACTCGAAATATCTTCTATAGTTTGATTGGCCAGTTGATATCTAGCACTTTTAAATAAACACCAGCCGTTACTTATAACAGCTACTTCTGTTGCAACTGCAATTGCAGCAGGAGGATTGGCTACTGTCATAATCTGACCACGAACTTCTAACATAGCCTTATGTGGCAGTAGAAATACATCTTCGTCTCTGGTGTTAAAGGTTCTAATACCAGCTTTATTTGGTTCGTTAGAAATTTCATCAAGGTACTCAACAAACTCGAATTCTGTCACATCGTTGTCGATGTCATAAGTTTCTGTTAACTCGAGATAATTTTTAACAGACATTTTATTTTATTAGATTATATAAAATTTTATTGCGTCATTGTTACTTTAGATATTAATTTTTGTATGATCTGCTCGCCCTTTGGTGATAATAATTTTTTTGTTGTTGTTATCATAGCTTTTTGAGTTTATTTTGTTGGAGCGATTTCTGAGATAACTTGTTTTTTTCAGATGCAGTCGGTGGATCACCTTTTATTTTATCAGCTATTTTTTGTCCCACCGCAGTCCCAGCGGCAGATGCAGCCCCAGTTGAAAAAGCTTTACCAGCGTCAATAGCAATTGGTCCAACTTTACGTGCTATACCTGGAATATTTTCAAAAACTTTAGTGAATATATTTCCAAAAAATCCTCCTACTATTTTTCTTCGATAAACTTTTTTTCTTTGTTTCATTATATTTGATGTTGCATAATTTTTACTTTTGCTCGCGTAGATGTAAATAATAAGTTACAACTTCATTACTAACATGTAACTGTTTTCCTGATTGATCTGTCAACTGCATTATTATACTTGATATTTGATCTTCAACGTTTAAAGGATAATATATAATATGTTGTGGAGTTATTTGCATGAGAGAACCTGGCGGGACTTCTGGTGAAAAACTGTAAATCGTTTGACCTTTGCTACCTTTTGATGTATAAGAACCAGAAGCAATAGAACAATTTACTAATATTGTATTTACTTCTGTTATATTTGCTGGCAGTTCACTGTCAAATGTAATAGGCTGATCAAGTGCAGTGTAAGTTTTTTCAGTAAATCCTAACAGTTGTGCAATACTTCTTTCTCTTGGTTCAAGATTGATTGCTATATTTTTCAAAGTTATCCTAGTTCGCAATGTGTTATAATTTGCTGCTAATTCAAAATTATCAGCCACACATCAGCTTTTGTTATGAGCTCTTTGATGGTCTTGTTTAGATCAGTAATATTATAAGCTCCTTGCGGAATTTTTATTTTTTTTGTTGTAGATATTGAAGATGTTGTAATCATAGTAAAATACATTTCATCGTTAACATCATTTTTCACGTTAGGTATAGCATTCCAGCAAGTACAAGAAATTAATCCAATTTCATATTGTTTTGTAGGATCTAGTTGGATAGGTGGAATATAATTTACTGCAAAATTTGCGCTATCTATCGCAGACTCACTAGAGTTTAGTAATAATGTTGTTTGCATTCCTTTAATATTATATCATTTTACAAAATTAAGTCGCGGTGTAAAGTTTCATATTCGTCTGATGTTAATAATTCACTCGATCTTAGATGATCAAGTATGTCAATGATTTCATTATCAAGTTCAACACTAACAGTCCTAGCTTCCTTTGATGATATTAATAACATTAATCTACCTATCATTTCAGTATTTGAAGTAAATACCTTTACACCAGTTCCTGTTCTTATTCTACTTTTTTGTATACGAGATTTATCAAAAGTAAAAAATTTCCTTCTAAAACTCCACCCACTACCAAAAGGTTTTGCTCTACTATTTTCTGCTGTTTTTTAAACGTGAGAGCAATGACACCGTTTCTCATTCTATCATAAAGTGGAAGCATATCATCAATTTCTGTAACCGTGTTTAATTCATCTTTAGCAGCAGCTCCGTCTTTAAATATTACATCTAATCTATCGAGTAATGTTTGATATTCTACATCAGTCCACTTGTTTATATCATCAATACCCCTTATATTTTCTTTTTTTAAAAAATCATCATATTCACGACCTTTTATCTCATCATTTGCTCTTTTTATAAAATAAAGTCTTTGATCTCCAACTTCCATAAACTTTACAGTAAGCTCACCAACTCTTTGTTGCTCCTCTTTGATATCTTTTATATCTCCTGATAAATTTGTTATAATATTTGTTATTCCTTGTGTTGTTAACTCTGCTAATCTTCGCTCAAGTTCCAGCGGATTGTTTATCAATCGATCTGTTTCAGCTTGTCTAGCCGCAGGATCAGCTATATTTGCTGTAAGTGCCTCAATTAGTTTTCTTTTTTCTTCATCAGATCTAGTAACAAGTTTTGCAGCAGCTGCTTCCTGTTGTTCTCTAACAATTCCAACCAAACCTTTTTCCTGTAGTTGTTTAAGTTCTTCTTCTGACAGTGGTTTAGTTTCAGGTTGTTTACCTAATAATGCTTCAGTAACCGGCTTGAAAATTGTAGCTGTTGCTTCTGTAGCAGTTACTTGCCCACGTCGTGCTTCTTGTACTTTTTGCTTAAGTGATGCCTGAGATTGAGCAAGTTTTTTTAGATCTTCTATGTGTTGTCTGTATCTTGCTCGTTTGTCCATTATTATAATTATAAATTTTATAAAATTGAAACGCTTTTCTGTAAGTAAGTGTCAATACAACAGCGAAACATTTTAGTTGGATCATTTGTAAGTTTATCAAACAAGAAAAAGTTGTATTTATCTTTTGTAGCAATACGGTAAAGTTCAATAAACTTATCTTTTGTCACGCCACCGCATTGCTCGCTTGCAATATTTCTAACGTCAACATTATCCAGTCCTGGAAATAATATAAAACAACCCGTATTTCGCCGAATAAATCTGTCAACATTATAAAATCCTTGAGCGAGATAAACAGAATTACACTGTTTGTTACGTGACAGTGAGAAATATGATCTTATTTTATTCATCTCCATGTTATTTAGAGGAATATCGTCAAAAACTACTATCTTATGTTCATCTGCATCAAGTTGATTAACTGGGATAAGATCTTCTGGCTGCCTAATTATAAAAAAATCTTCACCAGCTTTAAGATCATCACGAAGCTTGTCATTATATTCGCTTAATAACTCATACTTATCTTGCTGTGGATTGATTGTGTAAATATAAACTCTGTCGTAGTTAAAATTATCACCAAGAAGCAAGTTCATTAGCAAATTTGTTTTTCCTGATCCAGTTCGCCCAGCAATAAAATAATGATAATCAGGAAGTTCATTGTTATGTTTATGCTTCACTAGTCTCTCTGTATCAAAGTTTAATATCGACGATTTTGCCATTTTATATAATATTAAACTAGTGTTGATAATTTTATCTAGGATAGTAAATAATGAACTACTATACAAAATTTGGAACACTATTAGGAGATTTATCCACAGGTGACTTATCCAAATATGCAACTCTTGATCGGCTAAAAAATGAAATCAATAATTTACTAAATCTTACCAGCGTAGATCCAGATGAAGTCGTCATTTTCCAGGACAAAGAAGGACGATTAAAGACGAGTAACGTAAAACTGTCAGATGTAGTTGTACGAAATCCAAGTGGGAATATTGTTATGACACAAAACAAGATTACAGATCTTGGAAACCCAACTGAGGATGGGGATGCTGTCACTAAGAAATATGTTGATGATCAGGACGTTCCAATCAGTAATGAAATAACAGCGCTCAAAAATGAATTTACTGGTCACGTGAACACATTTTTAAATTTTCGCAGAAACATAAACAAAATTAGAGATGAATATTTTGGAAATCCATCAAATGTTAGCATTACACTCGCTAATATTAACACAAATCTCAATGATATTAACACAAAACTCAATGATATTATTAGTGGAATTCCTAATATTGTTGAGAAAACGAATATGATTAAAATTCCTCACAAGCAGATTAAAAATATTGTGTATACTGTTGCATCCGGTTATAATAGGTGGACACCAAAAAATAATTCTATTAAATATATTGCAGAAGTTACTGGTGTGTATAGATTGTCAGTGCTTAGCAGTGCAAAGTTTAGAATATCTACCAAATATCTATCTCATCATCTAAATGATGACTCATTTGGAGTATTATCTGTAATAATAAACAAAAATTCTGAAGAAAAATTTGTACTTGAACCAGTTGATAAAACTTTAAAATTAGAAATTTTTCTCTGGTGTTTGGAATTTATAGCTGAACAACCAGCTCTTATTATGAATTAACCAAACATAGGACTATGTGAACTAATATTATAATGAAAAGAAATATAGTTGATTTTAATCATATTTCAAAAGATATTCCAGAACAGGATGTGGACGCACTAATACAATACTATAAATATTATCATAAAAAACTTTGGTGTGTTAAAAAATGTTACAAATACTACAACAAGATCCTTCGAGTAATATCATATCTACCCTTTTAATGACCAGTTCTGGTATAATTTCAAGTGGGGTATCATTAAATCCATTTTTGTTAATTATATCTGGTATTGGTGTTTCACTGACAGCGGCGTGTAAAAAGTAGAACCAAGACTTTTGATAAAGAAGCACAGTTGTTTAACATCAATTAAAACTTACAAGAAACTACTTGATCAGATCCGGTCTTACCTACGTGGAGTTAAATATAATATGGATGATTTATTACGTGAATTTCGTATTATTGACAATATGTTAACAGATATTCTACCAATGAGGGTTAGCAAGTATGAAAAAAAAATATCACAAAAAATATGAGTAACATAAAATTTTATCTAAACTTAAGATATAATATAACTAAAATAATATCACTTACCTTCATCATTTTCATTCTAATGCTAGTTTAATTTCCACCTTGTTAACTGAAACGTTCTAATAGGTGTGGGAGGGTGGTGGGCCAAAACCCTCATTTCCCTGTTTTGGAAACCCTCATTTAATTTATACTTGTTTGGAGGGTAAAAAAATGAAGTGAGCCAAAACTCTCATTTCCTTATACTACTAAATACAGCTCCAGTTGCAAAATCCTTTGATGCGTCGAGTACAATTGGCGTAACTGTATGGGCTATTCCTGGAACATTTATAGTTCCCAAAAATCCTCTAACAGTTTTCTTCTATACACCTTTTTCTGTTTCATTATATCTGAGATAGTATAATTAATTGTTTTGTCAGATTTTTCGCATAACTAAAATTCTTTTAGCTTTTCTTAGAAAATATGTTTAATATTATTCGTGCAAGTGTAAATAATGATGAACATCTTTATTATTTAAATCTAACTGGCTTCCAATTTGATCAGTCAACTTCATATTTACTTCTGTTATGATATTCAACATTTAGCGGATAATGAATATGACGTGGATTAATTTGCATAAGATAACCTGGTGGAACTTCTGGTAAAGAACTGTATATCGTTTGTCCTTTACTATCCTTAGCTGAGTAAGGTCCAGATGCAACTAAGCAATTATTTAATATTGTGTTTACTATTAAACCATTTTTGTACTGTTATTCTAGCCCATAGCGTGTTATAATTTGGTGTTAGCTCCAAATCGTCTGCAGTTCCTTTCTTTGCTGTTATAATTTATGTTGCTATTTTGTATAGATCAGTTATGTTGTAATCTCTTTACGGAATTTTAATTGATATCCATTTTGAAAATAGTGGAGAACGTCGATCGTTAACAGAAAATGTACATTTATTTTTTACTCTAGTTTTTACATTAGCCATACCATTCCAATAAGTACAGGATATTAACTGAATTTCTTAATGTTTCTCACGATCTACTTCTATTAACGGAATATACTTTTCATTACAAATTGCGTTATTTTTATCAGATTGGCCAGAGTCTAGTAATGCTATTGCTGACTTGTATTATTATATTTCTATAAATTTATGTCGACGCGATTAAGTCGCGGTGTAAACTTTCAGATGTTAATAAATGTTCCGATCTCAGATAAACAAGTATGTCAATGATTTCATTGTCAATTGCAGCACCATTATTTCAAGCTTCTTTTGATGATATAAATAACATTTTTCTGCCAATCATTCAGTTATTGATTAAATATTCTAACTCCATTTTCCTGGTATTTTTTTTACAGTAACCTTCTATCAAATTCTTTATAATCATCAACTAATCCACTTAATTCAATTTGTGTTTCAATAGGATTCATATCCTTTGAGACAACTGAATGAGTTTTCATTTAGATTGTTTGCCTCAGTACTCAAACTATGTTTAGCATTTTCATGTCGTTTTACTTTTATTTTGTTAATAACCTTGACATAAAGATCAGCAATATGCCCTTATCTGCTAATACTGCCGCTGTATCTGTCATTTTCTACCTATGCATCGTTAAGATGTATCTTACTTTCTTCTTTTTTCAAATCTTTAATTTTTTCTTCGATTACTTAATCATCTTATTTATCATCTCGTACTCTCTTTTTTTAAAATCATATTTGTCATTAAAATTATCATACTCATGATCTCTTATTCTGTCATTAATGATTTCTAAAGCAAATTCAAATCTTTCTTTGTCCTGAATATCTAACCCATGTTGTTTTCTCCGTGCTTCATTCTCAGTTCTTCCTTTAACAAAATGATACTCTAACATTTCTTCTGATCTTTTCGTTTTTTTCTAAACTTTTTTCAATCAGTCCAACTACTGTTGCAGTTGCTAATCTTCGTCCAAGTTCCAGTGGATTATTCAACAACCCTCTTAGTTCAATTTGTCTTGCAACATGATCAACTATATTTGCTACAAGTGTCTCAGCTAATCTTGTTTTTCTCAGCATCTGATCTAGTAATAATTTTTGCAGCATTTGCTTCTTGCTGTTCTTTAACTAATCCAAGTAAACATTTTCTGCGTTTTTCTAAATACTTATTCTTATAGTGGTTTAGTTTCAGGTTGTTTTCCAAGTAAAGCTTCAGTAACTGGTTTGAGAACTGTGGTTGTTGTTTCTGCTGTAGCTATCTGTCCACGTTGAGCTTGCTGAACTATCTGCTTCAATTTTGCTTGAAATTGTTCAAGTTTTTTTCAAATCTTCTTTTGTTTTCTGTACTTTTTTATTTTGTCCATTGATTATATACTTTTTTCTATAAAAATTACTGATATTTTTCAATACAACATCAAAACATTTTGCTCGTATCAATTGTTAATTTATCAAACAAAAAGTCATATTTATTTGACGTTGCTTTATGAATTTATCTTTTGTTACATCGTCACATTGTTCGTTTGCGATATTTATAACTTCTACATTGCCCAGTCCTGAAAATAATATAAAACAACAAGTAGTTCTCCTAATAAATCTGTCAACAATATAGAAAACTTGAGCTAGACAAATATAATTATTTTTCTTAATACGTGATAAAAAAATAAGGACTGATTTTATTCATATCCTCGTTGTCTAGCGGAATATCGTCACAAACAAATGTCTTGTATTCGGACGAATCAAGTTGATTAACTGGAACAAGTTCTTAATTCTTCACCAGCCTCAAGATTATCAAGAAGTTTGTCGTTATAATTGTTCAGCAACTCGTACTTATCCTCTTGTGGCTTAATTGTGTAAATATAAACGTGATCTTAGTAAAATTATCACAGAGAAGTAAATTCATAAGCAAGTTTATTTTTCCAGTCCCAGTTCTAAGATAATGACAATCTGGAAGTTCATTTTCATGCTTATGTTTCAATAACCGCTCTGCATCAAAGTGTAATATCCATGATTTTGCCATTATTGTTAAACAAGTTTATGTTTCATAAAATATTCTCAAACAATAAATAAATAATGAGCTCTTATACAAAATATGGAACAACATTTAAGAGATTCATTGTCTAAAGCTCAGCAAGGTGACTTATCTAAATATGCAACTCTTGATGAGTTCAAAAATGAAATAAATAATTTATTAAATATAGCAAATGTGAATATCAAAATAAAGTCGTTGCTGCTTCAAGATAAACAATGACAATTAAAGGCAAGTAATATAAAACTCTCAGATGTAATTGCATGAATTCCCATAGCGGTTGTTAATAATATAGTTACTTTTGCTGATCAAGGTAAAATACAAGATTCCGGAAAGTCAGTTAACGGTTATTTAAAGAAAGCTAGCGATTCCTTTACTGGTACCATTATCATGAAAAAGAATAAAACTACATACCTTGGAGACCAAGCAACAGTTACAGACGCAAAACAACAAAAATTATGTCGATGATCAAGAATCTAAGTACATATTAATATGCGGTGGTATCATGCATGCATATATTTCTTAATATGAATAATAATGGTATTAATAATCTCAGATCAGCATATCCAGATTTCAACACTGCAGCAATAGTATTATTCCGACGGTGGCATCATTGACAACAATCAAGGATGGAATTGTTTAATTCACAACTAGTTATATATCAATCACGTACAAACGTTCCTGATATTTCGTAGAAGTATAAACAGATCAATTAATATTTTGGAAGTCCAGCGGTTGCAGATATTAAATTTGCTAACATTAACACGAAGATAAACGATATTGTCAGTGGAATCATTGAAAAATTAACAAATCTGATAAAATTCCCCACAAGAAAATCATGAATGTAATATATGCAGTAGCATCAGAATCAGCAACATAGTCATCGCACAATAACACTATTAAACATACCGCAGAAGTCACTGATGTATATAGGCTGTCATATTTAGCGGTACAAAATTTAATATAATAACCACATTTATTCAACCAATAATTTCTCTGGAATTGTATCTGTAATGTTAGATAAGGATAACGAAGAAACAATTCTTCTGGAAGCAGCTAATACAAAATTAAACTGGTGGTGTCTGGGATTTGTTGCTGAAACTCTACAATTATTTAATTAAATGACAACGTCGTTGTATAATAAATCAAACCCAGAGACTGGTACTATTGTATAAAATCTATTTAAAAAAATATTATATAATGAAAAAGTATAGTTAAATTTAATAATATTTCAGATAAAATACCAAAACAAGAAGTGGGCGTTCTAATACAATATACAAATATTATCATAAGACTTCGGTCCGTAACACAATAATGCAAATATTATAACAAAATACTTCGCGTGATATCATATTTACCATTGCTAATAACTAGCTCTGGTATAATTTCAAATGATATCATATCATTGACAGTATGCTAACGGATATTCTGCCAATTGGACTCTAAAGATTATAATAAAATATAGGTTGCAACAGTAGTAGATGTTTAATTTGTATAGATTTGGAAATATCCTTATAAAAAATGCATTAACTATATTATCAACAAATGTCATTAGATCATTTGCCCAACCTAATATTCATTCGTCATTTTCAGTCACGAATAACCATATAAAAATTCTACTGAGCTAGAATCCTCTTTCGGTTTCAAATATATTTAATTTAATGAGATAAGAGAGTGGTTTTTAGGGTGAGGGGGTCTTTGCGGTCATAAAAAATGTCAGAATATATTTATTTTCATAGGGGTGTGGTTTTCTGAGCTAGAAACCTCTTTTGATACTGGATCATCATTTTTATATACTTCTGTATCTTTATGAAATGAAATGATTATGAGTTTTCTTATTCATTGTATGGTTAAGTTTTGTGTCAACACTTTCTACAAAATGCGATACAAATTGTGATACTTTTGCGATAAATTAGTTTTGATTATTAAAGGACAGTTTGTTTCAAGACCAACCACTCACCTATTAGCCTGGAAACATTTGTACATTCATTGTGATGGAAATTATAAGAAAATATGCGCATCTAAATCGAACCTCCGAAACTAATTTAAAAACTGCTAGATTCAAACAGCATTAACTAACATTTAAAAAAATATTGCTTTACAAAGAGCTCTATATTAGAATGAATGCATGAAATTGCTTTACTGTATCATATTGTATATGTGCAGATTACTTTAAAACGATCTCGCACAACTTTTGCCTATGAATTTATAAACTTGTAAAAGTTGAAATAGATACGCATTATCAGCAATGCCTAACGCTAACGAAAAGAAGCTGATCGCCAAATATGAGTGGGCCAGCTTAAATACAATAAAAATCATATTTGAGAAGGAATAAAGCATTCTTTGCAAAGTTTTGTGTTTGGGTGTTTGTTTTTTATTTTATTTATAAAGTAGATTTAACAATCTGTGTCATATTGTTATGTCTGCAGTGTGGCAGTTGATAGTGACATGCCATATAGGATCGCGTACCACCAAGTCACATTCAACGTTTTGTTACTGTGTTTTATTCTTATTTTACATGAAAATTAAGATTAAAATCAATAACGAAAAATTTTCATCCAATATCACCGGTCCTCTTTAATATAGCGAGAAGTTGACTTCTTGGATAACATCCACTTTGACAGAGACATCTGTTATTTTATTTTGTTTCCATAAGTATATGCTTTGTATTGTTAAGTTTTGCAATATAATCAATTGTATTTCACTTTTTTTTCTACAGGAATACTCAGTTATATTCAAAATAGAGCTTATTGTGGAAAACAAAAGGAAGTTTGGGTTTTTTTAAATTTTATTTCTCTTCATATTATAGACATTCTTTTAATGAACAAATTAAGGATGTGTCAACATAATGCATGAACAGACCAAGCAGTAACTTTCAAAAGGGATATATCTTACAACCACATAAGTGTATTCGATTTTTGAAATCAACCAGGAGGATGATAAATGTAGGTGATGCAAGTATGCTCGTACTTTCACCAACTTCCACATGGGGATTGCATCACCCTTTTCTCCGCTTCTTCCAGATTAAGGGTAATGGCACGCACGCTGCTTGGCAAGCAGCCAGAGACGGTTACAGCGAGTGCAATTTCATTCACGGCTTTACCTAGCGCTGGCTCTATGCCAGCATTAAAAAGCTATAGTTATCGTGTGCAGTTTTCAAATATTCTTCCTCATAGTACGACAGCACATAGACAAAAGTCAGCGTTTCGCGTCGCTTTTTGGTAAATAGTGATAGCATTATACTTGTTCCCCGGAATCTGTATTATTTCAGCCTGTGGTGCCAATTATTATCTCGACAAGCTCTTAAGAAAGGAATCTTCAGATGATATTTAAACATCATATCAAACCTCCAAAATAGAATTTGAAGAAAATTTAAAAGAATTTTTTTTTTTAAAATTGTCTTTTGAACTAACATCAGATTTCATGTCGCTTGAACTAACACGAGGTTTCAAGACATCCAATGTCTACAACAACGGCTGTAACTGAAACTAAAATTCCTGTACAAATGGTAACTCCAAATACTGAGCAGAACTTAACCACACTGAATTTAAAAAACAACAAAAATCTCATGGCACAGAGTCCTTATTTTGTAGAAATGATACCAAACCGCTGCCAGACGTGCCTGCCATTATAAAACATAATTTAAAATAATTAAACAGATTCTTCTTGAAACCTGGTCAATTGCAGTTGCTGTTCTTATCATAAGCTCTTTGGAATAAGATCTATTGAGTCTACAGAAAGATAAACAATATATATCAGAAAACATCATGCATCACCCGGATATATTGGCCAACTCCCTTGAACCTCTTAGATAATGCATTTAGGCCTGTCATTGATAAGTAAAAGCTTCTTTTTTTCTTTTTTTTTTAGAAAATAGAATACTCTATGTGCAGAACACAACTAATGTATTGAAGATCAATAAATACGCTTCAGATAATAATATGATACTTTTTATTCAGAACAAGATTTTCTTTTATATTTATTTGGAGAGTCATAAATTTATAAAAATCTAAGCCCATTTCTCAGTCCTTACGTTGGTAAGTAAAATCGACCGGCCGACTTGTCAATTGATTAAAGAATAGATGGATCATCTGGGACCTAAAACCTTATCGAGTCTCTGGTGTACTAATCACAGTATTCGTTAGTTTCGTATTTAGGTAAGTTAATTATTATTCGAATTCATACATTTCTACCTATAATAGAAATTAATTATTTTTTTTATTTGGTTAGAAATACATGAACAAGACCTGTAATTGGAAACTTTGAATGCGAAACATCACAACTTTGATACAACTCTACTTAGGATTCAACATGGTGAGTATGATGCATCATTTTTGCTTTTGGACTTTAAAAAGATGATCTTATAGTGCTGAACATTCATACTCTTCTGGATTGTATATCTTCACCAAACATAGCTAGTCATGACTGGTGCCTGATCGATCTGATGTGACCTTTCAAAATTGTTTAAAATCAATTGTCTTTCATGTTGGTAACTGGCCTGCCGAAAAATGCGGGGGGGGGGTGTCGTTCCTATTTTTAAGTTTTGGATGTCGAGGTTTTACTGCTAAATCTAATAACGACGCAGTTTAGTGTGTCCCAATCTTGACTAACATCATTACGAGTTTGCAAATTTTCAGGAATATCTCACTTTGAAGCCCAATCGGCACTATTCTACATACTAAAAGCATAAAAGATCGTCTTCGATGTATTACAATGTAGAACGGAGGGGGGTATCATGTCCACCATTTTCAATGATAAAATGAGCAATATATCAGGCTTCAGTTTCTGGTTTTTGATGTGAGTTATCAAGGGAATGGTGTAATTTGGTCATATAGCTCAATATCTAGTAATAGAACTTCAACGCATGAGACAATTATTGTTACCACTTAGTGTATTGCTGTTTTGAAAATGAAGTCTGGGATGTCAGGCTATGCGATTCAATCAGCTGTTATGTTTTGGAGGAGCAACACAGGGTTCACTCTTCTGTTATCATAGCATACTGATTTTAGCTGTGTTTGACTAATGCCAGTATTCTAAGGGATGAAACTTGATGGATTCTGCCCGCAGGTAGGTCAGAATGCCTACTTGTCACATTCCAAAAATTATTTTAACCCATTACCTCATTGAATGTATGGCTTTTTAGCCCTTCGATATGCATGTAGAAAAGTTGCCCAGTGCAGTCCGCTATGCATAGGATTTTTTAACCCTTTCCCTCATAGAGTGTATGACTTTTTAGCCCTTCCATACGCATGTAACAAAGTCACCCAGTGCAGTATGCTATGCATAGGCCTGTTAAGCAGTGAAGTGTAATGTTTAACAGCAATTTTAACCATTTTATTTTTTTGGTATACATATTATGTATGGAAAGATTTAAGAGTAAATAAAATATGGTCATTATTGCTCTATAATTATTTGTAACAAAATAATTTTGTATGTGCTTTAAAATCTTGAAAGAACTTGTTCACTATAAAATCAGTGAAACTGCATGATCAACCATAGCGGCATTTTTTATACTCAAAATTTACAAGTTTTTGTCTGCATCTGCATCACTAAATAAGTTGAATTTGATAATTTATAAAAACTAATGGTTTCCTACATCAGTCTTAAAGTCTTTACCTAAATTATTGAAGCTTTCATAGCTGTGTGATTCTGCTCGAGCAAGTACTGAATGATATCAGTAACCGCCATTTTATTGAATGGAGAATACAGGATATATACGACCTATGTACATTACATAGCAGATTTCTATCAGAGCATTAATAGTGACCATATGATCTGATGTAATGATTATTCCCACCAATGAATGTAGTATTTAATAGGGATTTTCCCCGAAGGTGGCACTATGAAAACCCGCTCAAAATGGCTGCTGTTTACTATCACTAGTTAAGCATTTCCAGGACCTCTGCATAGTACTTACCAGAATTTTTTTTTTAAAAAAAACAAAACATAAAATTTAAATGTGACAAGGTAAATGTCCTGTTTATTTGTAACTATTTATGACTAATGTTACGTATATGTAATTAGTTGTTTGTGTGTTATACATTTTTTATTTTATTTTTATTTCATTGCATGTTGTTGTAATGATAACTTTATTCACTGGATTTGACATTTTTTTCTGGAAAATTCAGTTCAGTTCTGGTGAAAAAATCAATATTGCTACTTGGTATTTTTAGCTGTTCCCGACCTTGATTCAGAATTGGTAAAAAAAAACTTTTATTCAGAGCAAAAATCATTGGTTGTAATCAAGGTCATATTTGGCTTGTGTGTCAGGTCTGTTTTAAACAACTGTTTTTTTAAAAAAATAAAATTCTTATTGAATCTTATAGTAAGATTTGTTTGGTAGAAATCAAATTGGTCCATGGTATGTGTCAGTCAGCCTATTGTCTTACTATGCCATTCAAATAAAGTGACCATGTGACCCCATCATGTGATCTAAAATTGCATTTAAAACTAATGCTTTATAGTGATTTAATTCAGTCATAAATTAATACCTTCAGAGCTAAAAGGTATTTTGTATTTTGACCAGTTTGAGTTAAGTTATTCTTGTTTTCGGAATTAGTAATTCATTTCTCTGGTAAACATACATAAGTTTTCTTCATCAAAATAATATTCTTGATTCAAAAAATTCTGCAAGGAACTGTTGACACAACAGCACAAAACAGTATGTAGAAGACGTCATTTCCTTCCATCTTGGAGCTTCATCAGGATTCGAACCTTGATTCATTTAGAACTTTTCGTGATATGACTTGTATTGTTAATTCTAGGATACATATTTGGATTTAGATTCACAAAGTGTAAGTATCTTTTTCATATTTTTGCCTTGTTTTCTAGGGAAATGAATTATTTTGTTAAATTTTACATAGCTTGTTGGCTTCAAGTCTTTTTTTTTTGTTATTTTGTATGAGCCTAGACACGTAACACTACTAACTGAATCATTTCTTTTTAGTCTCGAAGATACGACTCCAGAACAACAATATTCTCTCCCGAGGGTAAATAATATTTTTATACCATTGGTGTCAGTGAGCTGTAAATGTTGAAAATGACATTGAAAGGAATGTTGTTTTGTTTGTGTGTATGTGTGTACTTAATCAGTTTGTAGCTTTTTCATCTTTAGTATTGTTTCAGTTGAGTAACTTTTAGTAGAATACAGTGACATATTGTGTGTTATGCTTGTGAGTGCTAATGTGGTGATACTGCATCCAGTTTCTTGCTTCCATAAGATGTTGTTTATTGTTGCTTTTTGGGAAGGTGAGCCTGGAATCGTCAAATACAGACTGATGAAGTTGGAATGTTATTTGGAATACAGAATGGATTGAGGCATAAAACAAATTTTTTTTTCTTTAAGAAAAAAAATGACTACTTTTAAAAATTAAAACCATTACCTTTAATTGTACCATATATGCTCACATATAAGCCTGAACAGGTATAAACACTAAAACGTGCATGACCTAGGTATAGCTGACCCACAACTCCAAAACATCACAAGATGCATGCTGTAAGATCTAAAGCATTTATTTAGGCAAAGTTATATTAACAATATGTACACATATACTTGTCTCAAGCGTGGCATGTATAATTATTAAAAAAGAAATGGTATAAACTTGCTTGAAAAGTAATTTATTTAATTTCTGTTTTTTATTGTTTCTGTCTAATTTAGGTTTGTGTATAATTTGATTGAACAATGACAAGAATTGAACAATAGCATGTTGCTGTAGCACTATTTCCTCCATTTGACTCAATTATTGCTTCTTTGCATTATTACATTGGATATTTTATATCAGTGTACCAGTAATTACATTTTTATTATGCCTTGAAATTGTAAATATCTAACTCATTAAAATTTTATCCCAGTATGACAACACAACAAACAACAATAAAGATTGATTCAACACTTACAGTTAGTCTACTGAATGTATTTCATAATGGTGCCACAGTACATACACTGTAGGTTTGAACATTCACTGAACGAAGTACATTCTGCTAAATGGAGTACATTCCTTGGAGTGAATCATGGGGACCACTGCACTTAACTTTAATAATATCTCCATAATACAATAATGAAAGTTTTAGAAATAATTCATCGCAAATTAAGCTAATACTGTAAAAGCCAAGTTGTAGTTTGCTTTGATGTAAGCAATCTTATACAATACCTGTCAACTCATGCTGGGAGAAAAAAAAATCACAAATTTTGGGGTCACTCCACTCCTATCCCTCGATTTCAGAGACCTTCCGATTATTACAATATGTTTTTAATTTTCATTTCTCCTGAAAAATTTCTTCATAAATAAATATATCATGCAGAGATCTCGGAAATGCTTAATTATGCATATTTATATGCAATCATTTGATTTGGGATGCATAAAATTGCTTACACTGGAGTCCTCCATATGCATGATTTTGTTGCAAGGAGGAAACTTTTGCAGCAAAAATGATATGTTCTAATTACTATGAAAGCTGAAGCAATGCTTTTATTTTTTGCTGTCTTCTTTGATCAAAGGTTGCCGGCTTGCTTTGGTGAAGGTGCATGTGTTATTGAAGGTACCACTGAAGACTCCCTTTGATAGACAAAACAAACACCCATTTGTGGCAAAATCAAATGAATTGTAGAACATTAGTCCCTATTTGTAAAAAAAATTTCCTTATTATATATCAGTGCTTCAGAGGTAATCAGTTTTCTTTGAAGCTTCAGCTTCTGTTTGGTTTTTTTTTTTTATAAATTGCTGTCAAGTGGTCCACTGTAGTTATTTCATGTTTCCACCCTTTGAGTCTGTTGATTGTAGCTAGTCAGTTGCATGGCTAGTTTTATTATATTACAGCATACAAGTATAAAGGCCAGACATCAGCATAAGCAGATTATGACTTAACATTTAACTGTTATGGTGGTTTGTCAATATAAATAAGGATTTGTTTATGTAACAATTAATTCCAGTGCATTTTTATATGCAAGTTTGCGGCTTCCAGTCATGATGCCTTTGAATTTCTCCACTCCACATATTTTTTACAGTTTTTATCAGCCAAAAATGTTGTAGCTTAAAATATTACCAGAAGGTATATTTTTGTCGTCAATATGTAAAACATAATTGCAATTTGTGACATTGGCAAAGTATAGCACAATCACTGTTATTGATTTTGTTTCTGGTTGTTGCCATATAAATTTTGCCCATGAACTCAATATCAAGGGACTTAGACAAAATGCTATTTGCAAATTTAGACGAGTGTTTTTGAGTTAAACGGAAAAATGATGATTTCATTGAGATTCAGAACTGTGCTAAAGTTGTTATAACTAATAGTTTGGATACAACCATAGCCAAGTGTTAAGAAAGTACTTTATTACTGGCTTAATTCGTACTGCAACTTTTGCTGGTGGGTTTGCAACTTTTGCTGGTTGGACTTCTATTTTTACTAAATTAGGAGTCCTGGGTTCCTAGTTTTAAAATCCTAGCAAGACCTCTGGTATGCAATCCATGGAAGCCATGTTCTGTTATATCACCTGTGAATATTGTCTTGATGAAATAATTACTTGACTAGAAAGAATCCACTTCTTCACTGAATAGGATGTTAAGTTTAAACATTCATGTAAATGTGTTTTTTTTTTCATCTACAACAGAAAAAAAAAATACAGAAAATAAACCAGAACAAAAACTAAATCACAACAATACAATTTTCGGCAATTAATTTAAATCTCAATTATGATCACTCTGAATACCATAGCTCTATATGCTGTAGCACCATTCCCACCAAAGAAACTTACACATGTGGCTACCTGGCATTTTTATACCTTATATACAAATGTTAATTACCATTGTCAAAAGAAGGAACAAAAATACATACCATGTAGTGTATGTATCCTCAAAAAAATAATTCAGAATACATGTTTTATAGTGAACAATATTAAATGCCTTAAAAGTTGACAATATGAATAAGGTCAAATATACAATGAGGGAAAAATAGTTGCCACATGTATGGTACTGTGAGGCTGACTATTTAGGTACCTTTAGTTCAACAGAATTGGGAATCCTTTATTTGCCAATCAACTGCTGATGCTTGCATAACACACAGTAGTGTAGAACATGGTTACTTTTAATTATGAGATGTCCTCTCGTTTTCACAAAATAGTTACTATTGATAAGGATTAACTTTTAATTAGTTTTGCTGTCTTGCTTGTTTATTTAAGACTAAACTTTAGCTATTGTGCAGTTGGGCTACAGCTGACCAGAATATGAAAATAGCGAATGTCCTGGGAGAAAAAAAGATGTGTAACAGAAAAACCACGCATCCTTTGAGAATTTCTACCATATTAGACCTGGAAGATTGATCAGTATTTAGTGAGAACAAGGCTTTAACAATGCCATGAAAAAACTCGATTTTAGGTCCCAATCTCCATACTTGGTTTTTGAAATGTTGATGGGTTTGCCTTACACCCGTTTTACAAGACTACAGTAATTATGCTAATATCATGGCATGAAAGGCAATTACACATCAATGTACTGGTATAGTTGCCAGTCAAAGGCAATTACACATCAATGTACTGGTATAGTTGCCAGTCAAAGGCAATTACACATCAATGTATTGGTATAGTTGCCAGTCAAAGGCAATTACACATCAATGTACTGGTATAGTTGCCAGTCAAAGGCAATTACACATCAATGTACTGGTATAGTTGCCAGTCAAAGGCAATTACATATCAATGTACTGGTATAGTTGCCAGTCAAAGGCAATTACACATCAATGTACTGGTATCGTTGCCAGTCAAAATTCCCTCTTAACACAAGCCATTTTGGGGTTTTAATGATCGACTGTCCTGTATTGCTGTCGGGAAGCGAAAGACAAATCCACCAACTATCAAGAAAGAAGACGCTGAAACATCAAGCTTTAAATTGTGTGGAAAGTTATGTTGTTCAGCTAACACACAAAACTAACAGAGATTGATGATGATCTTAGTTATTCCATAAAGAAACTTTTAGCCTTTATCGTTAACACTCTTTGTGAACATGTAAGTTATGCTGGTCATATGCCTTGTACAATTAAACATGGGCATCTTTTCATAAATATTGCCTCAGTTTGTAGGATCACTTATATCACTGAAAAATGAGTAAATCGTGAGTGCATGATTTAATGTAAATGAAACGGCTATTAAGGACAAATGTTATCTGGAAGAATGCAATTTGGTTGAAACAATAAATAAAACAAAATCTGCATCTGATATGTTTTGGAATAAATATGGATTTAAGTGACGCTTTGTACTGTGTAAGTACTGTACATTATAGTTCAGCCTGGTCTCCCGGATAAACTCAACTGGCCCGTGAATAATTAAGTCTGTATTTACCTTTATTTAATTTCGTGTTGGAGATATGCATTTTAATGTTACTTTGTTTAACTCCATGCTTCTTCTATCATGGATCCCATTTAAGAATTACAGTTTTGTTTTCTCATTGATACTTAATTTATTTCATGGCTTTATTTCTCCTTATTTTGCTTCTTCGCTAAACAGAACCAGTTATAAAGTACTTTGAAATCATTCAGTACCCAGTTGTTTTTTTCTGCATAGTATAATGATAGCCTTGTTGGGATATACCGAAATATAATTATGGTTCCCATATTTATAAAACAGCTGTTTGTTTTGGCATATATGACACAAGCATGGAGCACCGTTCTTTCAAAATGTGCTTTATTTTTGTAACACTTAAATATGATATCAAAATACTGTTGAAATAATAAACAGTACAATGTTTCAAATGGCTTTAATCCATAAAGTGCGATTTAGTTTTGTAGTACATGTTCCCCCAGTGTTGAATAGCTTAAGAGAAGAAGTGAAAATTGCACTCTGTTTTTAAATTGTCTTGATACTGTATATACTGTAATAATAAACCATATGTGAAAATGATTGTTGAAGTCTGAACTTATGAACCATAAACTCACACGAAGTTAATATTATAAATTACCTTTGTATGTCATCTGTATTTACTTTTTTAATACAAAATGTTGAAATACGTCCTAAAACAACACTGTTCTTTAGTGGCTTAAACATTTACATATCAAGGTGGTGAAAATCATAGGTGTAGAATATGTGTTGTGACTCTAGGTCTTAAACTATGCAACAGAAAGAAGCAAAGCGAATTAGTTTAGTAAAATCTTCAAATAATTTATTTCTATAAATTAAAATGAAAATTTAAGAGACTGTTTTGTGAATTATATCATAGATGTTGTATGAAGTATGTAATGTTCCCAATGAATACTAAGTCTTGAATGTCCTGATGTCTTTCAGCGAGTTCTCAATGATCCCAAAGTAGTGATTTAGTCCAAAACTCAGTGAGCACATTGTAATTCTAATCAATAATTTAATAATTATTTCTTTCAAATTATATTTGAACACAACTATAACTAATTCTACAGAAAATAATAATTTTTTACCAAACTTTGTTATTTAGAAATACCTACCTGACCTACAAAGCAATAAAATTCATGATGGAAAATTTCATTAACTCTTGAGCTCAGATTCTAATAAACATTTTGTTTACTACTCAACACCAGGACAAAAGTCAGGTGATAAACCCTGTTCACAGCCCTCTATCAAAATCAAGTCAAGTATGCAAAACTTCTGCCCTCAGTCTTGAACAGAAATCACACAATATTAATTAAATATATATAATAGTGACCAGTTAATAAACATTCAGTGAAGAAACAACACATGTAAGTTTATACCCCTAAAAGTAGAAATATTCATAGAACTATACAATTGTGTATTTAATCTAGCATATTCATTTTATCTTGTTTACTTCACATGAGCTTAAAAAGAGAAAAACCTAGTTTATTGCCTATTCAGATTTTACTTGCTTAGAATATTAAGTACCATGTCTCTGCTGAAAAATTGTGTGCTGAAGCATGGGGTTGATTTCAAATACTAAGTGGCCCAAAAAATTAATATTAGATTTATGCATTAAACCAACCCATGGTCATAGGAGTAAAAATAAGAAATAAAATTCATCAGGTGTGACATGCTTCCATTTTCTCAAGAAGCTATTATCAGTCAATTGCACCCCTTTGTCAGTAAATTCCAGTTATTGTCAGTCATTTCCACCCCAATTATGCTCTGGTATGTATACATCTTTATGACCAAATGCAAGAAATTCTGATCTAAAAATGGCTCCTAATTAAATAATGTTAGACCTGGTATTTCCAATTTCTCCATTTAATTTTGAAATATCACTGAATTTGAGGTTGACCTGCATGAGGTCTGTTTTTCTGCAGCCAATATATACATATTATCATTTTTGGTCTCATAATGACTGTTTGGTAACACTTCCCAGCCCCAATAATCTCATCTACTTAAAAGTTTTCAAAATTATTGCTGCAATCATCAGCTAGTAATTGCTGAATCATCTTTTAAAGATGAATCCAGTACCAGTCTGGAATTTGGAATTTTCAGGTGGCACACAGATTTGTAAAATTTCTTTGCTAAATGCATTGTTAAACTGTGACAGAATGTCTAATGTACCAATCAGATTTTGTTGGACAACCATTTATGTCAGGCTGTAATACTTAAATGTGTAAACATTTGTCTACCTGAAAAATGGCCTACGATGTGGCATTAGCTGTTGGACCCATACTGATGGCATGTTGTGTGCCACAACAATCACTTTGAAGGTTAATGTTATAAGAACACTTTGATTAAATGTCAGAATTTATTACTATGATATAAGAGAAATTAGTCTCCAAAATGAGTAAATGATAGCTACATACTGCTGTATTTTACATTTGACAGGGAGACTGTACCAGGTGGAATATGCCATGGAGGCTATTGGCCATGCAGGGACCTGTTTAGGTATCTTGGCATCTGATGGGGTTCTTTTGGCAGCAGAAAGGAGGAATATTAACAAGCTGCTAGATGAAGTGTCTTACTCGGAGAAAATCTACAAACTTGACGAGTAAGTCAGTTGAGTAATCCATGAATATTCCTCACTTATATTGTGCATAAAACACATTCAAATTAAATTTTCAAAATGGTTTATAACTCGTGAATTTTAAGACAGGCCAAAGAAGTTTTGACTGATGCATTTAATTTGTCATTGCAATAATAGTAAGTAGCCCAGTAACTACAGATGTTACTATACGTACATATTATTCCATGTAGACTTGGTTGCTATGCAAAAGGGCTATTCATGTATCACTCCCAGTACTGATTTGCAGTTCCGTTTTCAGTTACAATTTATTTCTGTTATCTTCATTGCTGTTATTTTTTCCAATGGTTCCATCTTTGTTTGATGACTTCTATTTGACAACAGGAACATCTATGATTAAGGCACTCAAAGTTAATAAAATTTGTCAACTCATTTCTATATTCACCTGGGAAAAAATGAGAATGAGAATAAAATAAAGTCCAATTTTGCTTCCTTTTGTGGCATTGGATTGTCTTTGATGCTGTGCACTATGTAAAAACTTGTGTATTGGGATAGCAGAATGGCTATTATGTAATCGTCAATCATTCTTGAATGCATAGCTACAAAGTTACAAAGATACCTCTGAAGAATTAAAAAAGGGATGGACTTGCATTGAAAATTTAATTTAAGGAAAGCTGTAGCCAGTACCTGCAAGTAATGACATGTTTATGGACCAAAAAAATGGTCTTAGTAACTTTTTAATTTGCCAGGAGACTCTGAACAATGCTGATAAACTTACCTGGAGTCTCTGGGAAACACTAACAAATGCCCCAGATGTCTGTGGATAACAATAAACATACACTATGTTCACACTGATGAATTCAAGTGCTGATCATTTGGCTCACACATGTAGATGTAGTTGTGTATTTATCTGTTTGACAGCTGACACAACACAATGCAGTTCATAGTTTTGTTTTGTAAATAGTTTTGGGGGAGGGGGAATAATCTGGAATGGAAAAATCTGAAGCACCCAAAATCTGACAGTTGATATGTCCTACTTTTTGGCCAGGAAATTGATTCTGTTGGAGGAACACCAACTTCATTATTTAAAAATTGTTGTTTAAAGTACCTGTGGTTGAAATGAGCTATAAAAGAAACCTGTAATTAAAATTAAAATCCTTGAATTACATGTACAAAGTTGCTTGATACATTAATGAAATGAATTATCATTATTGAGTTATTTCTGAAAAGTTTTTTGTATACACTAGTTAACAAGGTATAATGACTGAAAAGTTGAGAGTATTTTCAACAGTACTGAACAGGAGGAATTTGTGTATGTCTGCATAATTACTTTCAGCATAAATTTAAAGAAAATGATATTGAGTTTTTAACATTATTGATTATAATATATAAAAAATGCACATCCTGTCTTTTGTTTGCAGTGACATGGCATGCAGTGTTGCTGGTATTACATCAGATGCAAATGTTCTAACAAATGAACTACGGCTTATAGCTCAGAGGTAAGTATCCCTTGGAATGGAATAAAGACATTGTGGAAATGAAAGGTGAAGAGTTGAAAGAAAGGATATACTTTAATACTTGCCCATTTGGGCAGGTGGGTGGTGACATGCAGACAGAGACTGAAACTTAAAATGTATGCTGTTTCAGTCATCATTGATTGTTTGCCAAAGTTGGATGATAATCAGTTATAATCAGTCAGACAAAATACAGTTTTGCATTGTGATCTCAATCATTGAATGTTGAAAACTCGGATTTGATTCTTTATTGTTTTGCACAGAATTTGTGTTTATGTGGGGGAGGAGTTACTGTATGCTATTGTTTTAAAGTATTATTTATTTCAAATTTTTGTCATGCCTGTTGCAAAGCAAAGCAAGTCCTAGGATCAATTTTGGATGACATTGCTGATAATTATACCAGTGTTGGTGATGTTTGTACCATTTTTGTTGATTGTACCAGGGTTGGTGATTATTGTGCCATGTTTGTTGATGATTGTATCAGTGTTGTTGATGTTCATACCAGTGTTGTACCAGTTTTGTTGATGTTTGTACCAGTATTGTTGTTTGTACCAGTGTTTGGTGTTTATTGTTCCAGTGTTGTTGATGATTGTACCAATGCTGGTGATGTTTGTACCAGTGTTGTTGTTTGTACCAGTGTTTGGTTATTATTGTACCAGTGTTGTTGATGATTGTACTAGTGTTGGTAAAGTTTGTAACAGTTTTGGTGATGTTTGTACCAGGGTTGGTGATTATTGTGCCATGTTTGTTGATGATTATATCAGTGTTGTTGATGTTTGTACCAGTGTTGGTGATGTTTGCACCAGTTTTGTTGATGATTGTACCAGTGCTGGTGATGTTTGTACTAGTGTTGTTGTTTGTACCAGTATTGGTGATGTTTGCACCAGTTTTGTTAATTGTACCAGTGCTAAAAGTAGTCTGCTGACCCATTGGCAGTTGGGCTGAGTGATTTACCATTTTATGTAAGACTTGGGGGCAAGGCATAAGGTTTTGTTAGTTATTACTTACACATGTCCTTAGAAGCAAACACACATCATGAGAGATCTAGCAAACCAAAGATATGTCACTTGAAGATAGAGCAGTTTTTTTTCACTTTCAATGAAAGGATACGCCATCTATATTTCCAGCTATTTCTCTCTTTCTCCCCTGACAAAGTGATGTCTTTACAAATTAGTCACACATTGTGATTGTCACACATTGGGTACTTGCACATGGAGCCTAAGTGACTTTACAGTCTGTTCGCTCTGTTCTTAATTTTACTTGCAAGTCTCTCCTGCTTATATAACAATTTTATATGTGTAATTTCCTTACTAACAGATGAGTGAGTTTGTTATTCAAGGCTTTCAGAGTGTCCAGGTGACATTTGAGTGTAATTACGTGTACAGGCCTTTTTTTCCATGCAAGTATTGCCTCATAATGGATTTTGTCACACTTACCAGATGTATCTCAGAAACAGTGGCTTTATTCCATTCTTTGTGAAGGTGGTTCATGTGTACTGTTAATATTGGTACATCTGTATTTATACCGTTCTAGTCAGACAAGTACTGTTCAGCGCTCAATACATGGTTCATTCAGTCACCTCCTGCGCATGCATGTTGATATAGGCATCCCATGAGTCCTGTTTTTCTAGAGTTTTATATCATGTTGATCGAACACTTAGTCATGCCAGTCATCAATATTATGGGTTCAGGCAATAAAAGCATGAGTTTGCAGTGCGTTGAACAGGACTTTTACAGACATGTGTAGATACCAGTCTAATTCATACCACCTCATAGTACTCATTTGGCATGCCTCTCAGTTTCTCTAAATTCTGTCAGGAGAAAAGCCCTTTTACTCAGCGACCTTGAAAATCATTTCTATTTCAGGGTGTTTTACTTGTATAGAGAATGATAAACTGATTCACTCTTTGCCAGTAAATCTTAATGTGTTACATAGACTGTAGCCCTATCCACATAACCGGATCATGTTCATCATTCCACCAGTATCAACAATTCTATCCTACACAAGGGCACTGAAACTTTCTGCCATTTGACCTCCATTGAGGACATGTTTCTGCTCCTGGAGCTATGTTCTCTTCCAGCTCCATCAAGAACACCAGTTTTTCAGCACTGTTGATCTTACAAAGAACAGATGGTTATGACTTAGTTTACGTTTGCAGTGTTATGGACTTTCTGGCCCACCTTTATCATCAGTTTGTTGGTGGTTCTACATTTACACTCCCACCTGCTAATCATTCAGTTCTCCAGCATTGACAGTGATCTCCACACATTTGGGATTACATAACCAAACTCCATATACATGGATCAGATGTCCTTTGTTTACACTTCAGATTTAAAGTACAATATTGTTAAAGTCTTTTGCTGTGGGACTTTTCATTTTTGCAATTTATCTTCATACTGGTTTAACATATCTTATCTTCAAACTCCACACAGAACACCTAAGGCATATATGGAATTACCCTCAAACGAAGGACACAACTTCAGTTTTCTACCACTCTGCTTAACATCCTGATGGATGAGTACGATAGCAAGCCATCAAGGTGACATGTGTCCATCTGCAACCACAGTGTCAATACAGGGATTAAACATAAGGACCCAAGTGTCATTCATATTACATGAACCTCAGAAAGCATTCTGTCATTCGTTCAACACCTTTTTCTTGGTCCCAACAGCAAAATCTCTCTACCTCTGGTCATTGGTCAAAACACTCTCAATCATTTTTCCATGCTGCTTGGTTTCCTCCAGGAACCCTACTGCTCATTTTGAATGATATCCACGAGAAAGACTTTGCCTTCACTCTGGGCTTAAAAGACATATACCTTCATGTCTTTTCATAGGCTCCCAAAACATTTCTAAGAATTGCATATATTATCATATATTAATTCAGAGCACCCCATTTTGAGGTTCCTTGTTGGCCCTGTGGTCTCATCTCACGAATTGAGTAATGGTGCATGCCCGGATCATTTCTATTTCCAGACCTTTGCATCATGTGGGACTTTTCTCAAGCAACAAGGAGGAACTTGGTCCTAGAATGGTGATTATCTTCAATAACAAGGATCTAAGTCACCAGATCTTTGCATCTTGATGTGTGACTTGTTGAAGTGGTGTTGTCATCAACAGGAATTTCAAGTTTGCTGTATCCTAGGACTCCTCAATTTACTAATTTGTCACAGAACAATCAACTAGTACAGGAGGAATGGTCTCACCTTCCCTCAGTTTTCTTGCAGATCTGTACACTATGATATCAAACATTGGTAGGCCTGTTTGCAACAGTAGGGAATGCCAAACACCATTCTTTGTCTCTCACATCCCAGACTTAACAACTTGGGCAATGGAAGCCCTATCGTTAGATTAGACTAACCTTAACTCGTTCACCAACCACCAATACCTCTGATTCCAAGTGATACAGGAACAAGAGAATCAGCTTGTGACCTCATTTCATCTCATTTCTGTTGGAGAAGTTGTGGGTCAACGACCTTACCAATCTGGCATCAGAAACCCAACTGAAGATTCACATCTCCCCTCATCTACTCAAATAACCAACACGGCTTTTGTTCATCCCTGCCTGGAACTCCTGGACCTGCACATCTGGATCACATCAAACAGGCTCTCCCACACAAAAAATTCTCACAGCCAGTAGTGTAGAGAATATCTCAGGCACAACAGCCCTCCACTTAAAAGCATATCAAGGCAAATGGCACTTTGCACTCACTGGTCTAAAACAAACATATTTTACCTTGAGACATCGATACAGCAGATAGCTAATTTTGTGAAGATATTGGACAAAACAAGTTTGCGTATAGACAGAATAACATTAATCCTCAAGGGGAACCTATCTTGGGTATCACCTGTGCTGAACAAGAGTCAATTTGTACAAGCCCTCATGGCCTTAGCATGCAAATTTAGTGAATCAATTTATACAAGCCCTCATGGCCTTAGCATGCAAAACTAGTGAATCAATTGCTACAAGCCCTCATGACCTTAGCATGCAAAATTAGTGAATCAATTGCTATAAGCCCTCATGGCCTTAGCATGCAAAATTAGTGAATCAATTGCTGCAAGCTCTCATGACCTTAGCATGCAAAATTAGTGAATCAATTGCTACAAGCCCTCATGGCCTTAGCATGCAAAATTAGTGAATCATTTTCTACAAGCCCTCATGGCCTTAGCATGCAAAATTAGTGAATCAATTGCTACAAGCCCTTATGGCCTTAGCATGCAAAATTAGTGAATCAATTTCTTCAAGCCCTCATGGCCTTAGCATGCAAAATTAGTGAATCAGTTGCTACAAGCCCTCATGGCCTTAGCACACAAAATTAGTGAATCAATTTGTACAAGCCCTCATGGCCTTAGTATGCAAAATTAGTGAATCATTTGCTACAAGCCCTCATGGCCTTAGCATGCAAAATTAGTGAATCATTTGCTACAAGCCCTCATGGCCTTAGCATGCAAAATTAGTGAAATGCAATCTGTCCTCAGAACCCAATTTCCTGCAGCTTCGATAAGATGGGTAAGTCTGTCTTATGATGGCATCCTCGTTCATTAACAAGAACCATCACCCTTCCATGGGTAACCAGTCTTTTCTCATGAATATGGTCTCATCTGGACACTTAAAACTGAAGGCCACTTACAAGAGCTTGTCGGATCTTAAAAGTGGTAATTTAATCAAAACATAGCCGGTGTGTAGAGGGAGATCACACCTTTTTCTGTCTCTTAAATCAGGTCAGAATGATATATCAGCTCAGAATATCTCATCCTGTGTTTATGAGTGTGTTTATGATTTTAACGTAGCTTTTAACAATTTTTCAGTCATATCACATATCTCATCCTGGATCAAGTGGGTTATTTGCTTAGCATATAGGAAAATAATCCCAGTTCAAGAAATTTTTTCACATTTTGGCTCATGAGGTTTCAGCAGTTGCCACCAGTCTAGCATCTGAACAGAACTATTCTCCAATCCTCATCATTCAGGCTCTTATATGGAGTGCGGATTCCACATTTTCTAGCTTTTATCTCCGAGATTTGTCATCCTCACCTCTCCACCTGTCATAGTATCGTGATGATTTTTTATTGTTCTATGGCACAACAGCACGAGTAGGTTATTTAGTGTCAAGGCAGTTGTAATAAGGAGCTTGCTGAGGATAAACCATGGTAATGATGATAGTAAGATATAAATCCGCACCATTCAGTCCAGAACATAAACTGTTGAGCCAACACAGTTCCTGCCTTTTTTTATTAGCTTCTTATGATAAGCTGGAGGCTGCATTTGACCCTTGTCAGTAGAACTTTTCTGACATTCTTTTATTAATTTTTCTGAGAAAGATTTCTTTTTAATTAAGGATATATTTTTGGATATACACCATATATTTTATTTATATTTTATTTTATTTATTATTTATATGATTACCTTGGCAAGCAAGGGACAGGGTGCAACCCCTCCTGGGTTCATACAAATATTGAAAGTGACAGACCATAATTGTTATGTATGTTTTATGTATGTTTTCATGAGGCAGCCACTTTTCTTTTCAGTTTTGTTTCCTTGTCCCTTTATTCCATACTGGCTGATGTAGTCTTCTATGAATAATTGATAGAAAATATCAGTTTCACATAGCAAAAACTGTTTATTTTTCCTAAATGTTATTTTATGTCCTCGCCATTAAAAAGTCCAACAGCTGATGAAAGTCATTTTAAGGAAAGGTCATTACTGATAATATGGTAAAATCCATCTTGCATGGGTAATTGTTTGAATGAATCACATCACACTTGTTGAGATAGTTGGCCCACAGGATGGGGTCAAGAACACAATATGTAGCTGTGAGAATGTATTCTGTTTCTTTTTTCAAACTATTTTTAAGTTTTCATTCAATTTCAAAGAATATACCTTAAAATTAAGACCATTTTAAGTTATGCATCTAAGCTATGTATGTTGTTTCACTACTAGTCTGACTGTGTGTGTGTGTGTGTGTGTGTGTGTGTGTGTGTGTGTGTGTGTGTGTGTGTGTGTGTACCCATAAGTTAAAATGTTTGTTGACTGATTCTTCAGTCCTCAAGGGTGAGGATTGCTATTAATAAAAACATATACAGACATTTCTGCATGATACTTTCGCGGGGGAAAGGGCCAAAAGTGAGAGCAACATTTTTTTAATTCAGTCACTCTGGATGCCATATTTTTGATTTTGCAAGCCCTGAAATCTGTGGTTTTTTCCAGGGAAATGAAAATGGAGTGCTGAATAAAAAACGAACTGCATAAATTCAAGTAAAATGATGAATAAAGTTAGAAAAAAATGGGCAGCCTGCATGCAGAGAGCAGTACAATGAAACAAAAGCCAAATAAAAAACATGAACGTATTCCATGAATGGATTTGAAATTCTATTTTTTGTTTCAGGATGCTTCTAGAATGCTTCTTTATCAGGATTGATAAGTAGAACCCTGAGAAATCAATAAACATATAATTTTGTTTCTTTTTTAGTAGTCATTAGCAGTCAAAACACTTAAAAATTTCATTTTCATTACAGGTATTTGTTGCAGTATCAAGAACCCATACCTTGTGAGCAGTTAGTCAGCACACTCTGTGATATCAAACAAGCTTATACACAATTTGGAGGTAATGTCATAATGTTTCTTGTCCAGAGTATAATTGTCAACACATCTGTATCCAGAGAGTAATTTTATACCCTTGCCATGTTCAGGGGAATATCTGTCCATCAAAACACATCTGTATCCAGAGAGTAATTATATACCCTTGCCATGTTCAGGGGAATATCTGGCCATCACAACACATCTGTATCCAGAGAGTAATTATATACCCTTGCCCTGTTATGGGGAATATCTGGCCATCACAACACATCTGTATCCAGAGAGTAATTTTATACCCTTGCCATGTTCAGTGGCATATCTGTCAATCACATCACATCTGTATCCAGAGGGTAATTTTATACCCTTGCCATGTTCATGGGCATATCTATCCATCACATCACATCTGTATCACAGCTGTTATGAATTTTGTTTCCACAATAACATGAGAAGACCCCCTAAAAATTGCAGTGAAACCTAATTTGATATGGTGATTTCTTTTAAGAAGACAAAAGCAAGTTCAGTTGCCTCCCATTTCTGTCAGAATTTAATTTAGTTAATGAATTTAGTTTCAGTGCAGTAACTTTTGATGGATTGCATGAATCAAAATAAATTTAGCAAGAAACTTTATATTGACAAAAAAAAAACATGTTGAGTTTGGTATATTTATGTGAAATTTCAAGTCCTGGCTCTTTTTGTACTTGGAAGCTTGCCTTTGCTTCCTAAATTGTGTTCTTTTATATGTTACCTAGTCATAACAAACACTGTGTTCCCTCCCACTCCTTATAGATGCAGCCTTCCTAAGATGAAAGTAACATTCTCTGTACTATTTGATTTGTTTTAGAAACATAATAACATTCTCTCTACCATTTGATTTGTTTTGACAACAAAATAACATTTTCTGTACCATTTGACTTGTTTTAGCAACAAAATAACATTCTCTGTACCATTTGACTTGTTTTAGCAACAAATTAACATTCTCTGTACCTTTGACTTGTTTAGCAACAAAATAACATTCTCTGTACCATTTGACTTGTTTTAGCAACAAAGTAACATTCTCTGTACCTTTTGACTTGTTTTAGCAACAAATTAGCTGAGATGAAAGTAGCTAAGATGAAAGTAACATTCTCTGTACTATTTGATTTGTTTTAGCAACAAATTAACATTCTATGTACCATTTGACTTGTTTTAGCAACAGTAACATTCTCTGTACCATTTGACTTGTTTTAGCAACAAAGTAACATTCTCTGTACCATTTGACTTGTTTTAGCAACAAAGAAACATTCTCTGTACCTTTTGAATTGTTTTAGCAACAAAAGTGCTAAAAAGTCATCATCTTGCAGAGACAGTAGTCAGACAAGAGTAGTCTCATCATGGAGAGAAGGATTGGCACCAAAATCCTGTCAGTCACCAGTGACTGCCTCTGTTCATTCCTGGTCGTCATGCAGGAGGCCTCACCAATACATTGTGTGCTTTTTTACCAATATAAGCAATACGAGTTTTGTCACCATTTCTCAGTTTTCTTGCAAAATTTGAGACAAACATCACTACAAATGAATACTTTGCACTCAGATTTGATAACTTTATTGTATGGTACTTACTTAATTTTGTTGCCCTATCATTTATAGTATTTACAGTTTGTCTCAGTTTGCCACCTTTTTCATATGTTATATCAAGTAAATGATTAATTTAAACTAGTGATTCACACCTGTTGATTTTGCATAGTTGGATCTTTTCTGGATAGAAAATATAGAGAATTCATCCTCCTATATGGTAAAATAAAAAATTTTAGAATACTAGCTTACCCTTGTTTCAGCCCACAGATACATTTTCATTGTGCACTTCCTTCTTTGCATTTTAATATATCTCCCTTATGGGGTGTTACTATACTAATTTTGTTATGAAATATTTCTAGCTTGGATAAGTATTTAGTTAAAATGGCCTTATCCTTATGTAAAACGGTCAAACCCAGTTATGTCGCTGGCCTAGGGGTTTGCCAAAAAGCATCAAGATAACCAATGATCAAGATAAACGAAAACCAATATGGCGTCAATATAATAACGTGCTTGAAATTTCATTATGTACATGATGTGCGTTAATAAATGAGAATGTAGATGCACATATTTTTGGATGGTTTTACACAACAGTGTTGTCACGATTTGTTTGATGAAGCAATCTGCATGCTATAAAAATATACATGTTTGATAACAAAAGGCATATGTGCACCAACAGCAAAGATTTACCAGTATACAATACAAACCACCATCAATTCTCGATACAAACCCTTATTATATTCTCCAACATTGCAAACAAAGATCGCTCACAAAATCACAAAAAGCGTGTTCGTGTTTACAAAAAGCTAACCAGTGTCAAAATTAAATTTGTGAGTCATTTCACTCTGACAGCTCTGAAAAGTATCGTAAACAGAATTGCTACAGCATGTTATCCTTCAGACAAGATAAACAAGAGTGAGTGAACTGTCATTGGAGTGAACGACCATACAGACCGTGGTCACGTGCTACATGAACTCGGCACATGTGCAGTTAACCAAATACGATCATTTTATTGGTAAATCATAAGCTAGCATAAACTTAACCAATCGCAAGAAGTACATGTAAATTAAAAAATCAAAAGACCATATTCTTGCAAAATAGTATCTCCATTCCCATGAATGAAACTTACACAAGTCAACACCTGGCAATATTGGACTGTATATATTACTGTAGCATAAGTTAACACCCAATATTCGGATTCTTATACTCCTGTATTTTGAAAAATAAATAAAAAAATTTATTAAGCAAAATTTATTTATTTGTTGTTTGCTTTTTTTTCTTGCTGAGTTTAAGTATCTGTAACAACCAACAAACAGAAGGATTAGCCATTCCATTAATTTTATCTGTTCTATTTGTGTCTTCAGAAGTCAGTTGTAGGTATAGTACCGTAGCATAATTGACTGTCAAAACGTACAGTACTGGGCTATATGTCAGCATAAGCAGATTATGATGTAACAATGCACAGCTAAGATGGGGTTGTTGACACAAAGGATCATTGTGTACTGATTGATTGCAATTCATTACTTAGTAAAGTTTGTAGCTTCCTTCCATTCTCTCTTTTATTTATCCAGTCAAAAGCGACAAGTAATGATTGTTTGTACAAATTAAATAACCAAAAAGTCTGTCACCAGATGGGACATATTTGTCACCAATAAGTGGGAAAAATTACCAGCGATTGGTCATGGGGATCAAGATAACCGACATTAATTGTCAAATTTGGCCCTCTTTTGTGCTTGAGATATTAGGTTTCTGCAACATAAAAGAATCAACATAACCGATGAGAAAATGTTAAGACAAAGATAGAATTTGGAATTTCCACTTCAAAAACGTCGACTTAATAGGGTTGGCGAGGTAACCTAGGTCGAGATAAGTGGATTCTACTGTAATGTTGTTGGACACAATTTTGATTCATTGTATGGTTCATTTATGAATCATCCTACTCATATCCTTTATTGTGCCATTTTAATATTGAGAAAAGCAGGTCACACACCACGTTTTCCATTATTATTATGTGTTTGGTTATCAAACACCTTTTCATTCTCAGAATTAGTTTTGACTAGTTTAACTTCATATCTATGTTGTTTTAGCAATTTGATGCTACCAGGCAATATTGGACAACTTCTAATGGATGCGAGACACTAGATACAGTACCACCACATTAGCTCTCACAAACAACAAAATATGTCATTGTATTCTACTAAATATTAACTGGCTCACAGAAACAACACTAAAGATAAGATGCAAAAAGCTACAAACTGTTTAAATACACACATACACCCAAACAAAACAACATTCAATGTATTCGTCAACAGTTACAGCTCACTGACATGGTACCAAAATATTATTTAATTTCAGGAGAAAATATTGTTGTTTTGGAGTCGTATCTTTTAGACAGAAAAGAAAAGATTCAATTAGTAGTCACATTATAAATAAACAGGACATTTACCTTCTCAGATTTGAAGTTTATGTGAACTTAAAAAACAGATTTTTGGGAAATGCTATGTCTCACCTGCAAACTCATCACTATCCAGAACTCTTGCAAAGTCACTAGAGCAATAGATCATTGTAACAGTGTATCCAAGGTAATTGATAACCATCTGATGTGTTGAAGTTCTGTTACTAGATATGTGACCAAATTACACAATTTCCTTGATAACTCACTCACGAATCTATAACAAGGAGTAAGGCATGGATCCCATTTTTTTTACTAGATAATACCAAAATAATTGGGCCTCAATTTCCTAAACATGACGAAAATTACAACCAAAACTGGTAATTGAAACCTGATATATCACTTCATCTGTTGTTGAAAATTTTGGATACAGTCCTACCCGTTTATATTGACATGCTTGGGCCCAAGGAAATATTGTCAACATAGGCAGATGTAGAGATAAGTATTGGATGGGTCGGAAAAAAGAAACAAGTTACACTCACACAGACAGAGGTGAGATGGCAGTGATCCATAACCATGAGTGCTTTAGACCACTGCCACTGTACATGAAGACAAAACCAGTGTGAAAGACACTTGTATACTGACAAATTATATTTTGGTTACCTTTGTGTAATAAAATCCACAATAAAATATTGCATCAGTCACATCCTGATATGAAAAGCTTCATGATAGTCAATGTCAGCATTATCACAGTTATTTACATGCTTCAAGGACATGTACTTGTACCTAAACTGGCCTAGATTTTGGTTATTCTGTTTCCATCATATTTAGGCTACCAAGGGGATGGGGCTGTTCACAGGGGGAAATGAAAACCTGTCAAAAAGTTGATTTAAACAGTACTTGTATTTAATTACAGTAGTCTTCGTGAAAAGTACATAAATTGAACAAGATATATACGGCTGGTATGATTAATGAAGGCATAATATTGTATACATTGACATGTGCTAATGAGGTATTAAAAGAAAATGATCTTACGATACAATATTGTAACAATATCAGCTCAATACATTTAAAAGTTTTCACAGACATGTTTGCAATACGCCCCACCCTCAACTCTTCTTAACAGCCTGATAATTAGTTTCCAGAGACTAAATTTGATCTGCGTTTACACTGCCATTGGTAGTCATCGTAAATAAAAATAAAGTTAAAAAGGAAACTTTTACGGCACAATAAACCTGTTTTAATCACCAATCACTTTGGAAAATGCAAAAATCAGATCAGATTTCATTGCTTTTATTTAAGTCGCCGTGAGAAACCAACTTTATAGAACAAGCCTGTTTGTGTGCCTGTTTTTTTTTTTTTTTTAATCTGACCATGACATTAAAGCCTAATTATTGAATAAAGTACATGTAGGAACTGGCCTATTGCCGACATAAATGATATGGTGGTAAAATTAAAGCCTGGTGGCAAGATCAACTAATTGTTGAATAAAGAATGGGTAGGAACTGGCAGCTTGTCAACATGAATAATAAGACAACAAAAGATTTGTTCAAACTAGGACCAAGGGATTCTGTCAACATATTCATTCATTTTTGTTGTTGATATATGCATGACAGTTTTGGTAGTAATAGAAGACCAAGGGACTGGGACTTTGCTTTTTTGTTGAGATAGGCAACTTGTCGACATAAATGATGTCTACATAAGTGGGTAGGACAGTAGTAAATTTTTTAATCAAGGTTATGAAATTCTCAGCGTTTAGTTAGAAGTTATATATTCTGTTAAATTTTCTTTGCAACAACATTTTTAGTACAACATAGATCACAATATTCAATGAAATTTTGAAAATGTCTGTAACATCTACTGGAGGCAGCACTTCACAAAACAAATACCAATAAAGTTTTATCACATAAATTTTTTTTTATAATTCTATTTCTTAGTTTGGTTTAAATCTAATCATCATAAATGTAATGTACCATCTTGTAGTCAGACATAAAAAATGTCAATCTACTAACACAACTATGACTTCAAGCATTTCTGTGAGACCTAGTTAATTGCTGTCCATGTATTGAAATCTGATTTGTGAAAGTATTTGTTCTATTGTGGCATTGAATTAAAAGCAAACATGCTTTATATTATTACTTTAATTATGTCTTTTGAATTTAAATTTATTAGATAAAAGACCTCAGAGTAATTAAAGTCTGACTAAGCTATTGACTTTAGTTTGTAGAAAAATATTGATAGGGGCTGCCAGTATATCTACAGCCGCTAATTTGAAAATCTTATCTGAAGAATATCAAGAATGGTTTCAGTACTCAGCAGTTAAAAGGATTATTCCCAATTCCTTGAAATTCTTTTCTCCCATTAGAGCATAAGACCATTAGAAGGGCTTTTTTAATTTGTTTTTTTAAACAAAAATTACAGAGTTTTTGCCCAAGTTGGAATTGTAGTTTAATTACTTTATCATACATAAAGATTTATTAGACTTAATAAACCTGAGTCATATTTAATTCTGATTCAGTAAAAATTTTACAGGTTTACTAACCTGTTTGATTTAATAATTTTACTTTTGTCCATACATTTCATCTAACTAAATTGTCCAGACAGGTTTCTGTTTAAAACTTTTTTGTGATGAGATTATGTACAAAATTACAGAAGTTGATCATGTTATATCCTAAACTCTCTCCTTGTATATATACTGTATATACACACTTATAAGTAGAGTACAACTGTAAACTGTACTGCTAAGCAAATTGCACTGGCACATCAGGGTATGTGCAGTTTGACATGAATAACCAGAAGAACAAACAACATGGACCTGGGTCTACAGGCACCATATGCTTTGGCAGATCAGGATCTTTGTTGTTTGCAATTGTATGTGACTTTTAAGTGAGTACAAATGGTATCTAAGATATGGAACCCATATTTTATTTTTTATTTTTTTGTCTAGGCAAAAGACCATTTGGTGTCTCATTGCTGTATATGGGATGGGACAAGCACTATGGATTTCAGCTGTATCAGAGTGACCCTAGTGGAAACTATGGTGGCTGGAAGGCAACTTGTATAGGGAACAACAGTGCTGTAAGTTAACAATACACTGTGGTTTGACTATTGAGCTGCCAATTTTTATCAGTCTCAATTACAGGTCATTGTGAATTGTATTTTGTCATATTGGGTTTTGCTGTTTTTGTGTTTGCTACAAACCACAAACTTAAAAACCCAATGAACAGTGATTCTTCTGTGAGAATAAGATCACTTCTCCAGTCTACAATCCACAACTTTGAGAAACAAAACTTTGATTTGAAAATCCACAAAAAACATAGGACAGAAAATGAATTGACTGCATTAAAATTCAAAAGTGTTGTATGACCTAATTGTCATTTTATGTCATGGTATGTGAAATTCTAATGTCCTCTTCTTCCAAGGAGCATTAGTAGCTCATTAGGGTAGAGCATTGGGTTCCTAACTCACAGGGCAAGTGTTAAATACCCATCCATTCATACTGAGTCAGCTGCTTCTTTGTGTCCTTGGAAAGGTACTTAGCTCTCATTGCATGATAATGTGTTAAAATTGCCTTAGCATGATATAAACAATAATGTCTTAAAATTGCCTTAGCATGATATAAACAATAATGTGTTAAAATTGCCTGAGCATAATATAACCAATAATGTTTTAAAATTGCCTGAGCATAGTATAACCAATAATGTGTTAAAATTGCCTGAGCATAGTATAACCAGAAATGTGTTAAAATTGCCTGAGCATAATATAACCAATAACGTGTTAAAATTGCCTTAGCATGATATACCCAATAACGTGTTAAAATTGCCTTAGCATGATATAACCAATAACATGTTAAAATTGCTGATAAATTCCACAAAAGAAGTTATCAGATCTGGTTTAAGCTGTTTAAGGAAAGGAATGAACTGGCTTTATTATAATTCAGCAATATGTAATATAGTAATCATCAGCATCCCTGTCCGAAAAATGATTGCGATCAGGATATTTTAATTTTGATTACATCATTTTAAAATGCAACAAGGATTTAGTTGTAATCCTTTTAAATGATACTAGGGGTGTGATTGATGATTCATTCTATTACAGCTGCAAATGTAATTGAATTAACAAGTCTTTTTTTATCTGTGCCATTGCACCTGACCCATGTTTCACCTTTTGGACTAAAGCTGCCTTTGTGATGCATGTACTGTGCATAAAATAGACCCCATAAAATAAGGATAATGAATTGTTGACAGTAAGAAGGCTCAATCATCCCTAACTGGCTTACTGAAAAAATTACAGATGCATCAGATGAACAGTTTCATGGGTTTCATGTTTTCAGTGATATTGTCATGCCATGACACTTATATAACATAGTACCACATTGAATAAAATTATTATCTATTTTTACAACTTGTATTGGAATGGGAATAACAGTTTTGTTTTTCAGGTTTTGATGACATTAATGGTGGTTTTATTGTCACTGGTATAAGTTTTACTGGTTCAACGAATACATCACCTGCAAAACTTGATAATGTGACCATAAAACCAATGTTGCCTTTCTCAGATCCTCAAAACTCTTATCCCAAAAATAAATTTACATAGATTCAAACTTGTATATTTTTCCACAATTAATACTTTTTAGAATTGAATAGAAGAGTGTGCTAAGTATGATGAAGGTCTCTTAAGGAAAGTAGAAGTGTTTATTTTTTATGAACATTTAATGTGATTCTCGACTAGACTGATCTTAGACATTTACAGTTAAAACAATTCATGACTGTTCATTTATTTTGATTTGTATTAGTATTTACAGGTGATTACCACTACAGACAAATTTGATTTCCACTTCATTTTAACCCTTTAAATAATGAAAAAAATAACATTCAATTCATGCCACTGTGCTTGTATTTATGCCATCGCTGGTGCTATGTAATGTGATAATTGTACATCTCTCATGCATGCATGCTCATTTCATCACTAAGAAAATTATTGACAAATATTACTTGAAAACTTAGTTATATTTTGCCGAAGATCTTATTTAATTTATACATATTTTCAAAATATTTTGTTTTATGTCAATTTTTATTATATAGGCTATAACATAAGGAATACATATGTCATCTGTGGCATAAATTGAGCATTACCTCTATTTATTTATTTATGGCTACCTGAACAACTTATTTCTTTTGCACATGCTTATTGTCTGTCATTTAATATGTTCTGGTCTTCTTCAGAATGCTGTTTCCATGTTAAAACAAGAATATAAAGAAGGCGAGGTAAAACTTCAAGATGCTTTGGCTCTGGCTATAAAAGTGCTTAGCAAGACTTTGGATATGACAAAACTCACACCTGAGAAAGGTATTCAGTACTTTTTTCCAATTATGCTCCCACTACAATTGTAGTAGGGACATTTGCTCCTGTCTGTCCATCTGTCTGGGGTTAGATCATTAACATGACATTAAAAGCATTGGATATAGGCAGATGAAAAATAGTTGACACGTTACTGTAAATGCACAGATAGCCATTTTAGTAATCTACTATACTTGTTATCGGTCCTTTTGCAAAATTTGTTTGGATGATTTTTATAGAAACTGCTTGACTGTGTAAGTGAAAATAGATATGTCAGTTTTTATACATAAGTGGTTGACCTAAGTAGATTCTTTTTGCAAGTTTTTTTGGGGGGGGTAAAAGAATTTTGGTATGTAAATGCATTGGGCACATACATACTTTACAATTATAATAAATCTAGTCTTGCCTGCAAATCAAAGGTATGACATGGATAACACTTTTAATTGATAGCATTGTTGGCCTACATGACAATATGAAGCGTTCACATCTGGTTCAGTTTTCCATGACAATGTTGTATGAATGGTCATGAAACTCAATGGGTGTATTTTGCATGTAGAGTACTTCTTGTCACTGATATTTTTTCAGTTAAATTTTTTGGTGAAAATTATCTTTATCAGGATTTTATGTCCAGTGTTGTTTACAATTTAGATGGCAAAACTTGTCATCATAATGTCATTCTCCCACTGCTATCTTATTGTCTGACCACATTTTTGTAGGATTGACTTTTTGACAAATTCAGACATTTTTTTCAAACCTGCCAGACATAAGTTTTTGTTATGTAATTAAAATCAAACTTTGCACAAAGGCTTATGGGATGATGTAAAATACTGCTGATATTTTGCTTACTGAATGACCTTTATGCAGACCTGCCACTTATCCCAATTTAATCAGATCATCCAGAAGTTTTGTTTAAAAATCCTAAAAATACAGATTTCACTTTCCCCTCCCCCCAGTCCTGATTTTTAAAAATGCCCCCAAATTTTTCACAATGACCTTTTGATTCAAATGTGCAATGATAGCAAAATTGATGCAGAAATTCAGTGAGGAATACACTATAATCATACCATGAAACTTTATCATTTTTTTTTCCATTTTCATCTTTTATGCTAATATTTAGTTTCTCAATTGAATTAGCACTAAATATATGCTTAAAGACGATTATAGAAAAGTTATATATTTTGAAGGCAAACATTTTTACATTGAGTAAATAGCATAACATTGCAGAGATGTTAATTTCTTTGTATAGATTTTGTAAATATATGGTTACAAACACTAATTCTGATTTTTTTTTCTCCAAATCCCTTTTTTTAATTTTTCTTTGGCATCCTAATTTTCATTTCACACAAGGTGGCAGTTCTGTTTGATGGATGCATAGTGTATAACACCATCTGTTTTCTATTAAAGTGGAGATAGCCACTTTGACTCGGGAGAACAACAAGACAAAGATCCAAATCCTTCCAGCCAAGGAGGTTGAAGTTATCATTAAGAAACATGAAGAAGAAGAGGCAAAAGCAGAGGCTGAGAAGAAAAAAGAAAAGTCCTAGTTCATCTCTCTCCATACAAGAGCATGGTACAAGTATGTTTACCGCACAGGCACTTTTATCCACTCATGACAATGTTATGTATATCTATGTTTTCGGTAACTTCTGGTATATGATTTTATTTAATTTTCATAATTTTTATTCATGGACATAAATTGTATAAAATATTTTTTGTAAAAAATTGTGTGTGTAATTTGGCTCAGTTGAAAACACAAATCACATGGGAGCTATAAATACTTGCTTACATACATGATGACAGCTAGAAATAATAATCCTAATAAGACTTAAAATGATGTAGTTTCTCAGTGGCTAATGGGATATATGAAAATTTCTAGAAGAATTTTGTGGTTTCCCCATTGGTTGCATGAGGTCATGTGAATTTAATAAGTTGTGACTAAAATGTTGTAAACCAATAGTGTATGTTGTCATATGGGGTCCATTTCAAAATAGTGTCACAATTTGCAGTGTATATAAGGAGAAAGTTAAGCATTCAGATTTATTCCGATTCCAGGAGTCGTTCCCACTTTTAGTGTTCCTCGTGTAAGTCTGCAGACATATTTTATATTGTACTTTGATATTTTACAATAGGAAAAACATTTGTTTGGACTGCTCTTGGTGATAGAAAGTGTGCATTATTTGGATAATAATATTATCTTGGAACTGTTATAAATTATTTGAAAGAATTCTGGACAACAGCATCTTGACAATGTCACGGTTCTTGGAGGACCAGTATTATTTTCAGTATTGAAATTATAAGGGACTTTTCATTCATTTATGACTTTCAAAGACTTTTTTATGAACAAATTTGGATTCACTTTATTATGCTTAAAGACTCTGATTGTGTAATTAAGGAGACAAGAGTCATTCTGGATATATGGCCTACACCAACAGTGAGTTATAAGGCATATGGCATTACCTTTGTCCAGCTTTTGGTCATATCGTGATTAAGTTCTGCATTTCAGTTAGTCCATTTGTTACAAAATGGTTATTGACAGAAAAATACCTTTGATTAACAAGTATGACTCTAGATGTTATCATATACACTTGTATATATGACTGATCCATGATGTGCCAGCAGATCTGGGTCAGTGTAGTTTATTAGGAAAAATCAGTGAACAAGCAATACAGTCCTCATTAAGCATTAAGCAATGGCAGTTCAGGGTCTATATTATTTTTAGTTGGAATTAGTTACGAGTATTTGTGATAATAAATTTGTATGCCCTAAACCATGAATATGCATTAGTGTTGGGCTTGTCCATCACATTGACATCCCAGAACTTGTACCAAAGTAACTAGTCTAGCATTTTTGTTGGGACTTTTAAAACTTGTCAGATGTTTATGTAATCAAGAGAGTGGACACATTATTTTTGTTATTAAACTCTGATACGTATTTCCAGAACTGTACCTTTTTTGTGTTAAATGAAAACACTGTATATGATAATTCTTCAGTGTGCAGCAGGCCCAATGGCTTTAGATAAATTACTCAAAAACTTGGCAGACTATTGACAACATGTAGACCTGTTTTGTTTTAATGGCATGATTTTTTTTTAACCATCTGGAATGTTATTTCGCATGTTCTTACGTCTCTGTACACATTCTGCCAGACATTTTGCTTCTTAATAATGCTATGGCAGATCTGTGTTGTTTGTTACAGTGATTGCCCCAAACAAACTGTGTGAAGCTCCAGCATATCTGAGTCCATGCAGTTGAACTCAACCTATAAATGAGAATTTATGGTACCCACTGTTGACATATGTCACATGACTTCTGACTTAGGATGATGTCAGATCATGTGACTAAACAGCATGTCCTGACTGTTGACATACTGTCGCATTAAATGCATTGTTAAAAATCATATTCATTGCTTGAAAGATCACACCTTACCAATAAACTAACATACTAGCAATAGAGACACGCAAGGGAGTGCATGTGAGTTGTATTCAGACATGTGATAGTGAATGTGAGTTGCATATAGGCACATAAGGGAGTAATGGAGTAAATATTAAATATGAGTTGCATACGGGCACAAAAGGAGTGCATGTGAGTTGCATAGAAATACACAAGGGAGTGCATGTGTGTTGCATAGAGAAACAAGGGAGTGGATACAAGTTGCATAACGACACATAAGGGGGGAATGTGAGTTGCATAGAGACATGTAAAGGGGTGAAAGTGAGTTGCATGGAAACAACAGTATGAATGTAAGTTGCATAGAGAAACAAAAGGGAATGAATCTGCATTGTGTAGAGGTGGCGCTCTACAGTTTCGTATTTAGCATAGGGTTAAAATTTTAAAGAAAAAGAGTTTCCCCGGGTTTCCTCACTAGTTATACTGGTTATTTAAAAAAGACTTTGTATATCTTAGGTATTGTTCAAAAAACCTTTAATTCCCTTTATTTTGATGTATGATTGATGGGTATAATATGGGTTAGAGAGTATACAGCTTGGCCTTACTCCAGATGTGCACCTTTCAAAAAAGTGCTAGCTCTACTTGCTCATTTTCACTTCTCGAACTTCAGAGGTAAATTGTAAAAAAAAAAAAGAGTCGATAATTTTTTTTACATTTTATGATTTGGTAATTTAGTCATTGCACTTTTAGAAGCTGGTATTATCTAGTTTGGCAAAATTCATTTTCCATATTTTAATAGCTGCCAAGAATAGTGTACTTTAGACAAATTTAGGTTGATTTTTGGAGCACAAGGGAGCAGTCATTTTAGTTAGCAGTGTCCTAAGATCATTTAAAATTTCCAAAAGTACAATATCCAAAGAAATTTCATCCACATTACATGAAAGTAGTATATAGGTATGCCAACATTCTCTCCACTGTGCATGTTTAAAATGCAAACAACTTCACCTTAAATACATCACTCTCTCAAAAGTACATAATAATTGGTGAGCGCCATCATAAAGAGGATATAGGTTTTTATTATTGTATGATTTAATTTTGATTGTATGGCTGAAATATTTAAGTCGCAAGCATCAAAACAGTCCTTTGTAATAATTGTCCTGTATTTCCCCCCTCAGAACAGCATTTATTTGAGTCAGAGTCTTAAAACCGGGACAGCCCCCCTCCTTATGATAAAAAGTGAACTATTTTAAAAATGCGCATTGCATTTTGTCTACATAGCAACCAGTCTTATGCTGATAGACAGGAACATGAAACTAGCTATATTTATTCCTGAGATGTCAACAATAAATTTAACAGTTATAAAAGGGATATAACAGGTGAGGTTCATAAAGGTCAAAGGGTAAAATATTAACTAATTCTTTGATATGGAAGAAAGCAAATTTGCTTTGTTATCATTTATTTTTTAATTTCATTGCAAATAAATGAAATCAAACATTTTCACTATGTATTTCTTTTACTTAATGCAACATTTTTCAATTTAAGTTGACTTTATTCCTATATTCTAAGACTTTTAATTTCCCCATAATGAAGGTCACTAATCACCCAAACATGCCTCATAGCAAATTATGTATGCTAGATTTTACTCAGAACATCATACATAATAATATGAAAATAAGAAAAATAATTGCATAAATGTTTATATTTGTTTTGAAGGTGGCGCTCAACAGTTTCGTATTTAGCATAGGGTTAAAATTTTAAAGAAAAAGAGTTTCCCCGGGTTTCCTCACTAGTTTTACTGGTTATTTAAAAGAGACTTTGTATATCTTAGGTATTGTTCAAAGAACCTTTAATTCCCCTTTTTTTGATGTATGATTGATGGGTGTAATATGGGTTAGAGAGTATACAGCTTGGCCTTACTCCAGGTGTGCACCTTTCAAAAGAGTACTAGCTCTACTTGCTCATTTTCACTTCTCGAACTTCAGAGGTAAATTGTAAAAAAAAAAAGAGCCAATAACTTTTTTTACATTTTATGTATTTGGTAATTCAGTCATTGCACTTTTAGAAGCTGGTATTATCTAGTTTGGCAAAATTCATTTTCCATATTTTAATAGCTGCCAAGAATAGTGTACTTTAGACAAATTTAGGTTGATTTTTGGAGCACAAGGGAGCAGTCATTTTAGTTAGCAGTGTCCTAAGATCATTTAAAATTTCCAAAAGTACAATATTCAAAGAAATTTCATCCACATTACATGAAAGTAGTATATAGGTATGCCAACATTATCTCCACTGTGCATGTTTAAAATGCAAACAACTTCACCTTACATACATCACTCTCTCAAAAGTACATAGTAACTGGTGAGCACCACCAGAGATCCATAAGAGAGTAAATATGTATTGCATAAAGAACCAAAAGGAAGTAAATACAAGTTGTATAGAACCCATAGGGGAGTGGATGTGAGATGCATGGTGATTCTTAAGGTAGAATATGTAGTTTGCATACTTGATTGAAGTAAATGGCATTTTTGTTGTTTTCTTGAATTAGTTTTTAAATACTGTGCAGAACTTTTTTTTAACTATAATAACCCATGATAAAACTTGTATCATGGATTTATTTTAGATGATGATATGTTGCAACCCATATATACTTGCTTGTAAGTCACACAACTGCAAACTACATGAACCCTGATTTGTTGTTGCACAGTACACCCGCAGATCAGGGTCTCTCTTTATTGTTCCACTGATTACACTAACCAGCTGCAGAGACCCAGGTCTCCAATTGCATTGTGCACCAGCAGATTTGGGTCTCTGCAGTTTGCAATTGGCCTCAACTTACAGGTAAGTTTATATGCTAATAGCCAACTGCATAGAGACCTACCTGTACATGCTTTCCCTGTTTGAGTATTAAGTTTATATGTTAATAGCCAACTGCATAGAGACCTGTACATGCTTTCCCTGTTTGAGTATTAAGTTTATATGTTAATAGCCAACTGCATAGAGACCTGTACATGCTTTCCCTGTTTGAGTATTAAGTTTATGTTAATAGCCAACTGCATAGAGACCTGTACATGCTTTCCCTGTTTGAGTATTTTATGATGCAAGTCTTTCTGATTATTTATTAGTTAGATACATGTCCTTATGTTTTGTTTATTTTATTTTCAGATTATGATTAGACATATTGCTGTTCTCAGCCATAGAGCATAATGTCTGTGCCAGCCCATTTTAATTGAAGTGGAATACAAAGTGCATCTTTATTCCTGGAACAAGAACTCTTTGTACTGTATTTTGTTGAGTAAAAGACCAAATGGATACTTTTGTCATGTTTTTAAATTTGGAAAAGAAAAACCTTATTGAATTTTCTTTAAGGTACATTTGTTTGTAAAAATATGGTTGCTTTACTGATCGAGAAAGTACTGTTAATAAATATAAACATTTAAAACTTATGTTTTTACTTGAGAGTGTGAGAGCAAGAAACAGAAAATTTGAATACTGTAAAATGTGAATAAGAAGTATACATGCTTATTTTAAAGTTAGTGAAGGTTGCATATGTGCTTTGTAGCAGTGAAGAGTATCAGTGAATATTTTTAAAGCTTTTCCAGTGGCTCCTGTTGTGGATCTAGTTTTTCCTATTTTTTAAGATTCTTTATTTTTCCATTCCTGAATAGCACTACTATCCCTACTTCTTTCAAATTTTATAACAACATAACATAATTAAGAGTATTCTCTTTTGCTTCTCTGTATATTCCCTCTCAGTAGCTATTAGCAAAAGGAAAGATTATCTCTCCATTCTCAATGAGATTCTGTTTAAAATCTCATCAGAGCAGTGTTGAGATGCATACAGTTTAGAAAGGTGAGCTGAAGCTATTTAGATTCATAGCATTTCACAAAGAAGGCATCTGATGCAATATCAACTTTATTATGCATTCTATTAGTGCAACAAAACTTGCAATTCTTTTTTTTAAAAAAGCTGAATAATACATGCAAGATATGCAGTGAAGTACATTGAATATTGATTTTTATTGTTGCCATATTTTAAGGCTTTGTAACTGTTTCTATATAGTGTGTAAAACAGTCATATTTCTGGATATGTAAAAACATGTAACTTTTATGATCTTTTACATTTTTAAACTGAATCCAGTTCATTTTATTGAACTTTTTGGAGATGAGAAATTATACATCCAGAAGATGAAGTTTTATATGCTTTTAGATAAAGGAACAAGTTGCCAAGACGTTAAGAGGTACAAAAAAAAGTATTTTTTTTTCAAGTAACTGATAAGGCTACAAGATAGTAGTGGATATAAACTTATGGTGTAAGAAGAACTCTTCTTCAAAATATTCCGGTTGTTTTAAATGTGCAAAATTGATTCAGTGTGGAATTTCTGGACTTAAGCTACAAATGAGTCATGCTAAAGGAAAGAAGCATAAAGAGATTGCAAAAGTGTGATGTGTGCAAATGTCCTGAATTTTTCATGCTGTCAGATAGAAGTAGATGTCCTGGACCATAACTTGAGTCGGTCAGTGGCTCTGCAGTACCAAAAAAAAAATCAGAAACAAGTTATCATGGCAGAATTTTGTGGTCCATGAAGTTGCTGCTTCCATGTATTCTTGCAGTTCCTGTGATGGGACCCCAGAACTTTTTCAAACAATCAAACAATGTTTTCTGGCTCAGCTTTTAAAGATTTTATAAGAACCAAAGGTAAAATTTCTTCTATGATTTCTGATGAACTTGGGCCATAGTTCAGGAAGCAAATCTCACAGAACATAACTGTAAAATGCCATTTACTTTTCAGTTTAGAAAATGGTAAAGGGAAAAAGCAGCATGATCTGATTTGATTCTAGTCAAATGAGAGTGCTGAAGTTGTGACGCATTTCTTTCAAGCTGTTACATTTGATCATGTAAAATGTATGTATGACAGGAACTGGACAGAGGTGAACCACCAGCTGCCTCCATCTCAGTTTATTTAATTAGGAAGTGATAACCCTAGTGTTAATGAATCAGCTCGGTTCTTTATTGACACCCTTTAAAAATGCTTTGACTTAACAGGGCTGGTACAGTTTTTTCATATGCACTGCATGTTATTCACAATGCCTTCAGATGAAGTCTTGGTATTCCTATGTACTGCATGTTATTTACATTGACTTCAGACAAGGTCTTGGTATTCATATGTATTGATTGTTGTTCACAGTACCTTCAGACGAGGTCTTGTTATTCCTATGTACTGCATGTTATTTACATTGACTTCAGACAAGGTCTTGGTATTCATATGAATATGTTTGTTGTTCACAGTGCCTTCAGACGAGGTCTTGGTATTCATATGTACTGCATGGTGTTCACAATGCCTTCAGATGAAGTCTTGGTATTTATATGTACTACATGGTGTTCACAATGCCTTCAGACAAGGTCTTGGTATTCATATGTGCTGTATGTTGTTCACAATGTTTTCAGACGAGGTCTTGGTATTTATATGTACTGCATGGCGTTCACAATGCCTTCAGACAAGGTCTTAGTATTCATATGCACTGCATAGTGTTCACAATCATATGTACTGCATAGTGTTCACAATTCCTTCAGACAATGTCTTGGTATTCATATGTACTGCATGGTGTTCACAGTGCCTCTTGGTATTTTTGGAAAATAAGCAGAGCAGTTAGAGCCTGACATTAGTCAGAGAGACAGTGTTTTGAATAATGTGAGATACGATCTGGAGGATTTATTCCTCTAAACTCGTGTTTATTGCAGCTTGCTCATACTTTTACCAGTTCTGAGAAAGATTGATGTGAAATGATGTGTTTTAATATTTTATGAAAGATTAAATGGCAAGAACAAGGGAAGATAACTCTGTGAACCTTCTGATGAATGAAAGGTACAAAATCTGAAATTTTGAACATGTGGAAACACATGTTCAAATGTACTAGCATTCGGTACAAATTTGAGAGATTGTTGGGTTTTTTTAAAGCCAGAATCTTTAATTAGTTCATGCAAGATGTTAAAAGAAATTCAAACTCAAAGATTCTCTCATTGGTAATTTGAGTGTATGAAAGCTTCTGAGTGTGGATTTTATGAAGCCAGAAAACATTTTGGATCAGATATATACAGAGGTTGTTTGTCAAACATTGTTAAAACTAATCTTCATTTCAGAAAGTATTGGTATTAGAAATGCTGTGTACCTTGGTATATGACTACCTCTTGACAAGTCCATTTTTCAAAAGGCACAGTGCGTACATCAAAAAGTGGCATCTAGATGCATAAGGAGGCTTGCATACAGCTTACCATTTAGCATATATCTAGTGATGGATGAATAGGTCCCAGAAGAATGATAATTAGAAGCTTTAGATGGTTGGCCATTGTTTGAATAAAGTGTTACAGATTATAAGATTGATAAAGTCTTCTCATGTTGAGGAAGTTGTTCATGGATATGTAGATAATGAAAGAAGTTTGTCAACAAAGAGAAAGATATTGATAGAATACCAAAAACTCCTTGTAGAAGAGTAGAAATTTAGAGATTTACCAGAGCTGCTATCATGATGTACAGGAAACATTACTATATTCCATTAACTCAGATCTTAATGCTTTGAAGAAAATCAAACTATACATACAAAAGCAATGTTGTGGAGGAGTTAAAACTCAAGAAGAATAGTGTAGTTTGACAAAAGCTGCGAAAAATGATGAAGAAAGAAAGAGAAAGCCATTAGACATAGGTTCAGAAAGATAAAAAGTGAAAGTTCTTTTCAAGACGAGGTTCCGAAACCTTCCCAGTTTTTTTGAGGGGCCACTCAAAGACTGAGATCTGCAGTAAGGACTAAGAACTTTGAAAAAAATCATTGTGGTCTTTTGGAAGTAGAAAATTAAACTTGCAGAAGTCAATGGAAGCATCATAAAAGTAAAAACATCAATTTAAGACATCGACTCTGATGCTAATGTTGTTTGGGTCAACGTTTATCTTTTTTAAAAAAATAGATGGTGGAAATGCCATGGTAATCGAGGAATACTGAAGTCAGTTGCAATTAGAATTTGAATATTTTGTAATGAAATGAAGAAAAACAAACTAATGTTGATAAGAAAGAATAGATAGTTTGAATTTATTGGAGAAATTATCCCAACTTTAACCAGCTTCAGCCTTCCTCAATTACCATTACATTTCACCTAACTGAAATGTATATCAAAAGAATTTGAAAATGCATCTACTTGGTTATGTGAACGGAGTATAGTTTGACTATTAGACTTGACTCTATTGTAAAATATCAAAATGGGTGGTTTGCAAAGTGTAGGATATTTGTGAAAATTCAGCCTCTAGTTATCCTGTCACTTGACTGGGAAACACAAAAAAGAACACTTTAATATGGAAAACATTGACACACACAGCATAAATATCCTGGTGCTTGTCTTGTGTTCTAGGACTAAAATAAATAAGTACACTGTAATTGACCTTAAGAACTTAACGTTCACATTCAAGTAGTTTTTGCATGACATACAAAGTGGTAGGTTAAGTTAATTTAGAATATAGTATCAAGCTGACTTTGGTGTAACCTTGCATATATATTCAAGTTACAATGCCTGCAGTGTGACAGTTTATAGTGTTGTCTAGTGCTGAGGCATAATGCTACAGATATGTAGCACCATGTCCCATCCAGTCTCATTAACCTGAGACAAGGCCAACCAGTCCAAATGCAAACCTCTTTATGCTTAGCGCCAAGTGATACAGATCCAAGGTGGATGCTTTAACCACATGGCCACCAGAGCAGTCCCCTATGGGTTCTAGTCTAAGGCTGGCCAATGTGGGTATGTGAAAAAGGTCATAGTGACTAAAAGAAAATCAGATATGGGTGTTAAACATGAAGTAGTGAGACAACTGGTATGTAAAAGCATGCTTATGTTTCCATTTACTATGGTCAAGTCATGGATTTATTTTCAGTGATTTATATAATTTCATACTGGTTATTGCTTCATAAAATATCCCAATTTTTCCCTGCTTTAAACAAAAGTACTTTTTCACAAAAGATTGCTGGAAAGACTGTTTTGACGCTTGTACTGATCAATCTCATTCAACAGCACACTGGATAAACTAGCTGATTATGGAAAGGACACTAACAATGAAAAGCAATGCAAATGAGGTCAACAGAGAAAATTTTGGATTAAAAAGCTAATTTTGCACTTCAAACATTTGCTTTTTCATTGATGGACATGTGTAAGCTTAATTTTCATATAAAAATACTGAAAGGTTGGTGTCTTACATTTCCTACATAATTTGTGCGTTCTGATTTAGTGCTATACGGTCACAGATAACTCAAAACATTAATAGGTGCAATTTTGCTCAACTGGTTTGATACGAGTTAACAAGTTGTGAGCAATATTAGCAACCTATTTAGCTTACGAAGTTATCTTACAAACAAAACTTTGAAGCGTTATATGCAAATAAGAGGTCTCTTCTTCATTTAGATCTAGAACATAGTAATTACTTTTAACTTTGATGTTTTGTTATACAGCTGAATTTCAAACATAAACAAAACTGGTAAAGCATATAAAAGCTTTATTCTTTTCATTAATAAATTACCAGCTCAAATGAGCTAGTATGTCCAAATAGAATGCACAATATACATATTTATTTGTAATAAGCAATGGCAATATGAACTTATATAGAACACAGCTTTCAAATGTATAAATGGTATCTGAGCTGACATGTTTTCATGCCAAAAAATATATACAAATCATTAACCATAACAAATGTCAACATCAGGGCTTGCATGGATGTTTGTAGTTTAATCTACATGGACTAAATATAGCCAGACAAAACAAACTTCAAACAATCATTTATCAATAACAACAATACCCTCTAACCTCTTGTTTATTTTCGCTGTGTTCATTAGCTCTAAATTACACTTTCTAAAAAATTAAAAATATAAGTAGTGATAAATCGGCAAAATGAACAACTAGTGCAATACAGTGAAATGACCAGGTTGAGAAACAGGAAAAATTAGTTTACAGTCTTCTTCCATTAGTCATCTTCTCATCTCTCCTCTTTCCTTCTTACATGCATACACTAAATTTACACGTATGTTAGGGGACTTATTCACTAGCCAGTGTATTAGAGAACTTATTCACTAGCCAGTGTATTAGAGGATTCATTCATTAGCTATTGTATTAGAGGACTTATTCACTAGCCAGTGTATTAGAGGATTCATTCATTAGCTATTGTATTAGAGGACTTATTCACTAGCCATTTTTTAGGATTCATTCATTAGCTATTGTATTAGAAGACTTATTCACTAGCCAGAGCACATATTTCTATTTCTGAATGAAAATTGCTTTCAATCTCTAATAAAATCTGGATGTTCAGACAAGAATATTTTTTTTTAGTACATGAGCATTTAAAATTTACCAAGTTATTAATCAGCTTTGTCTGAATAGAGCATTTAAAATTTACCAAATTATTAATCAGCTTTGTCTTAATAGAGCATTTAAAATTTACCAAGTTATTAATCAGCTTTGTCTGAATAGAGCAGAAATTTGTTTGGCCATGGACCCTTTAGTAATTGTATCCTACTCTACAGCTGAGAAGTCATCATTATTGCCAGTTTTATTTATATTATCTCTTTAACCTTGAAAAGGTTGAATATTTGCTAAAGTATAGAAGAATTTGATAATCATTTGTAAATGGAAATCATATTTTCCATGCAAAGATTACCTCTATTAACCCTCCAAACAGCAATTAATGTATCAATTCTTAAAATTTGAGTAGCATGGAATTTAGGAAAATTTTGTTTACATCTAGACCTATGAAATAACTAAGTTTACCAAACACAAGAAACTAACAATAGCAGTTTTGTGAATCAAACAACCAGTGCATATAGACATGAGAAAGGGACAATATTTTTTTTTACTATCAAGCACTGGCTCAGTTTGCAGACATTCATTATCTGTGGACTTTCAAAATCCTAGCTAGTCATTTGGAACATAACCATGATGTGTACCTATCTTCATAGGTTGATTTATATGCAGTAGCTACAATCCTGTCATAGCGCATGACAGGAATAGTCCTCCACACTTACGTGGTGAACTTTCTCCATTGTCATGTTTACATTAATGCATAAAGCATTTAATCAGAGATTAGACAATTCCTGCAGAGCAAGATGCACAGCATTTTTTCTGATAGTAAAGGAGGCGACACAGTCTTGCTTGCACTGCCACCTTGCAGTTGGGAAGTTTGTCTCTACAGTTGCTGGGACCTGAAAAAGAATGAGAATGTCTTGTTATTATCTATTTCAGATTTCTATCATAGATTATTTTGACCTCTAGAATTAGTTTACTACTGGTACTAAAGTTAGCCATTCCAAGCAAATGCAAGGAGACTACTGGTACTAAAGTTAGCCATTCCAAGCAAATGCAAAGGGGACTACTTGTACTAAAGTTAGCCATTCCAAGCAAATGCAAGGGGGTCTACTGGTACTAAAGTTCGCCATTCCAAGCAAATGCAAGGGGGGCTACTTGTACTAAAGTTAGCCATTCCAAGCAAATGCAAGGGGGGCTACTGGTACTAAAGTTAGCCATTCCAAGCAAATGCAAGGGGACTACTTGTACTAAAGTTAGCCATTCCAAGCAAATGCAAGGGGGGCTATTTGTACTAAAGTTAGCCATTCCAAGTAAATGCAAGGGGACTACTGGTACTAAAGTTAGCCATTCCAAGCAAATGCAAGGGGACTACTGGTACTAAAGTTAGCCATTCCAAGCAAATGCAATGGGGTCTACTGGTATTAAAGTTAGCCATTCCAAGCAAATGCAAGGGGACTACTGGTACTAAAGTTAGCCATTCCAAGCAAATGCAATGGGGACTACTGGTACTAAAGTTAGCCATTCCAAGCAAATGCAAGGGGGTCTACTGGTACTAAAGTTAGCCATTCCAAGCAAATGCAAGAGGACTACTGGTACTAAAGTTAGCCATTCCAAGCAAATGCAAGGGGGTCTACTGGTACTAAAGTTAGCCATTCCAAGCAAATGCAAGGGGACTACTGGTACTAAAGTTAGCCATTCCAAGCAAATGCAATGGGGACTACTGGTACTAAAGTTAGCCATTCCAAGCAAATGCAAGGGGGACTACTGGTACTTAAGTTAGCCATTCCAAGCAAATGCAAGAGGACTACTGGTACTAAAGTTAGCCATTCCAAGCAAATGCAAGGAAGAAACCTATTCAAGCCCGCATTAGTGGCAAACTTTTCTGATGTTATTGATGGAATCAGATTTTACACTTTTGGCTAAGGCTCTTTATAGGTTTTAACATTACTTGGCATGAATTACTATGATTTATAATATAGCTTTAACAATGTTTCAGTCATATTGCTACAATTTATGCAGTGTGGCAGTTTAATGTGATGTCTTGCACTGGGGTGTCATCATGCTGCAGACAAGTAGTATGATGTCCCACCCAATCATATCTTGACCCCAACTTGACCAGTCATAACACTATCCTCCTAATGTTGAGTGCCTAGTGAGGCAGCTGTTAGTATCATGTATTTAGTCTTTTGTGTGACTTGGCTGGGGATCAAACCTGCAACCTTCCACATCCAATGCTCTAAGCACAAAGCCACCGGAGTGGTCTCTATGAAGATACAAAACTAGAGAAAACTTCAAACAATTCTTATAACATGTCCAGTCTACAGCATTGGAAAAAATTTTGACACAAACCATCATACTGACCCAGTTTTCTTGACTCTTGCATTTGGCAATTAGACAGATGTTCACAGTTGAGCAATCATGGGTCTACTTGGCCTCTTGTTTAGGGTGTGTTAATTAAATTCATTTATAAAAAAAGATGTTTTAGACAAATAAATTATCTCTAAATAAAAATGTATCAATGGTATGGCAGGTGTATAAATGTACAGATGCTACAAGTAGGCTGAGAATCTCCAGGGAATTACAGGAACATTTGATTCTAAACAATGATTGGTTCCCCACAGGTCCAAAATAATAAAAATCTAATGATATCTTCTGGGATACATTGTATCAGTGGAATTGACTGACACTTGAGGAATTTTGAAGATAATCATTATGTAAAATATATTTATATAAAAATTGCACATGGCAAAATATCTAATTTGTAATTTCAATTAAAGTGTCAGTTAATACAATATTTCTCTTTTATGGCCAAAAATTTGAAATGTGATTGATTGTTACATGGGGTGCATGGTTCCATGACTACCGGATTATTGATGTTTCACATATTTAAAATTGGGGCCACATATGGCCTAGTGGTCTAAAGCGCTGTCCATTACAGATCACTGCCATCCCACCTGTCTGAGTGGGTTTGAGTCTAAGATCTGTCAATTGAGGATATGTCAGAAAGTTTGCCAGTAGCTTCTCTTGAGTTGGTATTTCTTTCCACGGATTTCCTGGTTTTTTCCACCACCATTATTACTTACTGCCATGTATAGCCTATGCTGTGCTGAAAAATTGCATTAAGCCCAAAACAACAACAACAACAACATTAAGAAATTTAAAATAAGTACTGTGACCATGATATAGAAATGTGAGAAATCATTTTTCCCCCATCAAACATTTTAAGGAATTTCAGATGTTTTAAAAACATTTTGTATGGGGATACAATGTAACACAAAAATTACTCAAAGATATTACTCACTGGCTGTATTGGGTAGTAATGAGCATTTGTCCTCATTACAACGTTCAGCTTCTACAGGTTTCTCTGCCTCGGGACATAGTGATGATGGTCGCTGTTGCTCATCTAGACAGCGTATATACCTTTTTCTCTGGCCTCCTCCACAAGTCACAGAGCACTAAAATGGGTAGTTTATGTACATACAGTAAAAATGATATAACCCTGTCTATAATGTAATAGTTAATTCATATGCTCAAATTTTTATTTACCATCATATCAATATTACTGTTTTGTATTCAAAAAATTGTTTCAATTGAATCTAGATTCATATTAAGATTATCAGATATTTGTACTTCAAATATAAAATTGATGATATTTCTTAACTATGATTTTTTTTTGTACACTCATACATTCAAAATATAATATAAATTAAAACAAAATTGATACCTGATATGTGTGTATGTTTTAACAGCAGGTCAGTTCCAACCAGGCTATATATTGCATAATAAGTTCAATAACAGTAATCAACAAAGTGCAGTAATACAACACCTGCTACCATTGGATTGTTTACCTTTTCTGAAGTGCTAAGTCCCCAAGTGCAAGCTAATTCATTAATATTTAATTGGAGGGACAGAAAGAAAAGAACATGATCCCAGTATGACTCCTTAGTAATATTTAACATATGCAACATCTTTCTCTTAAATGCATGTTGATCATTCAACAAAATTCCTCAGCATTGTTGACGGAGACGGATTTTAAGCCAAACACCTTTCCTTGTTGATGTGGTTTTAATATTGTTCTCTCCAGTCATTGCTGTAATTATGTATCTATATTCCTTGTCACTAAATTTTAGTACTTCACTCATTCATTCATTTTCTGACTTTTGTCTTCTCTTTCAACTTATTATGTTGAAAAGTGTCAGTAAATTTGTCAAAAAAATTGTCAATTGGAGATTTTACACCACCTTTTTATGGTGCACTAAATGTACATCCTGTTTATTGTCTGGAAAGATGCAGTGTGGGAACTGCAGAAAGTCACTGCAGTTACAGAAGAAGGAAGGATGCCACTTCTTCATCTAGGGACAACCAATTCATTCCATGGAGGGTCCAGGTCACTTTCTGTCATTCAGAAATCACCATAGGTCACTACACTTGAACCAACATTATCTGTTGCTGTTAGTGATTAATCCACATGACATTTATGTAAGAGTGAAGAGCAGTAATATCACTCACCAGTAATGAAAAGATCTAGATTCATTCTCTGAAAAAAGTCCTCTCTTATCACTAGTCTGGTCTATGACCAATGACTGGGTGCTACACATTGGCCACAAGGACAAGGCCTTGAGTGCTTTTTACTGGTTAATGGTCTAGGGACAGGGATGGTGTTGATACCCACCCCACTTTCCCCCATGTTTTTAATCCCTCTCTGATTTGGGGCTCTCACCATTTGGAAGTAAATCTTGTTTTGCACACATGACGTCATGGTTCCAAGGCACATCAGACAGCAGGTCATAGGTCTCCATTTTTTTAACCTTGTTCAACAGAAAGGATGCAGATCATGATTTTCTTACCAGATCATAGAGAATGGATCATCAATCTTCAAGGAGGGAAAGTTTAGTGTTATTCTCCATGCCCCCACCCTACCAATATAGCTAGTTATGGGACAACAAAACCCCATTTTAATGTTACAGAGATGGAGACCAGGAAGAATATTCCTTTCCGACTTAGAGAAGGAGGTCAGGACAATGATAGACCTGAATGAATTTACAGAACCTACTGTAGCAAGCCTTTTCCTTCCATTTGGGTCCCCATCTTGTAGGTCAGGAGATGGAGAAACAGGATATCAGGAGTTTTCATAAGGTGATAAAGTACACAAGGTCTTCCATTTCCTTTCCCCAAGAGCTGTGTCAAAAACATTTGGACCTTTAGGACACCAAGATTCTCTCCAGTTTGGAGAGACCTTCTGGGGCACATTCTTGACAAGATCTTATGTTGCTCCCATATTTAGCTATGGTTCAGGAGTTTTCTCGAGAGCCAATATGCTGTCTGCAGCTGAAGCATACACAAAGTGGTCTGTTCCCATTTGATGTTGCAGCCACTGGTTTCCATCTCAAGTTATTTGGTATATTCCACTGCTTAGTACCTCAAGCTCCACCCTCAGTGGATTTGAGTGCTTCCAAGGTGGGGATACTAGTTGACAATATGGACTCCTCTCCAAGACCAGTCTTTTAAGGCCTTGAAACCAAAGGCTTAAATCCTGGATATAGTAGCCTTACACGACAATCTCTTTTCTGCTCCCGCCTTCAGTTTGCCAAGTCCTCACTGAAAGCTGTGGTTAAAACATCAAGGCATGCATGTTTTATGCCCTTTTTGTTATCTGTAGAGCTTCTCTACTTCCATTGAAATGCTACTTTGGAGACTTCCAATGTTTTGCTTGACTGCAGCAAAAACCAGTTAAGGGCTACATTACTTGATGCAGAGATGCTCTTCAGAGATCTTTCCTTCTTTATGGCATCACAGAATTTGAGATACAAACAACACTGGTCCTTAACCCTTACTCAGCCTGTTAAAAAGCATACCGACTTTGATTGGTCAATGGGACCTTCTCTAGATTTTCAGATTGGGTCAGCTTAAACAGTCAGACAAGTAGACCCTCCCCCAAAGGAATTAGTTGGCTTAAGGGAGTTAACACCTTCCTTTGCAACATCTTCATTCTACTCTCCCATGTATGTTCCAGACTAGCAATCATTTCAAAGGCTTAGTATGGTTGCTGGCAATAACAGAAGAAAAAAATATTTGCCACTCCTCATATTAATAAAGAAGCAATTTTAAAAATCTTTTAAATCATCCTAAATAGAAAATCTTATCACCATGGATTTTTTACCAGAAGACTAATTAGTCCTAAATACAAATCATGTTGATAAGACCAGCGTGATAGCAATCTTAAAAATCTTGCTGTTGTTACTTGACCTGAATGGATGGCCATATTGACATGGGGTTTTCACCCAAAAAATTTATTATATCTAGTAGGTCCTAAAAGTAATTTGCATTGATGTTACATCTAGTATATACAGCCATCTTGAAAATCTTGTTATAGCTCTAGGATATTGAGATGGTTTCTACACAGCTCAATTTAAAATAAGAAAAAGTTTATCTTGTATTGCCAGAAATTCTTTTCATCCAGTTACTTCTTCAAAGGTACTCTTGTTTTTATTTTGAGTCACTTTTTCAGTAATTGTTCTTAATTATCACAGGAATGTTACGATTACTCATTTAAGATAGCAATCATTATGAATACATAAAATATAACATTTATATAACTTAATCTCTAATCTTTAATATTGAAAATATGCATATATTCCATGTATGAGTTAATCCATTTCATCTGTGTTGATAAATTACTTACTAGGTGTTAAAGTCTTGAAAGTCATCTCAGATAATCGGGTTTAAAAACAATCCAAAAGAGCTTGCCATCCAATATCTATACTTATTATTGAGTACTGGAAGGGAGATAATTCTGTTTCATTGATCCAAACACTTTACAAAAGTTGTCATTCTTTTGGTATTAATCTGAGCAGCAACTTGCTGCATAAAATTAAAGGTACACCTGAATGAAATCTTAATTTTTTAGCTATTTCATATGCACTGTTTTGACCTGAAATATGTTCATTCACTGGATAAGGAGACAAGGCTATTTAGTTACCATCAAAATGCATCCTATGGACATGGTGAAGCAAAGTTTTGTAAAGAAATTGTATTTTGTGATCTTGAGACTCCCATGAACTATATACAATATGCATAATAACCAATGACAATTCCAATAAAACTTGCATTGTGTTTCTCATCACTGTTGAAATTTATATGCATATATTCCATCACGTTATGGCTCACAACCTTTAACTAATTTTTTGTTTATATTTTAAATTTTTGCCTATGTTTATCTTTAGTACTGAATTGTGTATCAACATTTTTTCAGAATTAACCAAAAAAATGACAATTTTGTCTCTTTCTTAATCATTTTCTTTTTTAAAAAAATATGCGAAATGTTTTGTACAAATCATTCATCTTTATGTTAAGTCTATAATTTGAAGATAAAAATAATCCTTTCTAAAGAGTTTTGTATATTCGTTACCTTTGTGATTAGGTGTCATTCATATTGCATGAAGCGACCCTGACATGGAGTGTAGTGTTTAACAGTCCTAATTGTAGCCCAGCAATTAATTAACAGTGGGAGTTTAATAATTGTATAATTTATAATTATGGATTTGGAAAGGTGTCATTTAAATTACACTGAAGCCATTCTGACTTGGAGCATAATATTGAACAGTCCTATTGTAACCCAGCAAACAGCAAGATGATTGACAATTGTCCATAAAAAATGAATGAAATGCATTGATGAAATGATTTATGATCTAGGATAATTGATATGATTCTGAGACTAATCTCTGTCTCTCCTTTAGTCCAGGATCTGGTTGACCCCAATGACCTGAACTTGTCAACAATGTAGAGATGGGTAGGTTCTAGACCAGCAGTTCAACCTTGCCTTGAAATCATGTGTTCCTATAATTATCTTAAATCTTCAATTTTCTCTCTCTCTCTCTCTCTCTCTCTCTCTCTCTCTCTCTCTCTCTCTCTCTCTCTCTCTCTCTCTCTCTCTCTCTCTCTCTCTCTCTCTCTCTCTCTCTCTCTCTCTCTCTCTCTCTCTCTCTCTCTCTCTCTCTCTCTCTCTCTCTCTCTCTCTCTCTCTCTCTCTCTCTCTCTCTCTCTCTCTCTCTCTCTCTCTCTCTCAGAATGTGAGGACTCAGTAAATTGCATGCTTAGTTTACATTTAGCTGATAGTAAATATTTTTTTAATATTTATTGCAATGGTGCGAAAGCATGTACACACTCATTTAGGCAACCTATTTTAATCTTCCTCTTTCAGTATCTGTTCCCACCTTTTCTCATTTATTCTCCTGGTGTAATTTTACATCTTTTTCCAATCAAGGTTGAGTGAAAATAATGAAATTCTCTTTAACTGTAATTTGGTGTCTTTCAACACATTTGTCAGCACCACTCACAACCTCCTATTATCCTCTCCATCTTATGAATTGGACCTATTTTTTTTAAAAAGCCATGCAAATATTTATACATGTAGAAAAGAACATCCTTCCTGTTGATACCTATACTACAGCCAGATGTGAGAAGACCCTGTTTTGCTAAGACATGCTTAGGTTGTTATTGTTGTTTTGAGTTTGACTCCATTTCTTATCGCAAGACATTCCATACATGGCAAATATTATAATTGGTGAATGAAGAACCAAGGAATTGCATTAAGAATAACTGACCCACAGGAACCTACCAACAAGCTTTCTCACATACCCACATTGACCAAGCTTGAGACTCGAACCCAAGTGGATAGAGGTGAGATGGCAGTGACTGGAAAAGACAAACACTTTAGACCATTTGGCCATGACCTGGGACCCTGACATGCTTATGAGGAGAATCATGTTTTACTAAAAGAATATGCTTTTCTTCTTTTTAACATGGCTACAAAAGAAAATTCCTCATCCAAAATATGGCATTATCTAATTTTTTTTTTAAAATTGCATGTATTGTATAAATAATGATTATGAATGTACATATCTTAAATAATCTTGAGCAAAATCCTACATGGGGATTCACAATGCAGGGTTTCCCACAATGATATTGCAGAGACTTTCAGACACAGGAAATGCTTAAGTTGTACATGACCAAGGGGGAATATTCATCACATGTAGATAAATGCTTAAGTTGTACATGGCCAAGGGGGGGAATATTCTTCACATGTACATAAATGCTTAAGTTGTACATGGCCAAGGGGGAATATTCATCACATGTACATAAATGCTTAAGTTGTACATGACCAAGGGGGAATATTCTTCACATGTAGATAAATGCTTAAGTTGTACATGGCCAAGTGGGGAATATTCATCACATGTAAATAAATGCTTAAGTTGTACATGACCAAGGGGGGATATCCTTCACATGTAGATAAATGCTTAATTTGTACATGGCCAAGGAGGGAATATTCTTCACATGTAGATAAATGCTTAAGTTGTACATGGCCAAGAAGGAATATTCTTCACATGTAGATAAATGCTTATGTTGTACATGACCAAGGGGGGAATATTCATCATATGTAGATAAATGCTTAAGTTGTACATGGCCAAGGAGGAATATTCTTCACATGTAGATAAATGCTTAAGTTGTACATGGCCAAGGGGGAATATTCTTCACATGTAGATAATTGCTTATAATGTACATAACCAAAGGGGGAATATTCATCACATGTAGATAAATGCTTATGTTGTACATGGCCAAGGAGGAATATTCTTCACATGTAGATAAATGCTTAAGTTGTACATGACCAAGGGGGGAATATTCTTCACATGTAGATAAATGCTTAAGTTGTACATGACCAAGGGGGAATATTCATCACATGTAGATAAATGCTTAAGTTGTACATGGCCAAGGAGGAATATTCTTCACATGTAGATAAATGCTTAAGTTGTACATGGCCAAGGAGGAATATTCGTCACATGTAGATAAATGCTTAAGTTGTACATGACCAAGGGGGAATATTCTTCACATGTAGATAAAAGCTTAAGTTGTACATGACCAAGGGGGAATATTCTTCACATGTAGATAAATGCTTAAGTTGTACATGGCCAAGGAGGGAATATTCTTCACATGTACATAAATGCTTAAGTTGTACATGGCCAAGGGGGAATATTCATCACATGTACATAAATGCTTAAGTTGTACATGACCAAGGGGGAATATTCTTCACATGTAGATAAATGCTTAAGTTGTACATGGCCAAGTGGGGAATATTCATCACATGTAAATAAATGCTTAAGTTGTACATGACCAAGGGGGGATATCCTTCACATGTAGATAAATGCTTAATTTGTACATGGCCAAGGAGGGAATATTCTTCACATGTAGATAAATGCTTAAGTTGTACATGGCCAAGAAGGAATATTCTTCACATGTAGCTAAATGCTTAAGTTGTACATGGCCAAGGGGGGAATATTCATCACATGTAAATAAATGCTTAAGTTGTACATGGCCAAGAAAAAAATTCTTCACATGTAAATAAATGCTTAAGTTGTACATGGCCAAGGGGGAATATTCTTCACATGTAGATAATTGCTTATAATGTACATAACCAAAGGGGGAATATTCATCACATGTAGATAAATGCTTATGTTGTACATGGCCAAGGAGGAATATTCTTCACATGTAGATAAATGCTTAAGTTGTACATGACCAAGGGGGGAATATTCTTCACATGTAGATAAATGCTTAAGTTGTACATGGCCATGGAGGAATATTCTTCACATGTAGATAAATGCTGAAGTTGTACATGGCCAAGGGGGAATATTCATCACATGTAGATAAATGCTTAAGTTGTACATGACCATGGGGGAATATTCATCACATGTAGATAAATGCTTAAGTTGTACATGGCCATGGAGGAATATTCTTCACATGTAGATAAATGCTGAAGTTGTACATGGCCAAGGGGGAATATTCATCACATGTAGATAAATGCTTAAGTTGTACATGACCATGGGGGAATATTCATCACATGTAGATAAATGCTTAAGTTGTACATGACCAAGAGGGAATATTCATCACATGTAAATAAATGCTTAAGTTGTACATGGCCAAGGGGGAATATTCTTCACATGTAGATAATTGCTTATAATGTACATAACCAAAGGGGGAATATTCTTCACATGTAGATAAATGCTTAAGTTGTACATGGCCAAGAAGGAATATTCTTCACATGTAGCTAAATGCTTAAGTTGTACATGGCCAAGGGGGGAATATTCTTCACATGTAGATAAATGCTTAAGTTGTACATGGCCATGGAGGAATATTCTTCACATGTAGATAAATGCTGAAGTTGTACATGGCCAAGGGGGAATATTCATCACATGTAGATAAATGCTTAAGTTGTACATGACCATGGGGGAATATTCATCACATGTAGATAAATGCTTAAGTTGTACATGGCCATGGAGGAATATTCTTCACATGTAGATAAATGCTGAAGTTGTACATGGCCAAGGGGGAATATTCATCACATGTAGATAAATGCTTAAGTTGTACATGACCATGGGGGAATATTCATCACATGTAGATAAATGCTTAAGTTGTACATGACCAAGAGGGAATATTCATCACATGTACATAAATGCTTAAGTTGTACATGGCCAAGGGGGAATATTCATCACATGTACATAAATGCTTAAGTTGTACATGATCAAGGGGGAATATTCTTCACATGTAGATAAATGCTTAAGTTGTACATGGCCAAGTGGGGAATATTCATCACATGTAAATAAATGCTTAAGTTGTACATGACCAAAGGGGGGATATCCATCACATGTAGATAAATGCTTAATTTGTACATGGCCAAGGGGGGAATATTCTTCACATATAGATAAATGCTTAAGTTGTACATGGCCAAGGAGGAATATTCTTCACATGTAGCTAAATGCTTAAGTTGTACATGGCCAAGGGGGAATATTCATCACATGTAAATAAATGCTTAAGTTGTACATGGCCAAGGGGGAATATTCTTCACATGTAGATAAATGCTTATGTTGTACATGACCAAGGGGGGAATATTCATCACATGTAGATAAATGCTTAAGTTGTACATGGCCAAGGGGGAATATTCTTCACATGTAGATAATTGCTTAAGTTGTACATGACCAAGGGGGGAATATTCATCACATGTAGATAAATGCGTAAGTTGTACATGGCCAAGGAGGAATATTCTTCACATGTAGATAAATGCTTAAGTTGTACATGGCCAAGGAGGAATATTCGTCACATGTAGATAAATGCTTAAGTTCTACATGGCCAAGGAGGAATATTCATCACATGTAGCTAAATGCTTATGTTGTACATGACCAAGGGGGGATATCCTTCACATGTAGATAAATGCTTAAGTTGTACATGACCAAGGGGGAATATTCATCACATGTAGATAAATGCTTAAGTTGTACATGGCCATGGAGGAATATTCTTCACATGTAGATAAATGCTGAAGTTGTACATGACCAAGGGGGGAATATTCATCACATGTAGATAAATGCTTAAGTTCTACATGACAAAAAGAGAATATTCATCACATGTAAATAAATGCTTAAGTTGTACATGGCCAAGGGGGAATATTCTTCACATGTAGATAAATGCTTACGTTGTACATGGCCAAGGGGGAATATTCTTCACATGTAGATAAATGCTTACGTTGTACATGGCCAAGGAGGGAATATTCATCACATGTAAATAAATGCTTAAGTTGTACATGGCCAAGGAGGAATATTCATCACATGTAGATAATTGCTTATGTTCTACATGACAAAAAGAGAATATTCATCACATGTAAATAAATGCTTAAGTTGTACATGGCCAAGGGGGAATATTCTTCACATGTAGATAAATGCTTAAGTTGTACATGGCCAAGGAGGAATATTCGTCACATATAGATAAATGCTTAAGTTGTACATGACCAAGGGGGAATATTCTTCACATGTAGATAAAAGCTTAAGTTGTACATGACCAAGGGGGAATATTCTTCACATGTAGATAAATGCTTAAGTTGTACATGGCCAAGGGGGGAATATTCATCACATGTAGATAAATGCTGAGGTTGTATGTGACCAAGGGGGAATATTCTTCACATGTAGATAATTGCTTAAGTTGTACATGACCAAGGGGGGGAATATTCTTCACATGTTGATAAATGCGTAAGTTGTACATGGCCAAGGGGGAATATTCATCACATGTAGATAAATGCTTAAGTTGTACATGACCAAGGGGGGAATATTCTTCACATGTAGATAAATGCTTAAGTTGTACATGGCCAAGGGGGAATATTCTTCACATGTAGATAAATGCTTAAGTTGTACATGGCCAAGTAGGAATATTCATCACATGTAGATAAATGCTTAAGTTGTACATGGCCAAGGGGGAATATACTTCACATGTAGATAAATGCTTAAGTTGTACATGGCCAAGTAGGAATATTCATCACATGTTGATTTAAACTAAATACAATGATAACTAATGCTTATGTCTGATCAAAGTATTTGGATACTGCATTCTGAATTCCTGAATGGCAAGGGAGATTCAGGTCTACACAATAGAAAGAAAAGAGCTTTTTAAGGTAAAATGAAGCTGAAAATGATGAAATGTGATGGTCTTATATTTTATGTTTCCATGTCCATTATAAATAATGGTAGTACCATCTAACATCCCTTGATGGAAACTGATAGAGGTCTGGGTATACTTATGCTAATGCAGGGATGGGATGCTTACCGTTGTCCACTCGCTCATATACCACAGGGCAGTAGTGCAGTTGTGATAATTACATGGCTCCTCTGTGCTAGGTTTCTCAGACAGAATACAGTTGTTATCTGCTACCAGGGTAATATTAACCTGATTGACACACACCACATCACGAGTTTTGAGACCACTACCGCATGAAACTGAGCACTGAAATGACGAGTTTATCAGCATGATGATTTTGTCAAATCAGCTCAAATTAAAGCAAACAAATTCTATTTTTTTATCCTGGTAACAAATCTCTTCCTGAAAAGATTACAGCTATATTTTAGAGAATTACCATTCTTGTCTAATATTACCATTTAACTAGAATGTAAAATTAATAAATAAATAAACAATCATAATAATAACAATGCTTTATTTATAGGAAAAGTTAACACTATTTGCCCTATTTACAGCATAATAGAAAAGTATCTGCATTATGACAACCTCCTATAAATACATTTCGACTATCATTAGATTACCACTCCATTTGATCTTTTTACCATTCCATATGAAAGCCCCTGAAAATTACCGAGACCTTTTAAAGGTTTCTAACTTTAGCATGAAAAGTTGACGATTCCCATCAGGAAGAGATTTTAATCCATAATCAGATGAGTTATGAATAATTCATTAAGATCTCGTGGAGCAATTCCTTTAAGAGATTTGAACACTAAAATGGGGTTATTTTTGTGGGGGGGGTGTAATCATTCCTTCTAGATAAATCCAGTCATTTTAGTTACAGAAGAGAGACTTAACTCTGTGCATCAGATGGCTTCCATGCTCTTTTTTCTAGTTTTCAAAGTCAGCCAGAATTGTGTTTGGAACAGTTTCCCCAAAAGTGACACAGCCAGATTAAAAATGGCAAAATATAAACTTCATAATAAAGAAACCTTGTGACAGAAACATAAATATACACTTCCTTTTACATGTTATTGCAATTTATTTAGGTCTTGTACACATTTCCTAAAACTAATTTTTTTTTTTAATAACATGTTCTACTCAAGACTGACAAAATCTCAGTATCCAATGAATTATAGTGTCTATGGTAATACCAGAATCCCAATCCATTACAGTGTCTTTGGTAATACTAAAATCCCAATTACAGTATCTTTGGTAATCTCAGAATCACAATCAATTACAATGTCTTTGGTAATACTAGAATCCCAATCAATTAGTGTCTATGGTAATACCAGAATCCCAATTACAGTATCTTTGGTAATCCCAGAATCACAATCAACTACAGTGTCTTTGGTAATACTAGAATCCCAATCAATTATAGTGCACTAGCAAGGGGTGGACACCCACCAGACTGTGAACACTTAATCCACAATGTATTTAATGTAGCATTACCCCACTCCAAGGCCCAGAAAACCATTTGCTGCCAGTGCAAGGGACATCTCTCTGACATGCCTTTTCTGTAGCAGGTTTCTTGGAACCATCACAGAAGCTGTCCAATACCTTTCCTCCTGTGTCTTTGGCACAATGTACATGTCGAGTCATGACCCCAGATGCACAGTCAGATGAACACTGGATAATAGGTTATACTTAACATACTGTTCAATTTTGATCATCTAAACTTTACAGAAAATATCAACATGATTTTCATTATTAATTAGAAATTAACTAAATATGTATTTACACATGCATTGATATACAAAAAATAACCCTGTCTATTGATGACACTTGAGTGACTAAATTAACAGGTGCTCTCTATACAGAGATAGAAAAATGTGAAAATTAAGAGTTCATACACTGTCTTTTTATGCAGGTGCCATTAAGACATCTGCCACTTTATTAATGAATTGGACATATAGTTATCATTTTAGATTAACTTTTGATTATTAGTCAACAATTTGAACACAATGAAAGCTATTGACATTTTTCTTATAGTCAATTACTACAAACAGAATGATTGCAATGGGCCCAGATAAAGATGCTGATCTGTCCATGAAAAGTGTCTTTTAAATAATGCACTGAAATTGATTGTATACATATATATTTTTTAAAATTTAGTATTAGTGAATTTTGCTTTTAAATTTAACAGACATTGAAGACTTCAATTTATAAAGATTCCTATTTATTCTGTAAGTAATATCTGGGGTTTACCAGGTAAAATGAAAAATATAAGGACTGTCAAGAACAACAAAAGATATTGTGGAAATGTAAAATTTTCAGTTTTAGGAGATAAATATTAGGAAATTTTGTACAAGTGGGGCCTTAGGTTTCATAAAACCTGGCAATACAATCTTCCCATGATGCTTTATTTGTTGCTGTATGTAAACTCCTTGAATACTTGATAACATTTTTTACCTAATACCAGTTGGGTTTTTTTAACTTTTAACTCTGTTACTAATAAAATAATAGTAGGTATTACTAAGGAGTTACAAATATCATAATGCCATGCCTGAATGTTATTTAGTATTTATATAGATCTTTTTGCGGAAATTGACTTTTCTTATTTAGTCATTATTGTATGCGCCTAATACCTCTTAAAAATCATTGCTCTTCATTATCATATGTGACTGGCCACACTTAATGTAACTTGTCTCTTCAATATCATATGTGACTGGCCACACTTAATGTAACTTGACTCTTCATTATCATACATGACTGGCCACACTTAATGTAACTTGTCTCTTCAATATCATATGTTACTGGCCACACTTAATGTAACTTGACTCTTCATTATCATACATGACTGGCCACACTTAATGTAACTTGTCTCTTTATTATCATATGTGACTGGCCACACTTAATGTAACTTGTCTCTTCAATATCATATGTGACTGGCCACACTTAATGTAACTTGTCTCTTCAATATCATACATGACTGGCCACACTTAATGTAACTTGTCTCTTTATTATCATATGTGACTGGCCACACTTAATGTAACTTGACTCTTCATTATCATATGTGACTGGCCACACTTAATGTAACTTGTCTCTTCAATATCATATGTGACTGGCCACACTTAATGTAACTTGTCTCTTCAATATCATATGTTACTGGCCACACTTAATGTAACTTGTCTCTTCAATATCATATGTTACTGGCCACACTTAATGTAACTTGTCTCTTCAATATCATATGTGACTGGCCACACTTAATGTAACTTGACTCTTCATTATCATATGTGACTGGCCACACTTAATGTAACTTGACTCTTCATTATCATACATGACTAGCCACACTTAATGTAACTTGTCTCTTCAATATCATATGTGACTGGCCACACTTAATGTAACTTGTCTCTTCAATATCATATGTGACTGGCCACACTTAATGTAACTTGTCTCTTCAATATCATATGTGACTGGCCACACTTAATGTAACTTGTCTCTTCAATATCATATGTTACTGGCCACACTTAATGTAACTTGTCTCTTCAATATCATATGTTACTGGCCACACTTAATGTAACTTGTCTCTTCAATATCATATGTGACTGGCCACACTTAATGTAACTTATCTCTTCAATATCATATGTGACTGGCCACACTTAATGTAACTTGTCTCTTCAATATCATATGTGACTGGCCACACTTAATGTAACTTGTCTCTTCAATATCATATGTGACTGGCCACACTTAATGTAACTTGTCTCTTCAATATCATATCTTACTGGCCACACTTAATGTAACTTGTCTCTTCAATATCATATGTTACTGGCCACACTTAATGTAACTTGTCTCTTCAATATCATATGTGACTGGCCACACTTAATGTAACTTGTCTCTTCAATATCATATGTGACTGGCCACACTTAATGTAACTTGTCTCTTCAATATCATATGTTACTGGCCACACTTAATGTAACTTGTCTCTTCAATATCATATGTTACTGGCCACACTTAATGTAACTTGTCTCTTCAATATCATATGTGACTGGCCACACTTAATGTAACTTGACTCTTCATTATCATATGTGACTGGCTAGTCTTAAATTCAACTTGTCTCTAAATTATTATACATGACTGGCCACTTGTAATGTAACTTAACTCAACAATCTGAGTAACAGATCTTATGATTTAGAAATATTACTAAAAATGTACAAATGCTGCCCTTTGATTGTATTTTAAGTTTTAAATGTTCTTACACACTCCTGCCTGTATGATTACCTGTCTTGACCATTTGGAATTTTAAGTTTTAAATGTTCTTACACACATGTATGATTACCTGTCTTGACCATTTGGAGAAGAACCATTGCTTGGTGCAGGACCCCATATCACATGCCTCAACTGAAACAGGAACTGAGTACTCATTTCGGCATTCCGAATCTGATACAATATTTCCATCCCCATCATGGCAAGACACACGACGTCTTTTCTGTCCGATTCCACAGTCCACTGAACACTGCAATGGACAATACACAAATGTTTGGAAAAAAGAACAAAAAGTTGTATTTATGGAAGCACCTATCACTATGAAGAAATTAAACGATGTGTGACAAACATGATGTATCATTAGTCCGGTGTCACAGTGTTACTAGCAAATCCTTAATGGATAACTAAATTTATTTGGAGGCAGATAAAAGTATAGATGAAATTAATGCAGTTAAACCTGTTGAACCCCAATGCCCCACATCAGAGGCAAAATTGTGTTTAGGTTGTCCTCCATTACAGGTACCTTGTATTTCTTGATAACCATCTCTGTGAGGTAAATGCTACAATTGTGTATTCTCTCAGAAGAATACAGAGTGCAGAGTGACTATTTTCAGGGTACAAAAGTATGTTTGAAGAAATTCTTCAGTTAGAACCAAAGCCCCAGTCAAATTAAGATCAAAGCCCCTGTCAAATTACTTCAGCTCCTATGAATTTAGAGATGTTAATTCATGTTAATTCATGTTAATTACTGTTTAATTCATGTTAATTCATGTTTAATTCTTATTAATTAGTGTTTATTCAAGTTTAATTTGTGTTAATTCATTTTAATTCATATTAATTCATGTTAGTTCATGCTAATCTGTGTTTAATTTGTGTTAATTCATGTTAATTCATGTTTAATTCATGTTTAATTCATGTTAATTCGTGTTGATTCATGTTTAATTCGTGTTAATTCATTTTAATTCATATTACTGTTAATTCATGTTAATATGTGTTAATTCATGTTAATTCGTGTTCATAAACTAAGACTGTCTATGCTGGCACATGAATGGATGCTGATTTTATCCTGACTACATGAAATCCACCAAGTGTAAAGATGCACCATTCCCTCACCTTAACACCCTTCTTTATATTTTCTGTCATAAGGTAAGTATGGTCAATAATTCCATTTTATTACCTCATAGTAACATTACATGTATAATGTACTTCATTACATGATGATCTCATTATAAAGTGATTTACTGATCACATGGCCAGCACTATAATCAGAGAGTGATGTAGACATGAACTTCATTATAAGGTGACCTCACTATATAGCTCCAAGGCTCCCATGGACTGTGTTATAATGAGGGAGCACTGTATAATGAGGAACAAGGTTTATCATCAGTACAGTACCTGAAATACCATATACACTCCTTTATGAGTTAGGTCTACCTGTAAACAACATACACCCTGATCTGTCAAATAATGTGCTGACAGAACAAGAGGTATGTTGTTTGTTTTATTGATTACTCCTAGCAAATTATATTGATCCATATTTGCTAATCTCTTTTGTAATGGCAGATCTGGGTCTATGCAGTCTGCAGTCAGACTAATATAGAAGCAATTATATACAGCAAATTGAGTAGTAAAACATAACACATTATGAAAATAAGGGAAATGTCAAGTTTGACAATAATATTTTTTACACTGTTTAGGCTTCCAAATTATATAACAAGCTAAGCAGTTTTAAATCAACCAAACATGCAAAATGAATAGATCAAGGAAACACAAAATGAAAACAATTCTGATAACTGGATAAGAAGAACTGAAAGTATATTTTATTTATTACTGCATATGATTGTTAGAATTTGCACAATTTACTTAAATAAATCAAGAGTAAAATTATAAAGCATCTTCATTTTCTGAACTATTTTGTACAAAAATTGCTGATAAATTGTAAGAGCAGTAAAAATTACCAATACATGCCAGTGTCATAATGAAAGAAAGGTGTGTGCATTTTTTTTATAATATTATCTATTGTTATGAAAGAATGAGTTCCAAACTCTGTTAAATCTATTACAAATTAAGAATTAATGTTTGATGACATGGAAGGCATGTACCCTTCCATCTGCCAATGCTGTATTCGGTTTCAATATTGAAGAAATGTTTATTAAACTGTCACTAATTGAAAGTGTCCTATGTCTTTACATAGCATGACCATAAAGTCCTGTTATCCAATAGTCCTATTCTACATACCATTTATACTTGCTTATTAGTCCAACTGCAAACTGCACAGACCCAGATCTGTCATCACATAATGTACCAGCAGATCTTGATCTGTGCAGTTAGGAGTAATCAGTAAAACAAATAGAATAGACTTGGATCTGCATGCATGTTATGCTATGGCAGATCATGATCTGTGTTTTGCACAGTTGAATCCTCTTATAAGTGAGTACTTACAGTACAACAGATCTCTCATAGTTTTATGTGTATAATTAATATTATTTTGGATTGACTTTGACTGTGTCTCTAGAAAGCATGTTGCATATATTTGAAAAAAAAAGATTAAAACCAAACACAGTCTAATTATGTGAAATAAATGCTTCAAACTGCAGTCTGTGTGTATGCAATCTGTGTGTATGATTTACATTCTGATTGATTGCAAGGGTATATAAACTGTGCCAATACATTTTATCCCAGGTAATGGATGTGTATTGGCACAGGTATACACACTTGCCATGGGGCAGATAAAATAACTGGATTATCTGTGCATTGCCCCATGACTGCTAACAAATTGGATAATGGTGATGACTATGCTTGAAATCTACATCAAAGAAACAAAAGATAATGCCCAATAGATAAACTATGGTGTCAGGGTATAGGTGTAGTACTTATTGTATGTTCTCACTTATAAATTGAGCCAGACTTCAAACAATAAACATCTTGATAAGCCACAGCATAATGCAATTACAGATCAGGGTCAGCCTTGTTTTTTCTACTGATTACTCTTAACAACTGCATAGACCCAGATCTGCTGGCACCTTATGTGATTGCAGATCTGGGTCTGTACAGTTTGCTGTTGAATATGTTTTATAAGTGAGTTCATACAGTACCTTGTATTGTAATCTGTGTTGGTCAGAGGGTACAAGCTATGTAACAAGCTTCATTGAAGAAGACTTTTGTAGCAGACTTAAAAGTCTGCAGGCTGGTTGGTGTGAGAGATATTAATAATGTCCACCTTGATTTGAAAGTATGTATTGATGTAAGTTTTGGGTTTAGCATATAAACCTGACTAAAAGTAGTAAACTTGCCAGTTTCTCAAGGAAGACAAACACCTTCAATAAAAAGCAAACACAAATATATATATATATATATATATATATATATATATATATATATATATATATATATATATATATATATATATATATATATATATATATATATATATATATACTTGCTTATAAGATGAATTCAACTGCAACCTGCACAGACCCAGTTCTGCCATCACATAATGCACCAGCAGATCTGGGTCTGTGCAGTGTGTTAGGAGTAATCAGAATAACAAATGTCATAGACTCTTATCGAATTGCTCATTATGCTACAGCAAATCAGGATCTCTGTTGTTTACAGTTTGATTCCACTATAAGTGAGTATATACAGCACACTATGAGACAAAAAAAAATGAAAGGTGTGTGTGTGTGATTTAGATTTTTATTGCTGCTTTAACAATTTTAGTTACATAGCTATGATATCTGCAGTGTGGCAATTTATAGTGATGTATAAGATTGGGACATCATGCCGATAGCATATAGCATCATGTTCCACCCAGTCACATTATTGCGAATACCAGGTCAACTATTCCTAATGCTGACTTCTTAATATTGAATGCTTAGCAAGGCAGCTCCTAGTAATATTTTTAAAAGTCTTAGGAATATGACTAAGCTGGGGTTTGAACCCACAAACTCCCACATCTTAGGTGGACACTAACCACTTACAGTGTCTGAGTGGTCACAAGATGAAAAGTAAAGATGTTGTAAAAAGGGCCTACTTAAAATAAGAGACCTAAATTTCTAAAAGAATTATTCTTTTAAAAAGTCCAAGACTAAATTCTCACTTACAAGATAAGCAAGAGATGAATCCTACAGCAAAAATGTTGCCTCCATTACCTCTAATTCATGTACTTAATGGATGACAGAGCATCAACATTTTCATTTAATACTAGCTAGATATTTATAAGAAGGCTTTTAGAAAAAATTAAACATGTTTAATGTGATCATCCATTCATGAGAAGTAGAGATAACAAAATTTTCAAGATGGCCCCTGTGGTGGATCAGCTAAACAATAATTCTGATTTAGTTAGTAGGACAAATGCAGCATCATAAGAAGAGTTTAGTGATTACCCCAGGTTGATATGAGGTATCACAGTACCAATTGCTTTTCTATAGACCGCAATGCTAATGTTTTGCGAAATAAATATACTTTCTATCCTACCTCAGCATGCATGTCACACACTGTCACAGAGAACAATGTTGGATTGTTAATTTAATAACATGGAATATAGGTACTCCATTGCATTTAAGAGAGATAACTCTGCTGGAACTAGACAGGGGTAAGAATTATCTAGTTACACTGGACACATTTTCAGTCATGTGTACCACATTTTAAAAAAATCTTAAAAATTACAAAATGTGATCTAGATATGAATTAACATAATTTCACATGTTGCCAAGAGGCTCAACTTTTTTTAAAGCCTAACAGAAAGTACAGCTCTTACATAATGCACCAATCACAGCTAGTTTTGTTGTTTATTTCTGAATGCAATGTTCCCTACACCTTAAGCTCCGCCCACCTGGGGTTGTAAAATTGGTATGGTTATATCATGACCAGCCAATGAGGATGAGTAGCAGTAACAAGATTTTCAAGATGGTTGCTATGGTGGCTATATTAAAGTTCAGATATGCATCATTTACATGTAAAAAAATAACCAGACATCCTTATAAATCTGTGAAACCTTCATGTTGATATGACCACCCATTCAGGAGGTGTAACCAAAACAGATTTTCAAGATGGTCACTGTGGTGGCTTTATTGGGTTTCCTTGCAGCACAGTTTTCATTGACAACTAATAAGACAATTGGATGAATGTGTATGTAAAGGCAATCCTCCCAGTTTTAAGGTCTCAAAACTCACAGACTGGCTTCTTTTCTCCAAAGTGTAGAAGAGAACCTCAACTAATTAAGTTACCCTATAATAATAATAATAATAATAATAATAATAATAATAATAATAATAATAATAATAATAATAATAATAATGTTGTTGTTGATGTTGTTGTTATTATTATTAGTAGTAGTAGTATTATATAATTATTTATAATAATAATAATAATAATATTATTATTATTATTATTATTATTATTATTATTATTATTATTATTATTATTATTATTATTATTATTACTATTATAATTGTTGTTGTTATCATTATTATTGATAATTATAAATAATAGTAGTAGTAGGAAAAGTTTATGCCACAAGAGTTCCTCTTTCATCATTTCAATGACTTTGATGGTGGGAGCAAAGAGCTTGAATTAAGAAAGAAGAAAGTTTAACTGTGTATTGATGGATGGTAGTAATATCTATTAATTTTAGTGACTGTACTGCACTGTACACCATAATATATTATAAAAAATTAACAATTTCAAATGTATCAATCAATCCTAGCAACACAAGTCTGCTGTCAGCATTCAGGCAATGTGGGTATAAAAATAGCAACTTGAAACATCACAGAATGATAATATTTGGATTTTTTCTATGCATGCCTTGCAAATCATGCCGCTTGTTATCTCTGTGACAAACACAATATTGTGGATATAAGTATTTGGTTTGTACCCAAATTACTTCAATTAATCTGCAATACTGACAAACAACAGATATAGGCATTAACTGTGATGTTATGACTTCTGCTTTTTATCACATCTTGGCACCTGATGCACACCAATACAACAATACTTTGAGTTTTTTGCTGTTGTCAAAAAGCTGCAATCTTATTTTCCTTATACAACCTTTCAACAACTCAAGTATGATGCTACTGTGTATTTATTGTCAATGCCATCATAGATTAAAAGAATCAAATGTTTGGTTTGCAACATTCCAACTGTTGCAATGCATCTGAATTCTCAGATGGTTTCTTCCTATCAGCAAAGGACTTAATATAGAACAGAAAACTGTTTGAAGGAACAAAGAAAGATATTGTAATCAATGCTTGATTTTTTTTTCAGTATCAAAAATGCAGCATACCTGCACACTAATTGTTCCAGCTGTGCATTTTCTATAGAAAAAGATAAAGGGAATCACTGTGATGTGATGAGTACATATATATATATATATATATATATATATATATATATATATATATATATATATATATATATATATATATATATATATATATATATATATATATATATATATATCACATAATAGTATACAAAACATTGTTCTATCAAACACACTTATGTCTATTATAATAATATTCCCATTGTAGGTTTGGGAAGAATACATGAACAGTTACATTAAACATCTATGTGAAAGACTTTTTCAAAAATTCTTCCATAAAATTTAAAAGTTGTTGTGATTGTGTTTAAGATATTTGGAGAGAAAAAATTAGATGATGAATAATAAAATAATAAATTATTTGTACAAAATACATAATTACTATGGGAAATATTTTTGATGTTGGTGGGTAATATTAAATATCAATATTTTATTAATAAAACACCAATGTTGATTCTAAAAAAATTAATTTTATTTAGGAAAACTTTCCAAAGATTGAATGACATAAAATTATTATCATTTGTTAAAGCTTTGCTAAACAAAGTAGCCTAAGCCATAAATCTGCATCTTTCCATTCAAAAGCAAACTTTGAAAACTGACTTACTTCTTTACTGATATTGTCTTTACAAAATTTTTACTGAAGTGTCAAATATTTGTATGGCTTGCAAAAGTAATTTAAATTGGTCAGACATTAAATATTATACATTAAAAGAGTAAAATACAAAAAAAAAATAGAACAAACTTATCGCTATCACACTGGTATAAACTTCTCTGTGTTTCTTGACACTATTAGTATACTGTATTTCTGTTAACATTTTTCAGCTAGAATTTAAAGGAATTAAATGCAACAAAAATATCCTGAAGCAACAAATGTTTTCAGTCACCCCTTTCCAATTCATTTTCATCTGTAAATCACCAAATGATCTATGTATAACAATGTTTCCTTTGTTTAGCAAAACCACGAGTACATATTTACACTTGCTTGGAATGTATTGACACATTCCATGATACTTATAAGAAACACTCAACTAATTTTGCACCTGCACATTTCTGGTTCCATTAATTTACTGATGTTATGACATTAACATCTATTATATAACTCTGTTTCATATACAGTTCTAAGTACTTTATCTATTTATGAGGTATTGGGTAATGACAATTCTAATGTTGCAGAACTTGTGCCCAAACCATTAACCTTACATTTTTGATTTGCCAATTAAATGTTCATGTCAAAATCACTGATAAGAACCACAAGGTAAGATGCCAGGACTCCAAATATGCATGTGAACATCTTAAAAATGAATATCAGCCTTGACAATCCCTAGGGAGGCAGGGTACAGTTTTGTAATTTGGCCCCTGGCAAATTTTTTAACTTAAGGCTATGGTGTGACTTTTTCAGCAATTATTGTCTACTAATTAAAGATATGGATATATTTGTGAACTAGGTGTTTCGGGCTTGTGTTGTTCTTGAAATTGATGTCAGGCATGTACACCTTCCATAGTTACTCTGCAATATGTTGATAGTGAAATATCAATAGTTGTCTAGGAAGAAGAGCTAGCCTCTCATAGCAGTAAACATGTGGGTTTGGGACAAGGAGCATATCTCAAAAACGCTTGGATGACAACTATTTTCAACTGCATCAGCCTGTTTAGTACACACTGTTTGGCAGAATTGTAATCTATGAAAAGGGCTTGTGTTTGCACTGTGAGTACCACACAGTGTCAAAAATGACCTTTGGACATAAAAATTGCAGGTATAAATTTGGGGTTGGGGTGCATAAACTTCTTCTGCTATGAACTGCCACTGACTTCTCTGGTCAAGTGGATAATATTTTTATGCTTTGTTTTAATATAGGAATCTCAAAATATGGACATTCTTGACCTCACTTGTGTATTTGATTTTTAATGATTTTTTTGTACTAGATCACTGATTTCGGCATTAAATTTGTACATAACAACTGGCCCCTGCCCCCTAGTGTGACCTTTATCCAGGTATGGAACCAGAGAACAGTGCAGCACAATATATCCCAAAGACTTTTTTTAAACAAAAACTTTTGATGGTTACATAAACATACTCAAAAACAATTAACCCTATCAATGTTTGGTGTGCAAAACTTCTATCAGGTAAGCAGGTAAGAATCTAGTTACTTTTAAAAATCAAGCAGAAAGACTCCATAATCTAAGCAAGAGTTTAACAGGTGCTAAAGCCTTTCAAAGTGCCATAATTCTGTATTTTAGTAAGGTGCCCCAATTTGTAGATTTCTTTGCAGTGTATGCATCTATGAAAAGGGCAATAATAATGTATGTGTGTGTATATGTATATATATATATATATATATATATATATATATATATATATATATATATATATATATATATATGTGTGTGTGTGTGTTTATGTGCATGTATGTATGTATGTATGTATGTATGTATGTATGTATGTATGTATGTATGTATGTATGTATGTATGTATGTATGTATGTATGTATGTATGTATGTATGTATGTATGTATGTATGTATGTATGTTCTTTTATGTTTACAATGTTTTACTCTATATCAGTATTTTAATTTAGATGTATGGACTATGCAGTCTGAAATAAAGAGTTCTTATCTTATCTTAATTTTAATAAATGCTTGCTCTTTCTGACTGCAGAAAGGTTCATTTTTAACTTTGTTTATCTGTTATATATTTCTGTCCAATGTAAATGGATATCATTTTTCTGACACACAAAATGATAATGAAAGGTCAGTTTATGAGTCAGATTTAACTAGCATTGCTTATAACCTTCTCTCAACAAATGTATTAACTGCAAAAACTGTACCCATAAAAATACTACATGACTTTGGCTTGGTCCTTATTTTCTTTTTTGTACTTACAATAGTGAATGTACAAATTATTTTTAAAAAATATAATTGGATATAATATATACTCACTTATAAGTTTAGTCCAACTGCAAACTGCACAGACCCAGATCAGGCACCATAAAAAAGTGTGGTCAAATCTTGTCTATGCAGTTCAATAGGACTAATTAGTAGAACAAATAATATAGACCCTACAGGCACACTATGCTATAGCAGATCAGAATCATTGCAGTCTGGCTCATCTTATAAGTGAGTATATATGGTATGTTATGATTTCTTTGAAGCATTTAAAATATAAACTGTCAATTATTGTAAATTTTTGACTGAACTTCCTATCACTCCTAATGGTACTATTACCATATCTCCAATTTTTTTCTCACTATCATTATTTCATATTTTTGTAAAATAAATTATTTATTGCTGGAACAATCTGTATAATTGTTTTCCATAACAGCGATTATGGAGGAAACTAAAGATTGCAAATAACCTTATATAAATTATTACGGTTATAAACTATTCCAACTTCATTTTAACCACAGCAGGAAACCATACTCAGCCAGAGCTAACACAGTCTTGCATATCCTGTTAACGAGTAGTGGCTTATATCAGTGAGAAAAAGGCAGTTAAACAAGAGTTTTTTCTGATGAAAAACCTACTCCTAACCCATTTTCACAAATTGGGGCCAATTATTGATAGTCTTTACTTGGTAATAAGATCAACTGTTAATCTTTGATAAATTTACAAATTTTTTTGGGCTTTGTCCCCCATGTCTTATCATGGGAGAAATACTTTAACTTATTGGGTTTTGGCTCCCATGTTTTATCGTGAGAGAAATACTGTAAATTATTGGGTTCAAGCCCCGATGTCTTTTCATGGTAGAAATACTGTAAATTATTGGGCTTAGGCGCCCATGTCTTATCATGTGAGAAATACTTTAAATTATTAGGTTTTGTCTCCCATGTTTTATCATGGGAGAACTACTATAAATTATTGGGCTTAGGCCCCATGTCTTATCATGGGAAAAATACAGTAAATTATTGGGTTCAGGCCCATTCTTTTATCATGAGATAAATACTGTAAATTATTGGGTTCAGGTTCCCTTGTCTTATCATGGTAAAAATACTGTAAATTATTGGGTTCAGGCCCCATCTTTTATCATGGGAGAAATACTGTAAATTATTGTGTTCAAGCTCCCATGTCTTATCATGGGAGAAATACTGCAAATTATTGGGTTCAGGCCCCATCTTTTATCATGAGATAAATACTGTAAATTATTGGGTTCAAGCTCCCATGTCTTATCATGGGAGAAATACTGTAAATTATTGCGCTTAGGTTCCCATGTCTTATCATGGGAGAAATACTGTAAATTATTGGGTTCAGGCCCCATCTTTTATCATGAGATAAATACTGTAAATTATTGGGTTCAAGCTCCCATGTCTTATCATGGGAGAAATACTGTAAATTATTGGGCTTAGGTTCCCATGTCTTATCATGGGAGAAATACTGTAAATTATTGTGTACAAGCTCCCATGTCTTATCATGAGATAAATACTGTAAATTACTGGGTTCAGGCCCCCATGTCTTATCATGGGAGAAATACTGTAAATTATTGGGCTTAGGTTCCCATGTCTTATCATGGGAGAAATACTGTAAATTATTGGGTTCAGGCCCCATCTTTTATCATGAGAGAAATACTGTAAATTATTGGGTTCAAGCTCCCATGTCTTATCATGGGAAAAATACTGTAAATTACTGGGTTCAAGCTCCCATGTCTTATCATGAGATAAATACTGTAAATTACTGGGTTCAGGCCCCCATGTCTTATCATGGGAGAAATACTGTAAATTATTGGGTTCAGGCCACCATATCTTATAATGGGATAAATACTCTAAATTATTATGTTCAGGCCCTCATGTCTTATCATGAGAGAAATACTGTAAATTATTGGGTTCAGGTTCCCATGTCTTATCATGGGATAAATACTATAAATTATTGGGTTCAGGCCCCCATGTCTTATCATGATAGAAATACTGTAAATTATTGGGTTCAGGCCACCATGTCTTATCATGGGAGAAATACTGTAAATTATTAGGTTCAGGCCTCCATGTCTTTTAATGGGAGAAATACTGTAAATTATTTGGTTCAAGCTCCCATGTCTTATCATGGGAGAAATACTGTAAATTATTGGGTTCAGCCTCCCATGACTTATCACTGGAGAAATGCTATAAATTATTGTGTTCAGACCCCCATGTCTTATCATGGGATAAATACTGTAAGTTATTGAGCTTAGGCTCCTCAGCCTATTATGTGGGTGAAATATCATAATTTATTGGCCTGCTGGTCCTGTCATGGGGAAAATACAGTCATTTTGTTGGAATTGCACCCCCTGTCCTTGTCATGGGAGAAATATAGTAACTGTAAAATGGAAGCTAGCTCCTTTGCTGGTGTGTTGTGAAATAATTACTGAAGATTATCCCTTGCACTGATTTATAAAATTATTAGCAGGGACATTTTTAAAGGAACATGATCACTGAAAGAATGTCATGAGCAGACACAGCATTTTGTTGAAGTGTTTATTGAAGAGAACATTACCTATGGTAAAATATGCATGGAATGTGAGTAGTAGAAAGAACTCCTATTAATTTAATCTTTCTGATGCATTTGGTGACTGAAATCTGCATAAATGATATTTATCTAATACACAAACATGTTAAAGGAAGATTGAAATAACCTGCTGAGCTTAACAAGTGAACCAGCTGCTTAGTCTGTCTTGACATTTCATATTAATGGTTCTTATGATCCCACACAGTGTTTGGCCCTATTCAGTGGAGTGCAGTAGCTGTTTTGCCACATACAGGTGCAGATTTAGTAATGCCAATAGTTCTGTCATGCATCAGTATAGACTGGTACAGTAATTAGAACAGTCCTCAATATCTCATTCTTATTTAACGATGACAACACTTCAGTGATAAAATATATTAGCTTTGCTGTTTTTACATTAACTATCAACATGTAATGTTACAGGCATACAAAATTTAAAATATGTTTTTATTAGGATAATCTTAGTGTTGACACTATAAAAGTTAAACCAGGTATTATATAATCCAACCAGTGGTAAATATTATTATGTAAATGCATGCAAAATACTCTACTGATGATATCTCTGGGACCGATGTATAAATTTATGTTTTAGAATTTAATGAAAGGTATGAGGAAAGTGTATTTCATTTTGCCAACTCACTGTTTTTTTGTTGTATAGTGTACTATTGTAAAAGAATCCCCAGAAACCATTTAGAATCAGCCACTGGTTCTAACAGTGTAATATTTTAATAGAATCCCCAAAAAACCACTTAAGGACCAGCCACTATTTAAGAGAGTAATATTTTAATAGAATTCCCAAAAACCACTCAAGGACCTGCCACTATTTAAGAGTGTAATATTTTAACAAAATCTCCATACCTTGTTAAAGATCAGCCACTTGATCTAAGTCTAAGTCCTCAAGGATCAGTCACTAGATCTAAGTCCAAGTCCTCAAGGATCAGTCACTAGATCTAACAGTCCAAGTCCTCAAGGATCAGCCATTAGATCTAAGTCCAAGTCCTCAAGGATCAGCCACTAGATCTAACAGTCCAAGTCCTCAAGGATCAGCCACTAGATCTAAGTCCAAGTCCTCAAGGATCAGTCACTAGATCTAACAGTCCAAGTCCTCAAGGATCAGCCACTAGATCTAAGTCCAAGTCCTCAAGGATCAGCCACTAGATCTAAGTCCAAGTCCTCAAGAATCAGCCACTAGATCTAAGTCCAAGTCCTCAAGGATCAGCCACTAGAACTAACAGTCCAAGTCCTCAAGGATCAGTCACTAGATCTAACAGTCCAAGTCCTCAAGAATCAGCCACTAGATCTAAGTCCAAGTCCTCAAGGATCAGCTGCTAGATCTAAGTCCAAGTCCTCAAGGATCAGCCACTAGATCTAACAGTCCAAGTCCTCAAGGATCAGCCACTAGATCTAAGTCCAAGTCCTCAAGGATCAGCCACTAGATCTAAGTCCAAGTCCTCAAGGATCAGCCACTAGATCTAAGTCCAAGTCTTCAAGGATCAGCTGCTAGATCTAAGTCCAAGTCCTCAAGAATCAGCCACTAGATCTAAGTCCAAGTCCTCAAGGATCAGCCACTACATCTAACAGCCCAAGTCCTCAAGGATCAGCTGCTAGATGTAAGTCCAAGTCCTCAAGGATCAGCCACTAGATCTAAGTCCAAGTCCTCAAGGATCAGCTGCTAGATCTAAGTCCAAGTCCTCAAGGATCAGCCACTAGATCTAAGTCCAAATCCTCAAGGATCAACCACTAGATCTAAGTCCAAGTCCTCAAGGATCAGCCACTAGATCTAACAGTCTAAGTCCTCAAGGATATGATACTGGGTCTAACAATATAATATTTTAACAGAATCCCCAGAACCACTCAAAGACCTGCCACTATGTAACAATTCGTGTATAATATTTTAACAGAATCCCAAGAACCACTCAAGGTTCTGCCACTGATTCTAGCTCCACTAGCATGAACATGGACAAAGCCCAAAACAAAAATCCATGATTTCAGAAAATAGAAAATATGCTTACATTAAATATCTTAGGCCCTCCGATTCATAATTCAAGTACCAGCTACTAATACCAGGTTTGAAATTCTAGAAGGATGATGTTTTGATACTGTACCAAAAATCATACAGTTTCAGATTGTAAAAAGACTTTTAAAAATAATGCTTTTTTAGAATCTAGTATTTACCATAATGAAAATAAGCATTTCACTAACCAAACCTACAATTTACTATTAATTTCTTTGTGGCCAGAAGGACCTGTATACATGTATTTTGAAATTTTTTGTTGTTCTAAATCTTCACTTGTCCTCAACATGCTGACTGGCAGCAATTGAAACTTTACCATTGGGCATTGACATTATAAAAACTACTAATCTGACATACGGTTAACTATCCATGGGTTTGAGGAATATATTGAATTTGTATCCCTATGTCTGACCAAGTCTGTAATTTGTATCACTATGTCCAGACAAGTCTGTAATTTGTATTCCTTTGGCTGGCCAAGTCTGTAATTTGTATCCCTATGTCTGACAAAGTCTGTAATTTGAATTCCTATGTCTGGCCAAGTCTGTAATTTGTATCTTTATGTTCAGCCAAGTATGTAATTTGTATTCCTATGTCTGGCCAAGTCTGTAATTTGTATCCCTATGTCTGACCAAGTCTGTAATTTGTATCCCTATGTCCAGCCAAGTCTGTATTTTGTATTCCTATGTCTGGCCAAGTCTGTAATTTGTATCCCTATGTCTGGCCAAGTCTGTAATTTGTATCCCTATATCTGGCCAAGTCTGTAATTTGTATCTTTATGTCTAGCCAAGTCTGTAATTTGTATTCCTATGTCTGGCCAAGTCTATAATTTGAATCCCTATGTCTGGCCAAGTCTGTAATTTGTATCTTTATATCTAGCCAAGTCTTTAATTTGTATTCCTATGTCTGACCAAGTCTGTAATTTGTATCCCTATGTCTGGCCAAGTCTGTAATTTAAATCTCTATGTTTGGCCAAGTCTGTAATTTGAATTCCTATGTCTGGCCAAGTCTGTAATTTGTATCCCTATGTCTGGCCAAGTCTGTAATTTGCATTCCTATGTCTGGCCAAGTCTGTAATTTGTATCTTTATGTTCAGCCAAGTCTGTAATTTGTATTCCTATGTCTGGCCAAGTCTGTAATTTGTATCCCTATGTCTGGCCAAGTCAGTAATTTGAATCCCTATGTCTGGCCAAGTCTGTAATTTGTATCCCTATGTCAAGCCAAGTCTGTAATTTGTATTCCTATGGCTGGCCAAGTCTGTAATTTGTATCCCTGTGTCTGACAAAGTCTGTAATTTGAATTCCTATGTCTGGCCAAGTCTGTAATTTGTATCTTTATGTTCAGCCAAGTATGTAATTTGTATTCCTATGTCTGGCCAAGTCTGTAATTTGTATCCCTATGTCTGACCAAGTCTGTAATTTGTATCCCTATGTCCAGCCAAGTCTGTATTTTGTATTCCTATGTCTGGCCAAGTCTGTAATTTGTATCCCTATGTCTGGCCAAGTCTGTAATTTGTATCCCTATGTCTGGCCAAGTCTGTAATTTGTATCTTTATGTCCAGCCAAGTCTGTAATTTGTATTCCTATGTCTGGCCAAGTCTATAATTTGAATCTCTATGTCTGGCCAAGTCTGTAATTTGTATCTTTATATCTAGCCAAGTCTTTAATTTGTATTCCTATGTCTGACCAAGTCTGTAATTTGTATCCCTATGTCTGGCCAAGTCTGTAATTTTAATCTCTATGTTTGGCCAAGTCTGTAATTTGAATTCCTATGTCTGGCCAAGTCTGTAATTTGTATCCCTATGTCTGGCCAAGTCTGTAATTTGCATTCCTATGTCTGGCCAAGTCTGTAATTTGTATCTTTATGTTCAGCCAAGTCTGTAATTTGTATTCCTATGTCTGGCCAAGTCTGTAATTTGTATCCCTATGTCTGGCCAAGTCAGTAATTTGAATCCCTATGTCTGGCCAAGTCTGTACTTTGTATCCCTATGTCTGGCCATGTCTGCAATTTGTATCCCTATGTTTGGCCAAGTCTGTAATTTGCATTCCTATGTCTGGCCAAGTCTGTAATTTGTATCTTTATGTCCAGCCAAGTCTGTAATTTGTGTTCTTATGTCTGGCCAAGTCTGTAATTTGAATCCCTATGTCTGGCCAAGTCTGTAATTTGTGTTCCTATGTCTTGCCAAGTCTGTAATTTGAATCCCTATGTCTGGCCAAGTCTGTAATTTGTATCCCTATGTCTGACCAAGTCAGTAATTTGCATTCCTATGTCTGGCCAAGTCTGTAATTTGTATCTTTATGTTCCGCCAAGTCTGTAATTTGTATTCCTATGTCTGGCCCAAGTCTGTAATTTGTATCCCTATGTCTGGCCAAGTCTGTAATTTGAATTCCTATGTCTGGCCAAGTCTGTAATTTGTATCTTTATGTTCAGCTAAGTCTGTAATTTGTATCCCTATGTCTGGACAAGTCTGTAATTTGAATTCCTATGTCTGGCCAAGTCTGTAATTTGTATCGCTATGTCTGGCCAAGTCTGTAATTTGAATCCCTATGTCTGGCCAAGGCTGTAATTTGTATCCCTATGTCCAGCCAAGTCTGTAATTTGTATTCCTATGTCTGGCCAAGTCTGTAGTTTGTATCCCTATGTCTGGCCAAGTCTGTAATTTGTATCCCTATGTCTGGCTGAGTCTGTAATTTGCATTCCTATGTCTGGACAAGTCTGTAATTTGAATTTCTTTTGTCTGGCCAAGTCTGTAATTTGTATCCCTATGTTTGGCCAAGTCTGTAATTTGTATTCCTATGTCTGGCCCAAGTCTGTAATTTGTATCCCTATGTCTGGCCAAGTCTGTCATTTGAATTCCTATGTCTGGCCAAGTCTGTAATTTGTATCCCTATGTCTGGCCAAGTCTATAATTTGAATCCCTATGTCTGGCCAAGGCTGTAATTTGTATCCCTATGTCCAGCCAAGTCTGTAATTTGTATTCCTATGTCTGGCCAAGTCTGTAATTTGAATCCATATGTCTGTCTGAGTCTGTAATTTGTATTCCTATGTCTGGCCAAGTCTGTAATTTGAATTCCTATGTCTGGCCAAGTCTGTAATTTGTATCCCTATGTCTGGCCAAGTCTGTAATTTGAATTCCTATGTCTGGCCAAGTCTGTAATTTGTATCCCTATGTCTGGCCAAGTCTGTAATTTGTATTCCTATGTCTGGCCTAGTCTGTAATTTGTATCCCTATGTCTGGCCAAGTCTGTAATTTGAGTTCCTATGTCTGGCCAAATCTGTAATTTGTATCCCTATGTCTGGCCAAGTCTGTAATTTGAATCCCTATGTCTGGTCAAGTCTGTAATTTGTATCCCTATGTCCAGCCAAGTCTGTAATTTGTATTCCTATGTCTGGCCAAGTCTGTAATTTGCATTCCTATGTCTGGCCAAGTCTGTAATTTGTATCTTTATGTCCAGCCAAGTCTGTAATTTGTATTCCTATGTCTGGCCAAGTCTGTAATTTGTATCCATATGTCTGGCCAAGTCTGTAATTTGTATCCCTATGTCTGGCTGAGTCTGCAAAGCAACAGGGTAAGATACTTGAGAAAAAAATTCCAAAAATATAACATTCTAGGAGAAGTAAATTGTCAAAAATAACAAAGATTGGATTTCTTCTGGCTTAATCTTTCCATTCTATCTATTGAATTGTACACATAGAATGTTTAGTCATCTATCTATTATGTGCCAACTTCATACAGTAGCGTCTTTGATGGCAGATGCAGGTCTGTACCATTAGCAGTTAGGGACAAGTTGTACCATATTCTCACATGTAAGTCTAGGTCTACTGCATAACATATTCTCACATGTAAGTCTAGGTCTACTGCATACCATATTCTCACATGTAAGTCTAGGCCTACTGCATACCACATTCTCACATGTAAGTCTAGGTCTACTGCATACCATATTCTCACATGTAAGTCTAGGTCTACTGCATATCACATTCTCATATGTAAGTCTAGGCCTACTGCATACTATATTCTCACATGTAAGTCTAGGTCTACTGTATACCACATTCTCACATGTAAGTCTAGGCCTACTGCATACCATATTCTCACATGTAAGTCTAGGCCTACTGTATACCATATTCTCACATGTAAGTCTAGGCCTACTGCATACCATATTCTTACATGTAAGTCTAAGTCTACTGCATACCATATTCTCACATGTAAGTCTAGGCCTACTGCATACCATATTCTCACATGTAAGTCTAGGCCTACTGCATACCATATTTTCACATGTAAGTCTAGGCCTACTGCATACCATATTTTCACATGTAAGTCTAGGCCTACTGCATACCATATTCTCACATGTAAGTCTAGGCCTACTGCATACCATATTCTCACATGTAAGTCTAGGCCTACTGCATAACAAAGAGACCTTTACCAGCCACCACATAATGTGCCAGATGATCAGGGTTTATGTCACTTGTTCTACTGATTACTCCTAGCAAAATACATCAATCAGAATATGCAGCATATTTTGCAACAGGGTCTATATGGTGTTTGCAGTTTGGCTCAACTTATAAGTGAGCATATACAGTACAGGAGTCATTGTGTGACTTCAATTCCAACTGGTGGCTGCTTTAAATTGCTGTAATCCAAGTTCAAATGATGTGACAACATGTACAAGTTCAATCAAAGCCAGAAAAAATTTAACCCATTTTTCAATTTTGTTGCTGACAATATGTTCTTCAAAAGTACCAGTATAAAAATAAATGTGAAGTATTTGGAAAGTATTGTCTGTTTCCCACAAAATTTCTCTTTGAACTATGAGTATGGGCTCATAGATTTAGGTATAATGTCCTAAAGAAGTGAAATGATTGTAAATGGGATCAAATTTATGTATATTTAAGCTTTAAGGACTAAGCTTAAAGTCAACATAAAGAGATTATGTAACTCTTTGCAATTTCAGAAGCCCAAACTCTTACCTTTTTTCAAACAAGAACAGCAAATATATATTGCCTTATACTATGGGACATTATTACATAAATGGTACAGTCTAAACTTGAAATAGAGCAATAAATTGTGATTCATGTTAACTAAGCATTTTGGAGAGAACCAACCACACTAGGAGAGTGAGTTGGATAGACTCACACACATACACACACACACACACACACACACACACACACACACACACACACACACACATACATATATATATATATATATATATATATATATATATATATATATATGTGTGTGTGTGTGTGTGTATATGTATATATATATATATATTTGTATATATATATATATATATATATATGTGTGTGTGAGTGTGTATATGTGTATGTGTATATATATATATATATATATATATATATATATATATATATATATATATATATATATATATATATATATATATATATATATATATATATATATATATATAAAGAATTATTAATATATACCAAACAGAACAGAAAGTGCTATCCCTGGCTTCTATAGTATGATTGTATTATTTGTAATTAATTTTATATATATATATATATATATATATATATATATATATATATATATATATATATATATATATATGTGTGTGTGTGTGTGTGTGTGTGAGTTTTGTGTGTGTGTGTGTGTGTGTGTTTGTGTGTGTGCATGTGTGTGTGTATATAAAAAATACAAATCATATGGAAAATGACAGTCATTTCAAGCATACTGGATCAAGCACTGGATCAAGCACAGGATAACATGTGTCAGGGACTGATTAAGATAAATGAATAAATTGACAACAAAACGAATTTCAAAAAAATGTCTACAAGCCTAAGCACTTTTGACTACTAATGTTTTGCTTTTTCAAAGGCAAATACAAAACATAGACAAAACAAAGAACTACAGCAGAAAAACAATTGTATTTGCAAAACTTTACATGACTTTTTCTACAGGAATTAAACCTTAAAATTTATTATGTTTCAACTAGTTTATTTCAACTTGTTGCAGATGCTGGAAAATATTCTTTATTGGCCTAGAAATCGATGAGCCATAATGACATGTTATTTTATGTCAATTTGTGTAAGTGCAAATTATATCCTGGATATTTCATTGATATCGTAGTAATTATAAGCTATTAGGCAAATATAGAGAATTATTTAAAAGAAAATGTGTCGGCTGCAAAAAATAATTTCAATGTTCTAAGGCAGTGTATCTAGTAAGATTACTTTTCTTCCCTGGTTATGGAACTCCAGTTGGAGTTGTGAGCAATTGCAATAAGAGTTATATTGATAAAAGTGTGGCGTGGGGAGGAGAAGTGTTTTGTGACTGGTCTTCTGTACAGTTTCATTGTCATCCAGTCAGATCTAAGTAGTCAAATCTATGTAGTTTTATCCTTTTGTGTAGCTTTCCAGTTTTGTTTGAATCATGTATGTTTAGTTTTTCTCTATTCACTGTGCTAGAAAATTTCCTGGTCTCTGTTACACCTTTTATTGCTAGAGGGGCCAGATTGACTAGGGTAGTCAAGGGTCAGATTGACTAGGGTAGTCAAGGGCCAGATTGACTAGGGTGGTCTTGACTAGTGATTGGCATTAGCTACACCCTACCTAGGCCATCTTTGGTCTCAGGCAGGCTACTAAAAGTTTGTTTGGGAGGATTAACTTTAGATGATTCCAGGATGGGCCAGTGTTTCCTGATAATTTTAATTAGTTTGGGGTTGTCTGCAGGATGGTAGGTCAGGATAAATGAATATCCTATTGGACTTTCCTTTCTCTCCATATTTTAGTAGGCCATTGTGGTTTGTTTGGCTGGACTTTTCAGTATATTCACAATATCTACCTACATAAGTTGGAAAATTCAAAGCATTTGGGTCTTTCATGAGATAGCAGTTATTAATACTTGAAAATAGTTTTTTTAAGTAATTCGAAGTGTACATTTTGATACATTTTTTTATAATATTTGTTATGCCAGAGTATTTTCTGCATTATTTAGCTTTCATAGCCAGACCCTATAGATTAATAAGCTAACCTAAATATACACATCATATTTTGCCTAAATAATGATCCCCTTCTCCCCCTAAAATAAAATCAAATGCTTAAGTTTGATTCTGGTATTTTCGATAATGGAATCCTTTTAAGAAAGCAGTCTACATCCTGTAACATGTCAATTTTTTGACATCTGTAATAAATTAATTCAATACAAACCATAACATGACCTTTTTGACATGTTGATTTTTATTTGCATGACATCTGTAGTAAATGAATTCAACACAAAACTTTACACAACTTTGCAAATACAGGTGCCATAAAAACTTGGCCTTTGTAGCTGAAGTCAATATGCATGTATATTTTGCCAGGAAAATGTTATCAGTTGTGTTTTATTTTAGTGAGTTTATTGTTTTTGTCTGTGTGGTCCAGATCAACAGCTGATAACTAAAAGTACATTTAAAAATGAACACCCAGAACAAAATAGGTCTTGATGACAAGAAAGTGCGGTATATATGATTATGCGAAAGAACTTGGTCATAAACATGATCATAGGAAGTGAATGAAAAAGTATGAAAAATCCAAAGAAAATAAATATGAAAGGATCAAATATGACCTAGAAAAGAATATGATATTGTGCACTTCCTGCACGAAATATTCAGAGAATTAGAAAATTTGTGGATCATTGAAATTTAGGCAGGAAAATTATAATATGATGATCTTGTGGATCAGGGAACAAAATATGATTTCAACACTTTGCTTTAATGAATAGGAAGATTTCCATTCTTGTGAAACGGCTAAACATAGACATCAAGAAATCTTTGATATTTGTGACCTGTCAAATCTTTAATTGTGCATGGCTTTATTCCTGGTAATTGAGCATGCCTTATTCCTGGTAATTGAGCATGCCTTATTCCTGGTAATTGAGCATGCCTTATTCCTGGTAATTGAGCATGCCTTATTCCTGGTAATTGTGTGTGGAAAGATGATACATAATGGCATTGATGTTTATGTTTACCATAAAATTATGAAGTTACTTTATACTGAGTATTTAATACAAATTATTAGTACATCATAATACTAAATAGTGAAATAGGATCATTGACATATCTGCCTTATAAAATAGACACTTTTTATTGAGGTATTTTGTGCATGAAAAAATAGTGAAATAGGATCAATGACATACCTGCCTGATAAAATGGAATACCTTATTCTGAAGTATCTTATAGTGAGGGAATATAAAACAATTAATTATGACTTGGATTTAGCAATATGAGGCATAAATGGTGATAATAAATATATGAACAACAAGGTGAACTTGTCATCTTATTCTCTCACCATATGTAATATTTATTCAAGGAAAAAGAAAAAAATATGAATATTTACCTGGCTCCAATCTTCAGCAACCCATGATGCACATCTTCGAAGCTCACACTGCTGTACAGTAGCAGGCATTGAGTTCCGGCAGTTACTCGCTGAGACACTAAGTATTAGTGTAGCAGAAATGCGTTGTTTACACTCAATTCTTCGTGTCTGCTGACCCACACCACACGTGACACTACATACTGACCAATCCTGTATTTCCCAACTGAAAAATTTGAAATTCATGTATTAAATCTGGATTAAAAAATCAATTTTATTGATATGTATCTAATTCTATATCAAAACCAGTAAAGCAGTCATCATTCAGATGTTTGGTATTTGAACTTGGGGCTGTTCCACACCCGCCACCTTACAATGTTGGGTATGTAGTTCATGATGTTTACATGTGAACATTATGGAGATGTATGACCCAAAAGGCAGTACCTTTCCTCCAAGTTCTTGGAAGAATGTATGTGAACTTTACAAACATTGTATAATAGAATAATGTTCATATATAAACAATCACTTCATTAAAATGTTTAGAAAAAAAAACTCATAAACTCAGCTTTTTCATTGTTTCTCTACTTGTAAAAATTGTTTTGAAATTAACATGCTTAATCTAGATTCACATATGCATGGTATGGTAATAAACACATATTTGCTTTTCCACTCTCCCCCACTTATATTTATCATTTCTACCCCCAACTGTTATCATCTTGTTATTGTTTTAATTATAAAAGACTAAGAAAATTGATATCTCATTCTTTGGTATTGTTTTAATTTTAATAGACTAAGAGAATTGATATCTCATTCTTTGGTATTGTTTTAATTTTAATAGACTAAGAGAATTGATACCTCATATTTTGTTATTGTTTTATTTTTAGAAGACTAAGAAAATTGATATCTAATTCTTTGGTATTATTTTAATTATAAAAGACTAAGAAAACTGATATCTCATCCTTTGGTATTGTTCTAATTATATTAGACTAAGAAAATTGATATCTCATTCTTTGGTATTGTTTTAATTATAAAAGACTAAGAAAATTGATATCTCATTCTTTGGTATTGTTTTAATTATAATAGACTAAGATAATTGATATCTCATTCTTTGGTATTGTTTTAATTATAATAGACTAAGAGAATTGATATCTCATCTTTTGTTATTGTTTTCTTTTTAGAAGCCTAAGGTAATTGATATCTCATCTTTTGGTATTGTTCTAATCATAATAGACTAAGAAAATTGATATCTCATTCTTTGGTATCGTTATAATTATAAAAGACTAAGAAAACTGATATCTCATTCTTTGGTATTGTTTTATTTTTAGAAGACTAATATAATTGATATCTCATCCTTTGGTATTGTTCTAATTATAATGGACTAAGAGAATTGATATCTCATTCTTTGGTATTGCTTTAATTATAAAAGACTAAGAAAATTGATATCTCATTCTTTGGTATTGTTTTAATTATTAAAGACTAAGAAAATTGATATCTCATTCTTTGGTATTGTTTTAATTATTAAAGACTAAAAAATTGATATCTCATTCTTTGGTATTGTTTTAATTATAAAAGACTAAGAAAATTGATATCTCTTTCTTTGGTATTGTTTTAATTATTAAAGACTAAAAAATTGATATCTTATTCTTTGGTATTGTTTTAATTATAAAAGACTAAGAAAATTGATATCTCATTCTTTGGTATTGTTTTAATTATTAAAGACTAAAAAATTGATATCTCATTCTTTGGTATTGTTTCAATTATAAAAGAGCAAGAAAATTGATATCTCATTCTTTGTCATTAGGACTGAATGAATCAATATCAAGGAGCAGATAACTCCATTAGGAAATCATCTAAGTAAGTCTTCTTTGAAAGATGGTCACATGTCAAGATTAACTTTTGGTTTGGGGGTTCAATTGGAACAAATATTGCGTTGCAATGGAGTTTTTTGAAAGGCACTCTTAAAAAATCTTTGTCAAGGAACATTAGTTGCACAATAATTGATTCTTTGTGCCATCATTTTCATCAACATTTTTATTTCTTAAATCTACACCTTAGTTTATAATTGAATATACATTGGATATAGTACTGTATTAAATAACTTAATCTATATGTCAGTTTACATTGGATATAGTAGTGTAATAAATACCTTTGTTTATAATTGAGTATACACTGAATATAGTACTGTATTAAATACCTTAGTCTATATGTCAGTTAACATTGGATATAGTAGTGTAATAAATACCTTTGTTTAAAATTGAGTATACACTGAATATAGTACTGTATTAAATACCTTTGTTTATAATTGAGTATACACTGGATATAGTACTGTATTAAATACCGTTGTTTATAATTGAGTATACACTGGATATAGTACTGTATTAAATACCTTTGTTTATAATTGAGTACACACTGAATATAGTATTGTATTAAATACCTTAGTCTATATGTCAGTTTACATTGGATATAGTGTAATAAATACCTTTGTTTAAAATTGAGTATACACTGAATATAGTACTGTATTAAAAAGCTTTTTTATAATTGAGTACATGTATACACTGGATATAGTACTGTATTAAATACCTTTGTTTATAATTGAGTATATACTGGATATAGTACTGTATTAAATACCTTTGTTTATAATTGAGTATACACTGGATATAGTACTGTATTAAATACCTTTGCTTATAATTGAGTAAACACTGGATATAGTACTGTATTAAATACCTTTGTTTATAATTGAGTATACACTGAATCTAGTACTGTATTAAATACCTCAGTCTATATGTGAGTATACACTGGATATAGTACTGTACTCAAAACCTTAGTTTATTAGTGAGAATACACTGGATATAGTACTGTATTCAACACCTTAGTTTATAAGTGAGCACACACTGGATATAGTACTGTATTCAACAACTTAGTTTTTAAGTGAGTATACACTGGATATAGTACCATATTTAACACCTTAGTTTATAAGGGAGATTACACTGGATATAGTATTATATTCAACACCTTAGTTTATAAGTGAGTATACACTGGATATATTACTGTACTCAAAACCTTAGTTTATTAGTGAGAATACACTGGATATAGTACTGTATTCAGCATCTTAGTGTATAAATGAGAATACACTGGATATTGTACCATATTCAACACCATAGTTTATAAGTGAGAATACACTGGATATAGTACAGTACTCAACACCTTAGTTTATAAATGAGAATACACTGGCTGTAATACCATATTCAATACCTTAGTTTATAAGTGAGAATACACTGGATATAGTACTTTATTCACTACCTAATTTTATAAATCACTATACTATATTATATCTATGTATAGAGTGAAACAAAGAAACTTTTCATATTCAACACCTTACTTTATAAGTGAGTATAATACAGTGAATATAGTTCTGTATTCCACACCTTAATTTTTAAGTGAGAATACACTGGCTCTAATACCATATTCAATACCTTAGTTTATAAGTGAGTATACACTGGATATGGTACTGTATTCAACAACTTAGTTTTTAAGTGAGTATACACTGGATATAGTACCATATTTAACACCTTTGTTTATAAGAAAGATTACACTGGATATAGTATTATATTCAACACCTTAGTTTATAAGTGAGTATACACTGGATATATTACTGTACTCAAAACCTTAGTTTATTAGTGAGAATACACTGGATATAGTACTGTACTCAAAACCTTAGTTTATTAGTGAGAATACACTGGATATAGTACTGTATTAAATGCCTCAGTGTATATGTGAGTATAGACTGGATATAGTACTGTACTCAAAACCTTTGTTTATTAGTGAGAATACGCTGAATATAGTACTGTATTCAACAACTTAGTTTTTAAATGAGTATACACTGGATATAGTACCATATTTAAGACCTTAGTTTATAAGGGAGATTACACTGGATATAGTATTATATTCAACACCTTCGTTTATAAGTGAGAATACACTGGATGTAGTACAGTACTCAACACCTTGGTTTATAAGTGAGAATACACTGGATATAGTACCATATTCAACACCATAGTTTATAAGTGAGAATACACTGGATATAGTACTGTATTCAACACCTTAGTTTATAAGTGAACACACACTGGATATAGTATTGTATTCAACAACTTAGTTTTTAAGTGAGTATACACTGAATATAGTACCATATTTAACACCTTTGTTTATAATGGAGATTACACTGAATATAGTATTATATTCAACACCTTAGTTTATAAGTGAGAATACACTGGATATATTACTTTATTCAGCACTTTAGTTTATAAGTGAGTATACACTGGATATATTACTGTACTCAAAACCTTAGTTTATTAGTGAGAATACACTGGATATAGTACTGTACTTAAAACCTTAGTTTATTAGTGAGAATACACTGGATATAGTACTGTATTAAATGCCTCAGTGTATCTGTGAGTATACACTGGATATAGTACTGTACTCAAAACCTTTGTTTATTAGTGAGAATACACTGGATATAGTACCATATTTAAGACCTTAGTTTATAAGGGAGATTACACTGGATATAGTATTATATTCAACACCTTAGTTTATAAGTGAGAATACACTGGATATAATACAGTACTCAACACCTTAGTTTATAAATGAGAATACTCTGGATATAGTACCATACTCAACACCATAGTTTATAAGTGAGAATACACTGGCTGTAATACTCTATTCAACAAATTAGTTTATAAGTGAGAATACACTGGATATAGTATTGTATTCAATACCTTAGTTTATAAGTGAGAATGCACTGGCAGCTGTAATACTGTATTCAACACCTTGGTCTATAAGTGAGAATATACTGAATATAGTACTGTATTTAACACCTTGGTTTATAAGTGAGAATACACTGGATAGCTGGATAGCGTACTGTATTCAACACCTAGGTTTATAAGTGAGAATACACTGGATGTCATACTGTATTCAACACCTTGATTTATAAGTGAGAATATACTGAATATAGTACTGTATTTAACACCTTGGTTTATAAGTGAGAATACACTGGATAGCTGGATAGCTACTGTATTCAACACCTAGGTTTATAAGTGAGAATACACTGGATGTCATACTGTATTCAACACCTTGGTTTATAAGTGAGAATATACTGAATATAGTACTGTATTTAACACCTTGGTCTATAAGTGAGAATACACTGGATAGCTGGATAGCATACTGTATTCAACACCTTGGTTTATAAGTGAGAATACACTGGATATAGTACTATATTCAACACCTTAGTTTATAAGTGAGAATACACTGGATATAGTACCATAATCAACACCTTAGTTTCACATTAAAACTATCTCCTTATTAACTTTTTTTTTCACAATCCTAGCATGCCAAATGCAAGTAAAGCAGCAGATGAAATCTGCCTGGAGCATCATGGTTTTCTGAGAATCTACCACCATGCATATTTTTGGCCTCATTATCATATAACTTTATATCTAAAAATAGATCTAATAATTAAACATGTCTTATTATGGCATGAGGTTGTTAGGAGAGAAAATCAACCTCCTATGATGAAAGCACTGAAAATAGATAATGGGAGTTAACTCTTCAAGTAGGTGAATGTTAGGAGGTCACTTTTTATCAAATTATGACATCACCAGTGTTTGCTTGTTATGATGAGCTCTAATCTCATTAAATGTTTCCACAAAATCATTTTTATGTGCACAGTGATGTTATTAAGTCAAGTATGGTTTCTATGGAAACCTTGCCTCTGTTGTATGTGCACAGTGATAGTATTAAGTCAAATATGGTATACTTTTCTAAGGAAACCATGCCTGCATTTTACATGCACAATGATATTTAAAATCAAATATGGTTTCTATGGAAATTTGTCTTTTTTGTGCTATTAAGTAATATATTATATACTTTTTTGTTTTATTAAGTAAAATATTATATACTTTTTTGTTCTATTAAGTAAAGTATTATATACTTTTTTGTGGTATTAAGTAAAATATATACTTTTTGTGCTTTTAAGTAAAGTATTATATACTTTTATGTGCTATTAAGTAAAATATTATATACTTTTTTGTGCTATTAAGTAAAGTATTATATACTTTTTTGTGCTATTAAGTAAAATATTTTATACTTTTTTTCTGGAAAACTTGCCAAATTGAACAAGATTGATCTTAATCCATGCTTCCATTTTATTTTAAAAAATAGAAAAGCCAAATGCACAGAACTGAAAACATAGGAGCTGCAAAAAGTTGCAGCATCTGACTGATTATTAGGTATACCATTTCATTAGACAGTAACTTCTCTTTGTATCTTGGGTAATATATAATAAATTAAAAATTAGATCTTGTATGTCATTTTAATGATGAAGATAAATTATATATGTCTTGTTTTTTAAACAAGCTTCTCACATACTGTGCTGTCAGTCATTGTGCTGCTTCATTAGTTGAAACCATTTAAGTTTTTCTTATTATACTTCCTACACAAATATATGAATGACATGTTTCAAACACTGTTCTACTAAGATGCAGTTTGACCCAAATCAGGCATATAAAAACAACACTTAATTAGATGTGAACTATGTGCCCAAATTCCACATCATTCAAGGTTGTTTGGATTCTTTTGCTTTCTGCAGTAAAATGCCAAGACAGTGAGACAAATGGATAAAAAGGTTCAGTGAAAAAGAGCTTGACTAACTCATATGATGAAAATTCTTGCTTTTCTCTATCAAAATGAAAAATGAAGACATATGTTTATCACACATAAGACACCTGTCCCTAAATGTACAATATTACCTTCATTTCCTTTCTCTTTTTTACCTCTATACAGAACACCCCCATAAAGAGCCCATATTTAAGCTTCTTTTGAGTTTCATTGATAAGATAGTTTTACTACATACATTCAGGAAACTACATCATGACAAGTATTTGAGAATGAAAGCTTTATAAATACATCCTCATTTATATAACTCTCTGAATGATCACAAAATTATTATGACTTTAATATCAATGACAAGTTATAAATTGTTCATTTTATCAGGTGGTTTGTTTAGGATATATTTCCTGGACAGTACAAAAAACTTGGCAAAAATAAGCAATTTTTCATGACAAACTAGAGTGTAACCAATAGCTACATAGCTCACTTTTCTTTTTATCTTAAAGTAAAGGTACAATAATGACATGATAACAACCAGTAATTAATTCTTTTATAATGTTTTCGAAAAGCCATTTTTCTTAAAATCTGATTTTAAAGCAAGACTTCAGAAATACATGTATTTGCTGGACATATCTAATTATATTGATAATTTGACCAATTGCAAAATACTCCTAATGGGTATTTATATTTGTCCATGATCAATTGCAGAATACTCCTGATGGATATTTATATTTACTGATGATCAATTGCAAATACTCCTGATGGATATTTATATTTGCCCATGATCAATTGCAAATACTCCTGATGGATATTTATATTTACTGATGATCAATTGCAAATACTCCTAATGGATATTTATATTTGCCCATGATCAATTGCAGAATACTCCTGATGGATATTTATATTTACTGAGGATCAATTGCAAATACTCCTGATGGATATTTATATTTGCCCATGATCAATTGCAAATACTCCTGATGGATATTTATATCTGCCCATGATCAATTGCAGAATACTCCTGATGGATATTTATATTTGCCCATGATCAATTTCAGAATACTCTTGATGGATATTTATATTTGCCCATAATCAATTGCAAATACTCCTGATGGATATTTATATTTGCCCATGATCAGTTGCAATTACTCCTGATGGATATTTATATTTGCCCATGATCAATTGCAGAATACTCCTGATGTATATTTATATTTGCCCATGATCAATTGCAAATACTCCTGATGGATATTTATATTTGCCCATGATCAGTTGCATTTACTCCTGATGGATATTTATATTTGCCCATGATCAATTGCAGAATACTCCTGATGGATATTTATATTTGCCCATGATCAATTTCAGAATACTCTTGATGGATATTTATATTTGCCCATAATCAATTGCAAATACTCCTGATGGATATTTATATTTGCCCATGATCAGTTGCAATTACTCCTGATGGATATTTATATTTGCCCATGATCAATTTCAGAATACACTTGATGGATATTTATATTTGCCCATGATCAATTGCAAATACTCCTGATGGATATTTATATTTGCCCATGATCAATTGCAGAATACTCCTGATGGATATTTATATTTGCCCATGATCAATTGCAGAATACTCCTGATGGATATTTTTATTTGCCCATGATCAATTTCAGAATACTCCTGATGGATATTTATATTTGCCCATGAACAATTGCAGAATACTCCTGATGGATATTCATAGTAATGACTGTAAATGTTATTATTTATTTTATATTTAACTTCAGAACTTCAAAATTCATCAACGAAGCAAATTAAGGTACACACTGCCTTGACTCAGTCATCCCATCATTGCTGTTAAGAACTGACCATTTTAGTTTATGGGGAAAGAGGGATAAAACATGAGATATTCATTTCAAACCTTTCTGTTTTTGCATTTTACCGCAAAATAATTTTTCAGCTCAAACCAATAGTTTTATTTATTTTTTTATTCTACATCAGGGCAAGAATATTATATCTATGTATAGAGTGAAACAAAGAAACTTTTCATTTTATATTGTTGGCACTGCTTTAACAACAAATACCATTGCAATTTTGTTTAGATAAACAGTAAATGAGGAAGGGAACAAAATAAAATTCAAATAAATCTCTAATCTAAATTTTGTTAATTGGTTAATTTCAAAAGCAAACTACTGTCAAGCATTAAATGGAATCTGCACTTTACATCTGGGATGTATTATCCAATGGGCAGAGTTCCTATTAAACCTCTTGTATACACAAAGGGACAGAGTCCAGTCAATGCCAATCAGTGTCTGGGAACTACATTAATCCTAAAATAGGATCTGCTTTACCTTGGCAAATTGTTGGCAAATGTACAACAGGTGTCTTCCAACTGGAGATTAGTACAGTTCCCTGCCTAGATCTGGTTTGGGTGTTGACTATTTAATCCCCAATAAACAGTAAAGTCATTTTCAAAGGGTCTAGAAAGAAAAGGTGAGATAATCCTAATTTCAACTGGCATAATTACATCTAAGTTGCTAAAGTTGAGGTCTCTGCACCAAGGCTGGCATAAGTATATCTAAGTGATCAAAGATGAAGTCCATGGTTTAGAAACAGGAGGAAAATTATACAGCTGTATAATGCTTTTAGTAACCTGTATAATTTTGACTAATATTAAAGTTAATTGGATCAACCATTTTTTTTTTGCTGGGGGAGTGGCCTGAGATTTTCTTTCCAACCAGCCACCTCCAACTAATTAAATGGTAGATACTAATGCAAAACAAAGGTGGACAGGTATAAAGTCATGGGCTTTGAGTATGTGACTGACTGTTTAATTTCATTGTTGGCTGGGATTATTAGAAAAAATTTCTGGCCCCAAAATACCTTGAAAATTAATATTGTTCTGATTGGTGTAAAAAGAGAACTATATGTAGCTATAACTATTATATTTAGTTTTTAAAAAATAATCTTCATGTACAAGAAAAATAATACCTGAGTTCAAACAAAATTTTCAGGTATCCTCCCAGCCCTCTTAACCTTTGGAGTGCAGTAAGTATTAGAAGCATAATTCATGCATCAGTAATTACTTTGATTAGCCACTAGGTCTGAGGCATCGATGAAGAACATGCAGTCAACTCATCATTTTCCTATATATATTCACATGTACAATGCACAGCCACCCTCTTTAGGGTCATCAGTATCATAATATACAATTTATAAAAATTATGAAAAGTTTTGTAACCATTGGTTAAAGATATTTATTCCTGCTTCCAGCCATGCTGATTATAAACTAAAGACAAACACTTAACATATGTTAGTAAGCCTAAAATGTATTAGTCATAATCACCTCTTTTGGTTGATTGGTATAGTGATAACACAGATGCATTAGATTATATAGCTTTTATTTAATATAAACAATACCCAATAAATGAACTTATAAACAATATTTGAAAACTGTCACTGAACCATTAAATATATGACACAGATATCTATGTGATTATATTATTTATCAAACTGCATCCATTCACTGAATTTCATGATTCTATTGAGTCTAGCTTCAATAGTATGCATATAGGATGACCAAAACTTATGTAGTCAAATGCAGAAATGTAAGCACTGCCAAAAAAAGATGATATATAAATCATGGTGAACTTATTTTGTTGTAAGGTTGTGTCATTAATAGAGATGATTCCAGACTGAACAATATGTATACAACATAAAAACCATAAACTAAATGCAAAAACAAAAACGATTGTATAACAATTGTACATGTAAGTACAAATTTAGCTCCATTCTCAATGAAACCAAGACATAACTGTTGCCTAAAACCTTATAGAAGAAAAAAAGATTGAGATGCAGTGAGGCTGTACATATCTGTAATTGCTTTTATATGTGTGGACTTGATGCCCAATGCCAGATGTGGACTTGATACCAATGCCAGAAACTGCCCAATAGCTATCCTTTTCTTTGTACAGGTAAGTTAAAAAAAGATGACACAAAGGTTCAAAGACACTGAGTTAAAAATTTGTTGACCAAGAAATGTCTTGCATCATGTTTTGTCCTAAAAATGTACTAAGTAATTAATGTTTAATTTTGTAGGAGTTGTTTGGTTTGTTCATTCATTGTGGACTTTTCTCTGGAATTTTTTTTCAAGAACAAGAGAGATTATTTGTTCAAAAAGAAATATGAAGCTCAGTATTAACAACATAGCATCAACACATTTTGCTTTCAAAAATGGCTATATAATTTCATACTGTACTGCAAATCTTATCATTTATTACATAACTGAGACATGGAATAATGCTATTGCACTGTGCCATCACATACAGGAAGTCATTAGTTTATTTGTAACAAAGCATGAATAAGGACCCCAACTGTATATTGTAATATATGTGCATCCAACTTGAGTATCACCTTAAATCAACCATCATATCATGTGCATGTAGATCAGACATTACATTGATCAAATCAGACTTTACATTGACCAGATCAGACTTTACATTGATCAGATCAGACTTTACATTGATGAAATCAAGGTTTACCTTGATGAAATTAAGATTTACATTGATCAGATCAGACTTTACATTGATCAGAACAGGCTTTGATCAGATCATATTTTACATTAATTAGATTAGGATTTACAATGATCATACCAGGGTTTCCATTGGACAGACCAAGCTTTACATTGATCAGATCAGACTTTACATTGATCAGATCAGATATTACATCTTTCAGATCAGATATTACATTGATGAGATCAGGATATACATTGATTAGATCAGACTTTACATTGATCAGATCGGGCTTTACATTGACCAGATCAGACTTTACATTGACCAGATCAGACTTTACATTGATTAGATCAGACTTTACATTGATTAGATCAGACTTTACATTGATCAGATCAAACTTTACATTGATTAGATCAGACTTTACATTGATCAGATCAGGCTTTACATTGATCAGATCAGACTTTACATTGACCAGATCAGACTTTACATTGACCAGGTCAGACTTTACATTGATTAGATCAGACTTTACATTGATTAGATCAGACTTTACATTGATCAGATCAGGCTTTACATTGATCAGATCAGGCTTTACATTGATAATTTCAGATTATAAGACATAACAAGTGTAGATCCTGAACATCAGGTGTTAAACACAAATGCACATCTGGGTCAGCACTTCTGCAACAGGCATATATTGTACTATAGTATATGCAAGCAAATACAGCATTTCAACCTTTTCAGGTACACATGTACAAAAATTGCCAGGTTGGACAGAAATTAAAGACTAATTAAGTAAGCATTTATTTACAGAATTTCCTATATATGATGAAATTCAAGGGCATTCATGAAACTAAAGGGTTTTTTTTTTGTTGTTTTTTTTTTGTGGACATGTGTCCTTATGTTAAATATAACAGTGAAATTAAGAAAACTGGATGCTATACATTATGTACAGGTGTCCCTTATATAAAGTATCCACTAAGAAATGTTTCACTGTTCATAATTCAGTTTATTCAATATTTCCAGGGAAAGGGTTTAAGAAAGTGTTAGAGTATTATGAAGTTTAAAACCTATTACATATCCTATGTACTCACTTATAAGATGAGTCCAACTGCAAGACCCAGATCTGCCAATGCTAATGCCAGGATCTATATTATTTGCAGCTGGAATAGGCTTATTTGTAAATATATATGGTACAGTTAGTGATAATTGCAAATGTTATACATGTAAATCAGAAGGGACTACTGTATCAGGGAAAACATTATCCTATGGTTACATTTTACATTAATGGAAGTTACTGTATATACTTGCTTATAAGTCAAGTCAAATGGCATACAATAAAATTCCTGTAGCATAATGCTAATGCAAATCAGGATCTATGTTGCTTTTTCTATGCATGACTCTCAACTGCACATTCCCAGATATGCTGGTGCACTATGCAATGGCAGATCTGGGTCTGTTTGCAGTTGGACTTGTCTTATGACACTGGTGCAATGTTTAAGTATTTATCTTTCTAAACATTCATGTTTTCAAATAGGTTATAGGAATAAGCAAATCACCAAAATGTATAAAATACTATAAATTATATATTTGATAACTTAAGTTGGTGTACACTTTCTTAAACAGAATTAAGTTAAATTTTTGTCAACAAAAGGTCATTACACAGACAGTATAGCAAAATGAATCCTAGCAGTAATTACCTAAAAAATAATACCTAAATGAATATTTAAAATTTCATCAAATTTGCACTGGCTAAAGATCATGACTCCAAAATAAAAGTGTATATTGGAGATTGATGTTTTGTTTTTTTTTCATAGCAATACAGTTATTGATATCACCTTGAAATTTTTATATCACAACAGCTTTCCATGAATAACCATATGCAGCTGATTTACAGTAAGTCCTAAATTACACTGTCTTCTAAGTCTGGTCTTGCATTGACTTAATAGATAGCATGCCAGACTAACACAAAAAATAGGGTGTGGGTTGGAATTTTACCATTAACCAGTTGGGGTCCACTACTATGGTGTGTCCCCAGGCAAAGCAGATGACTTCAACTGCTTCAGCACTGAATAGCCTACTTAAGCTGATGTGTGGTACAGCACCAAACCATGTCATTATTCTGCCATTGTATTATGTACAGGCAGATCAGGGTCTGTCTTGTTTGTTATAATAATTAGTCCTGAACATTGCATTGATCCAGATATGTCAGTGCATTATGCAGTGGCAGATCTGAGTCCATCCAGTTTGAAGTTGGAATTGACTTATAAGTGGGTATCTATAGTTCTTTTCAGTGACATTTCACAATTTTCTTTCACAGAATTATGATCATTAAAATTGTGTAAGAACTTTTCGTTTTTATCATTTAATACAAGAAAGAAGATGTAACCATGTTATTTTATGTCCTGTCTTGCCCATAATCATAGTGCTGTGTTACATTTCATAAACTTAAGTAAAAAGTGATGTTATATCAGTGATGTCATTATGTAATTATAATTTAATTAGAGTTTTTCAGCAAATACTGATTTTAATAAAGCAGACATCATTAAACTGCTTTTGTTTCTAGAAAGATATTCTTCTGTTACTTTTTAGCATTGGATTTTTTTAAGCCCTTAAAACTAAAATTACATGAAACTTGTTCTTATATCAGGAAGTTTCTTCAAATTGTCTGATAATTGTTAAATTGCACAATTAGTCACTCCAAAATCTGTTTCTGAGCAAACCATTTATCAGGACCATTTTCATTAAGATAATCCAATTTTTTTTTGTTAAATGGCACATATCAATCAGCATGCCTTTAATTGCATGCAGCATGTTAATTGTAAATTATTTAATACTTCAACCTGTTTGTAACACCTACTTACTTGGTAATGGATGATGCATAAAACAAACTGTATAGCACAATTGCTCTCAGGAAATACCAGCACTACAGCAGCAATTAAATGTAATTACTGTGTCATTAAAATAAAAAACTTATTATTGTCCAAGCATCTGTTTTTGAAAGTTGATAAATTCTATTCGTAATGCAGAATTTAGAAAGTGATCCAGAACACCTTTACATCCATCTCAAGAAAGAATTACCATGCCAGTACTGTAGTGCTAGATTTGGAGTGAGACAGCAATAACATGATTGTTGTACAATTTTTAGTAAATAGACCATTATGATAAAAGCTACAAAATTTTGTATGATCATTGTCAATGTCATTGTGTAATGACACAGTATTTCCTCTGTATAAATTTAATATGATCATTGTTAATGTCATTGTGTAATGACACAGTATTCCCTCTGTATAAATTTCATATGATCATGGTCAATGTCATTGTGTAATGAAACAGTATTCCCTCTGTATAAATTTCATATGATCATTGTCAATGTCATTGTGTAATGACACAGTATTCCCTCTGTATAAATTTCATATGATCATTGTCAATGTCATTGTGTAATGACACAGCATTCCCTCTGGATAAATTTCATATGATCATTGTCAATGTCATTGTGTAATGACACAGTATTCCCTCTGTACAAATTTCATATGATCATTGTCAATGTCATTGTGTAATGACACAGTATTCCGTCTGTATAAATTTCATATGATCATTGTCACTGTCATTGTGTAATGGCATAGTATTCCCTCTGTATAGTGTTGTCCATAGGATCATTAGAGTGACCTGCACTATAAAGTGAAGGTGCCTTATACTAATGACCAGCAAGTTAAATCCTGATAGTACACTAAAATACAAAAATATAATATTCAGTGAACTTAAATAAATTGTATTATAAGGTTCCAATAAAACCCTGCTGACAGCTTAGCATTCCCAAATGGTGACATAATTTCTTTTCATTATAAATTGTAATATATTTTAGTCAAAATTGTATTAAAAACTAACAAATAATGACCAGAGGATGCCTACAGGACACATGGTACTAACTGTATTGAAAAATGGGAACCAGCCAAGAAATGGGTGAACATTAAATAGAGTATATATGGGTTTGGCTGATAATTAAGGATCGTTAATAAAGTAAGGTATCTTACATACATTCATTGTACAGAAAAAACACACTCCTATACATAGAGATACATACATTCATTGTACTGAAAAACACAATCATGCACACAGAGATACATACATTAACTATACAGAAAAACATACTCCTACACACACAGATACATACATTCACTATAAAGAAAAACACTTTCCTACACACAGAAACAAACATTCCTTGTATAGAAAAACACACATACAAACCCTAAGGTGTTACTAAACAGCTTGATTGTTTGCTTATGTATTTTTAAATTTAAAAATGTAATATTGTTTTGTTTTCTTTGTTCCAAAAATAATGAATATCATAAAAATGTAAAACAGTTAAAGAAAAATCATGCACCAAAAGTTAGCAATACTATTGGCTCCACTTATATATGTTATTCACATTAGTAACATATTTTTCCAGAGTTCCATCTATAAAACAGAATTATTATTACAACATATTCTACAAACAAAATTATCAAGTTAATAAGATCATCAAAGTTTTTATTTCCTGTATCAACATCTTTTCATGAAATTCTAAAATTTCGGTCATAAGTTTGGATCCATTCCATAATTTCCAAAGGTATTCAGCAACTGAACAGTCACAGAAGTATTCAATATCTTCTATTTACTCCTTACAAAAGGTGCTTTACTTATTACCACTTAAATGAACTTTTCTAAAACTATAATATTTCTATGAATCATCATCATCATCATCATCATCATCATCATCATCATCATCATCATCATCATCATCATCATCATCATCATCATCATCATCATCATCATCATCATCATCATCATGGTCATCATAATTATCATCATCAATCCCTTAACCCATGAGGTCATCGGGGCACCACAGTTGACTATAAAACCAAATCTCTCCATCTTTCCTTGTTCTTTGCTGCCTTTTGGGAATCTCTAAATCCCTTGCCTGTCCACTCCTCAATGTTGTCTTCCCTCCTCTTTTTCTGTCTGCTTCCTTTTCTGCACCCTCGCACTGTGACATGCAAGATTGTTTTTGCCAGTCCAGATGATATTAAGACATGACTGTACCACTTCAGTTTGCTTTTTTTACAGTGGTCAAATGGTCTTAATAGGGTCCACTGCCTAATGGCTCATTGGATCCTATTGTGGACTTTTACATTGGCTATATGGCCAATGTATGTAATGCCCAAGATCTTGCAGTAGCATCCCATTTCAAAGGCTTGGTAGATCTGATGTGAGCATCCATGTTTCATAAGCATACAGAAAAATGGGTATGACAATAGAGTGCATCAGTGTTAGTTTTGAACCAAGATCCATGTTGGTACCTTTCCATATTGGTCTCAACCTTGTTACTGCTGCAGTTGTCTGTGCAATCTTGCAAAGTAGTTCTGGCTTGGAGCCCTCATCTGTGATAATTGATTTCAAGTATTTGAACTGTGTTACTCTTTCCAACTTCTGTCAACTGACCCTTATTAATTCACTACCATTGGCATCATTTGTCATCTGTTTGCTTTTTTATGTTAATCTCCAAGCCATATGCTGTGGAGGTTGTATCAAGGTGATCAACCAAGTCAGCCAGTTCTTGTTCATCTGCTGATAAATCATCAATATCATTTGTGAAGTGAAAGTTTGTGATTCATCTTCCTCCAATGCTGACAGTGTCCTTGTGGTCATGCAAGACATCCTCCATGGTCCTTTCCAGGAAATGTTGAAGAAGGTAGATGACAGTATACATCCCTGTCTGACTCCAAATGTTGTTCAAAACCTATCTCCTCTGTTCTATTGATGAGAACAGCACTGGTGTCTTTGTCATAGAGGTGCTCATAGATGTGCATAAGGCCACATTCCATACCCTATCAAAAGACTTTTTGAAATCTATAAATACATGGTATAGATTCTACTGATGCTGAAGGTATTTCTTGCAAATGAAATCTGAAATTGGAAATTAGCTCCTTCATATGTGGAAGCCTGCCTGCTCTTCAGTAATATTTTTTCTGCTTGAGGCTTTAGTCTGTGGAGAATTGTCTTCTGCATGACTTTGCTTGGCTGAATGATCAAATTAATGGTTTTGTAGTTTTGGCACAGCTGTAGGTTTCCTTTCTTGGAGAGCACAATGACCAAGGATTGAGTCCATGTGGTGAGCAATTCTCCTGTCTGACATATCTTGTTGCAGATTGTTGTTAGGACTGTGACTATCTCTTCTCCTCCTGCTTGAATGAGCTCTGCTGGTATGTTGTCAGTGCCGGCTGATTTTCCTTTCTTCAGTGACTTAAGTGCAATTTCTACTGCCTCATTACGACTGGGGTTGTTATCAATTTCTTCTACCTGAGGGTAATCTGGCATTGCCAGATCTCCTTAGGTTTGTGATTGTACAATTCTGAGCAATATTCTGTCCACTGCATGAGGATCTCGTGATCTTCTGTGACACATATTCCTGATTTGTCTTGGATGGTGCTAGCTTTCCCTTGTTTTTGGGTTGGGAGATCTTTCACCAGTTGATAAGCCATTTTGCTGTCATTTCTATTCAGACTGTCTTTGATTTTGCAGCATTGTCTTTCTATCCAGGATTCTTTTGCCTATTACATGCTTTTCTGGATGATGCTATAGCTCTGTATTTTCTAACTCCTTCATGTTATTTTTTTCTCTTTTTCAGTTATCTTCTTTTGTCACATAGATCAAGGACATCTGTTGATGCATAAGTTTTCTCTGTTCAATGATATTTGCCAATGATCATACTAGCTGTGCTAGTCACAGCTGTGTTGAATGTGGTTGCTAAGGACTCCAGGTCAGTGTCCAGGGTGACCACCTATCATTGCTTGGAAGACTTCTGCAACTTTTGGATCTTTAAATTTTTCAAGGTCAAATCTGATTCTCGATTGGTTAGGCTTTTTGGTCATCCTCAGGTGGAGGCAAAATGTTGTCATTAATAAATCATGTTCACTTCCAGTATCTTCTCTGGAAAACTTCATCTGACAATATTCAGTCCTGTATGAATTTGTTTCTTTGCCAAGATGTAGTCAATCTGGCTGTGATGTTGTCCATCTGGACTGTGCCAGGTCCATCTTCTAGATACTTTTGTGATGGCTGAACATTTTGGCTAAAACAATATTGTTGTAGGCAGCAAACTCCAGGAACCTGCATCCTCTTTCATTTGTTTCTGCATTGCTGAAGAATCCACAGGTGTTTTGCCAGTTTGTCTGTGAATGAACTCCCACCTTTGCATTCCAGTCTTCTTGTGCAAACAGACTGTCCATCTTGGGTGAATTGTCAATGACACCTTGCAGCTGGTTATACAAATGCTTCAGTTCATTGTATCATAGTTAGATATGGGTGCATAGGCATGTATGAGTGTGATGGTGAAGGGAGTTACCCTCAGGCAGATGCTAATGAGTCTGCTTGAGACTGGTCAGCAACCCATAATGCTGTTCACTATATCCTTGTGGACAAGAAATCCATTGTCATGACTGTGTTTATCACCTCTTCCACTGAATTAGAGCTGAAGACTTTCATCTGTTGCTATTTTGCCAAAGAATATCATTTTACAAAACAAATGTCACCTTATGTTTCATGGATTTTGCAATTGTTACCTTTCACCTCTATTTTATATACATTTTACAGAATTTTAACATCTTTGTTTATATTTTATCTTGTTGTAATTAATGCTTACATTAATTTCAAAGAGTTTAACTTCTTAAAATTGTGTGCAACTAACTGATTGTTACATTTTATTAACCTGATCTTTAGATTGCACTATATAGCCACTAGTGTGCTGATGTGCTGTGCATGCAATATTGCTGCTGCTGCTACTACTACTACTACTACTACTACTACTACACACACACACACACACACATATATATATATATATATATATATATATATATATATATATATATATATATATATATATATATATATATATATATTTGTGAAAAGGGTAAGATAAGGTCATTAAGGTCCTGCATACAAAAATGAAGTGTAATTTTCTTCCTACAAGCAATGAAAAAACTTTTCATGCAAGCTTTAATCTGAAGTATTTTTACATAACTTGTAAAATCAAATCAGTGAAGTAGGCCAATTATTTTGAAGTTGGCCAGACACATGCTTTTTGATACATAGAAGTAAAATTAAAAAATTTAAATTGATATTTCCTTTGTACATTCCACAAACAAACATAAATGACTGTGAGTCTTTATTGTGAAGGACAAATCTAGTGGGATCCTACTGGAATTGCAAGATAGGTAATGGTATAATGTGGGCTCTCTTATGAGGGATCAATCTAATCAGATCCATGACACATTTAGGATTATAATAGGGGCAGTGGTATACTTTGGGATTTTATTAAAAGGGACCAATTTAATCAAACCCATGACAAAGTTTTGATTAAACAGAGGCATAGGTATAATGTGGGATTTTATATAAAGGGACCAATCTAATGAGATCTGTAATTATATGCTGTCATTGTGATACAAAGTGGTATATTGAAGGGCTGTTTGTGAGGGACCTCTCTCATGTTATCCATAGTCATACTGGCATTATAATAGGGACAGTGATATAATGAGGAACTTTACTATGACTTTGTGAAACCACTGTACACTTGTTACAAGGTCTCTCTCTCTCTCTCTCTCTCTCTCTCTCTCTCTCTCTCTCTCTCTCTCTCTCTCTCTCTCTCTCTCTCTCTCTCTCTCTCTCTCTCTCAGCAACATTAACTAACTAAATAAATAAATAAATAATCAATAACACAATATGTAAGTACAGTAAGTTGCCTGAATGACATAGACATCAGCCAATTGTTGTTGATTAGTTTTTGAATTCCTTTTCTATATCTGCTTATGTGTAAATCCAAGATGGAGGGTCACAGTATGTGTAGGTTTGTATGGGATTTGATGGCATTCATCATAGTTGGAATGTTCTACCTCCCTTTAACAAGCAAAATATTTCATGCACAGTTATAACCAGAATATCTTGTCTTCACTTTAAAACAAGAATTGTTCTAAAACAGTGTGATGATTTCTTTTGCATTATCCTAGGTTTGGTTTGTCCCTCAGCCTAATGCAGGTATGTGGCCCATATGTATATTGAAGTCCCTTAAATGAAAGACTAAAGTCCCTATAAAGGTATGCAGCCCATATGTATGCTGAAGTCCCTTATATGAAAGACTAAAGTTCCTATAAGGGTATGCAGCCCATATGTATATTGATGGCCCTTATATGAAAGACTAAAGTCCTTATAAAGGTATGCAGCCTATATGTATATTGAAGACCCTTATATGAAAGACTTAAGTCCCTATAAAGGTATGCAGCCTATAATGAATTCTCTTAGATTAAAGACCAAAAGTTCGCATATATTCATGACCATGCTGAAATTCAATTGTAGGACAAATTGGTAGGATAAAGGGATTTAATAAATTTGTCGGTATTAATATGGCTTCACAAAAATGTGAAGATTGTGAACAATCATAAAATAAATTCACAGAAATGATTATCTGACAGCATTTCCAGACAACATGACCTTGTGCTATGAGGGCAAACATGTTTTTAAAGGACTATACATTTTATTTGGTGAATGATAAAGATCAAAGCTGTTGTGAAGAAATTAAAGAGTGGGAAATATCTATTAGAAATATTATTGATAGTAAGTTAAGATGGCAGCATAACAGGTGAGGATGACAGTAGAATAGATGATGATGGCACTATAATAAGTGATGATACTACTATAATAATTGATGATGGCACTATAATAAGTGATGATGGCACTATAATAGGTAATGATGGCAATATAATAAATGAGAATGTCAGTATAATAGGTGATGATAGCACTATAATGGGTGATGATACTACTATAATAATTGATGATGGCACTATAATAAGTGATGATGGCGGCACTATAATAAGTGATGATGGCACTATAATAGGTGATGATGCCACTATAATAGGTGAGGATGGCACTATAATAGGTGAGGATGGTACTATAATAGGTGAGGATGGCACTATAATAAATGACAATGTCAGTATAATAGATGATGATGGCACTATAATAGGTGATGATGCCACTATAATAGGTGAGGATGGCACTATAATAGGTGAGGATGGTACTATAATAGGTGAGGATGGCACTATAATAAATGACAATGTCAGTATAATAGATGATGATGGCACTATAATAGGTGATGATGGCACTATAATAGGTGAGAATGGCACTATAAAAGGTGAGGATGGTACTATAATAGGTGAGGATGGCACTATAATAAATGACAATGTCAGTATAATAGATGATGATGGCACTATAATAGGTAATGATGGCACTATAATAGGTAATGCTGCACTTTAATAGGTGAAGAGATACTATAATAGGTGAGGATGGCACCATAATAGGTAATGATGGCATTATAATAAAAAATAATGTCAGTATAATAGGTGATGATAGCACTATAATAAGTGATGATGGCACTATAATAGATGAGGATGGCACTACAATAGGTCAGGATGGCACTATAATAGGTAATGATGGCACTATAATAGGTCAGGATGGCACTATAATAGGTCAGGATGGCACTATAATAGGTGATGATGGCACTATAATAGATGAGGATGGAATTATAATAGGTGAGAATGTCAGTATAATAGGTGATGATAGCACTATAATAAGTGATGATGGCACTATAATAGATAAGGATGGCACTATAATAGATCAGGATGGCACTATAATAGGTCAGGATGGCACTATAATAGGTAATGATGGCATTATAATAAAAAATAATGTCAGTATAATAGGTGATGATAGCACTATAATAAGTGATGATGGCACTATAATAGATGAGAATGGCACTATAATAGGTCAGAATGGCACTATAATAGGTGATGATGGCACTATAATAGGTCAGGATGGCACTATAATAGGTGATGATGGCAATATAATAGGTGATAATGGCACTATAATAAGTGATGATGGCACTATAATAGATGAGGTTGGCACTATAATAGGTCAGGATGGCACTATAATAGGTCAGGATGGCACTATAATAGGTAATGCTGCACTATAATAGGTGAGGAGGTACTATAATAGGTGAGGATGGCACTATAATAGGTAATGATGGCACTATAATAAATGAGAATGTCAGTATAATAGGTGATGATGGTACTATAATAGGTGATGTTGGTACTATAATAGGTGATGATGATGGCACTATAATAGGTGAGGATAGCAGTATAATAGTTGAGGAGGTACTATAATAGGTGAGGATGGTAGTATAACAGGTGAGGATGGTAATATAACAGGTACCAAAAAGAATGAAGAAAGACTACTCACTCAGAAGGACATGGTTCTGTATTGCAGAGGATATGTTGTAACCTTGGTTTGGTGGATTCATCACAGTTCTCATCTGTTACAACTATGCGATTTGATGCTGATATACAGGCAAAGAGGGTCTGTTGTACTCCTGTGAAGGTTATTTATACAGCAAATAAAATATGCATCATGTATTCTTCTATTTTCATCAAAATGGCTATAATGACATAATAAAACTGCAGATCAATATCAATATGAAGCAATAATATCTAATGAATGATTCATTGATCGATTGGATATATACACAAGAACATTATATATATATATATATATATATATATATATATATATATATATATATATATATATATATATATATATATATATATATATATATACATATATATATATATATATATATATATATATATATATATATATATATATATATATATATATATATATATATATATATATTGATAGATAGATAGATAGACACAAAACAATTGTCAGAAGATAGGAACTTTTTGCAAATAAAAGGAGAAAGGTTCATATCTTGATTTGAGTCTTTATCCAAGAGAATATTTCTATCATTTAATTGTTTTATTTAAATTTGCCTCAGCATGAAGACAAATTAAAAGTGCAGTAATGAAACCTGTCTTGACAGACACTCTTATGTAAAACTCACCTCCTCCACATGACTGTGAACACTCTGAAAATCCACTTGTAATCCACTGGTATTGGTCCAGTGTATTGACCCGTGTTTCTGATGTAGCATTAGGGATTTCCAAAGTTTTTGGTGGCAATCTCCGTTGACCATATACATGAGTCGGCCTTTCTAATAAATGAGAGTCCTCATTAATACCTCGTGAATAAGTCTGATCTGTCAATGCTTGGTAACGAGAGTACTGTTGATTGTATGGATTGAGATATTGAGGTTGTGGGGCATAGCGTACTTGACTACTTTGGCGGTTTAAAGGATGTGTCTGTGAAACTGGTTGAGTCTTTGTAGAACTCAATAAAGATGTTCCATTACTCGTGTCTACAAATGAATCAATGCCATACCTTTCTCTAGGACTGCCATATGTATCACCTTGTTTTAGGGCATCTATTTCTCTTCTTTCAGCAGAACTTGTTCCAGAAGAAGACAAATGTTGCTGCTGGTGTATGTCACCATGATGGTGCCTTCTCCGATGATGTTCCTCTATTTTTGGCACAATCTGTTCAATGGCAGAGTCTGGTACATTGGGTGGCAGCTGGAAGCTATACCCAATACCTGGATTTGTGTTATAGTACAACAGCTGGAAAAAGAAGAAAAAAAAACAACAAAAATTCATAAAATTTAACATAACAAAATTTTAACTAGACCTTCTAGCATGGATTATGAATTGTATAGTAAAAATGGAAGACAAAACAGAGTATGCATTTTATTCTTGTTTATATTAATGAGATAATTTTAAATGTAATTTGAATTTTTCAGAAAAAACAACCTTAGTTTTAGCATAAAAGGTCAAATAATTAATCTCTATTAGTTATGCTTTGAATTACAACCATAGATGTAACTTTAGAATGAATAAAATATATATATATATATATATATATATATATATATATATATATATATATATATATTATATATATATATATGTATGTATGTATATATATATGTGTGTGTGTGTGTGTGTGTGTGTGTGTGTGTGTAAGGACAGAATGAATAACAAAACATAAATGTACCTACAGAATTAATGACAAAACATACATGTAACTTCAGAATGAATTACAAAACATGCATGTAACTACAGAATGAATTACAAAACATGCATATAACTACAGAATGAATTACAAAACATACATGTAACTTCAAAATGAATTTCAAAACATACATGTAACTACAGAATTAATCACAAAACATACATGTAACTACACAATGAATTACAAAACATAAATGTAACTACAGAATGAATGACAAAACTTACATGTAACTTTAGAATGAATTACAAAACATATGTAACTACAGAATGAATTACAAAACATATGTGTAACTACAGAATTAATCACAAAACATACATGTAACTACACATAACTCTCATGCAGCAGAAAATGAGAATGCTAGAAATCAAATATACTACATGCATCATTGATTTAAAGCAGCACAATCCAAACTTTGGTCTGAAATCAAACAAATCTCATTCCCACTACCTACAAACCTCACACTCAATGGTAGAAACCACACAAATATCACACCCACTGGTAGAAATCAAACAAAGCTCATGCCCATTTGTAGAAATCAAACAAAGCTCACACCCACTGGGAGAAATCAAACAAAGCTCACACTCATTGGTAGAAATCAAACAAAGCTGATAATTAGGGGTAGAAATATTACAAAACTCATATCCACAGGTAGAAATTAAAAAAAGCTCATGCCAACTGGCAAAAATCAAACAATGCTCACACCCATTGGGAAAAATAAAACAATGCTTATATCCACTGGTAGAAATTAAACAAAGCTGACACCCACTGGTAAAAATGAAACAATGCTCAAAACCCACTGGTAGAAATTGAACAAAGATCATATCTGCTATCAGAAATCAAGCTTACATGTCCACTGTCAGAAATGAAATAGAGATCATGCCCACTGTTAGAAATCAAGCAAAGATTAGGTTCACTGGTAGAAATCAAATAAAGCTCATACCCACTGATAGAAATCAAGCAAATCTCACTCCCACTATTAGAAATTAAACTAAGGTCATTGTCTGCTGTCAGAAATCAAAGATCGTGTCCACTGTCAGAAATGAAACAAAGTTTATATCTACTGTGAGATATCAAACAAAGATCATGCCCACTGGGAGAATATTAAACAAATATCATGTCCATTGTCAGAAATCAAACAAATCTCACACCCACAGGTAGAAATTAAACAAATCTCACACCCAAAGGTAGAAATTAAACAAATCTCACACCCAAAGGAAGAAATTAAAACAAAGGTCATGCCCACTAGTAGAAATCAAATAAAGCTCATATCAACTGAAAGAAATCAAATAAAGTTCATACCCACTGGAAAAATATCAAACAAAACTCATGCCCACTGATAGAAATCAAACAAAACTCACAACCAATGGTAGAAATCAAAAAAGTTTGCACCCACTGGTAGAAATCAAACAAAGCTCTATACCCACTGGTAGAAAGCAAACAAAGATCATACCCACTGGTAGGAATTGAACATAGATCATTTCTGCTATCAGAAATCAACAGAGATCATGTCCACTGGAAGAAATCAAACATGCACCCAGTGGTAGAAATCAAACAAATCTCACACCCATTAGTAGAAATCAAACAAAGCTTACACACACTGGTGAAAATCAAGCAATGCTCACATGTTCTATCTTGAGGTAGATATCACCAAATTTGAGACATTGTTCTAGCTTGAGGTAGATATCACCAAATTTGAGATGGTGTTCTAGCCTGAGATAGACATCAGTGATGTATATTGTGTGGGAAGGTATCTTGTGTTTCTTTTCTGTTCTACTTTTATTCTTCTCTAGCTGTTACTTATGTGCAAGTACTTTTCAGTTCAAATTTTATCTACATTCAGTTGAATACAGAGTAGTTTATTTGTATACAGAGGGTCTAAAATCCATTATGCATGCTTTAAGCAAAGTAAAATAAAAAAATATCTTTTTTGAATTTATAAAAGATTTATATCCTTTTGAAACTGTGAAAAGCATTGATCTGTTTACCTTAACTGAAAGCATTAAAATTATTTAAAATTATTTAAATTATTTTCACAGCAAAGTTTTTTTGTAACATTAAATGAACTTGATCAGATAGCCTTCGGTAAGTAAACTGATAGATCAAGTTTAGCTTTCATTGTCAACAAAATAAGATAAATAATGGATTGGAAAATTTAGTCCTTCTTTGCTACAAGATATCATTTAATTTTTGCTATGATAGCATCATATTTATGTTTTGTCCTACTGAGTAAATGATACTATTTCTTTTCCAACCAGCTAGTTCAAATCTGCTGCAGAGTGTACCAAAAAAGGAAAAATTCATTCACAAAGATTACTTTTAGGTGCACAGATTACAAGCTTACAAACAAATTATAAATGGAGTTGACAAGAGAAAATACTTACAGGAGACATATGAGCCAATGAAACAATAAAACACCAAATCACATATGAATATGTTGATTGGTTCCTGAGTTATGGAACTTAAAAAGATGTGCTACAGTGGAAATTAAAAAGTGACTGTAAAGTTTAAAAAATACAACTATACTATTCATTCATTTGTGTGTATGGACTGTAGACCAGTGGTGGATACAAGAAGTGTGATTGATGAACAGAAGTATGAATAGAAGAAGTGTGATTGATTGACGGAAGTATGAATAGAAGAAACCCACATATATATATATATATATATATATATATATATATATATATATATATATATATATATATATATATATATATATATATATATATCTATATATAGATCTATATATATATATATATATATATATATATATATATATATATATATATATATATATATATATATATATATATATATATATATATATATAGATATATATAGTTATATATAGATATATATATATAGAGTTATATATATATATATATATATATATATATATATATATATATATATATATATATATATATATATATATATATATATATATATAAGGAATATTAGTTAATGTAAAGGAACATTGATATATATGACTTTAATTATATACCCAACATGAAAACATTAGTACCAGGTATACAATTAACACTGTCTATTCAATGGCCTAAGCTGATATATAGATCATCTTCTTTAGTCCCATGATGGATTTGCCAAACAGAGCTCTGCCAACATTTAATTATGACATCATACAGGGAATCTCTGAAGATCCCTATAGCTAGACACTCAACTTATCTTAAACAGGGGCCATTTCCATGCCAACACTTACCTGTACAATGACATTTGTCAAAGATGACATCATTTGAATATTGATACTTGACTGGACAATTATATCATCAGTCATGGAGATTTGCATAATAAGCATTTACCTGTACAATTACACTCACCTATATAATTACACTTTCAGTAAGAGGGCCATTTCATTCACACACTCACCTGTACAATTACATTATCAGTGAGGGGACCTTTTGCATACAGACACTCCCCTGGACAATCAAACTCTCCCCTGCTGTATTTGAAAAGTGTGCCTCCACCAAAGTAAGTGCCTGGTGGGTCTAAAGCCCAAAGGTTGTTCAATATTTGTCTGCCACTACTTGTCTTCAAAGCTATAATAATTAGACAAAGCTATAATAATTAGAAATAAAATATTATCATTAAATACCATATGTACTCAATTATAAGTCAAATACCATATGTACTCACTAATATAAGTTAAATACCATATGTACTTACTTATAAGTCAAATACCATATGTACTCACAAGTTAAATACCATCTGTACTCACTTATATGTTACATACCATATGTACTCACTTATAAGTCAGTCCAACTGCAAAATAATGTGCCAGCAGATCAGGATCTGTGTTATTTATTTTACTGAGTACTCTTAACAAACTACACAGATCCAGATCTGACAGTATGTTATTTGATGGCAGTTTCACCCAATCAATGAACAAGTCCATATGGACTTCCTTTCTTGAGTCTTTTATATTGCTGTCCTTAGTTATTAAGAGAAAACTAAGAATGGGCAAAACAAGTAATAGTGAGCAAGCCCATTTTTATCCATTAAAGTTTCTCTTAATGTCAACTAACTGACTTAGAACTTAATTTTTTCATGGCTGTTGAGAAGGTATTTGATGACAATTTTGTGTGCCCTTCAAACTAGTTGTGATAGCATAGTTTTCCAACCTTTACACGAATTGTCTTTACTGTTGTAACATCCAGGCAAATCATGTGGGTATGTCTGGTGTATTCCACCTCAATGATATGGAATTTCTCAGCAATGATATTGATTTACAGGTCTGACACAGGTCAGGAATATCCCAACACAGAATCTGAGGATGTTGGATAAAATCAAAGTGGAACCAGATAAAGAAATTCCAAAGTAAACATGCCAAATGAACAATTGGTTTTTTTTTCTGTGGGCAAAATGGGCTAATATAGGAATTCTATGTCACAAACTCTTTTTGAAGGTGGTATTCTAATTCAAAAGGATTTATCTCTGGTGCATTTAAAACTAAAAGTTACAACATAATTGCTAATTTTAATGTATAATTTTGAGAACACATTACATAAACAGGTTTAAATCATTGTTTTCTTTTCTAATTCAATATCTCTATCTCTCTCTCTCTGTATTAGCCTGTTAACCCCTGATCTATATGTACCATATTATACTGAGCTGTGTTTTTAGGTAAAATCTAATTTTTAGGACTCCAAGTCACAGGTAAAGTTGACTGCTAATAAGCTGATAGATTCACTGTAGAGTTTTAACCATCAAGCATGGTACTTAATTGGACAAATAGAAACAAGCCATTGGTCAAAAATTATGTTATGTTATATTCTAATGTGAAATAACAAATAATGTAATGAACTCTCCCTGTAACATCAATTTGAATCGATGTCAAAACTGCCCATAGACTCCCTGTAATATTGCCTTGAATGAATGTTACAACTGACAATGACTCCCTGTAACATTATATTAAATGAATGTTAAAACTACCTAGTAACTCTGTGATGTGTCGAATTTTGAAACTTGATGAAACCTAAGGTTAAATATATTGTGTTTTCAAGTTAACATAATCAAAGCAGAAAGGTCTGGAGAAAGTTCAATGTTTATTTCTGTATTTTGTCTCTAAACATAAAAGGAACTACATTTATCTTCAGTAGAATCTGACCCGGTCATTTTTTATGGTATATGGCATATGCGTAATTATACTCCAACATATATCAGTTTAAAAGGCACACATCAAAAAACGGATTTTTCAAAGGAAGCTAATTGCAGCATGTTTTAGGCTAGTGAAATCAATGACAGACTCATTATTTGGAGGGAAAATTTTATGAACAGTTATTTCTGATTGGTTCTTAAGGGCATACACTTGGAGAAACAATTTAGGAACTATTTCTTGAAAAAAATCCTTTAGTCAGATTTTTCTTGAGAGAAGACTTGGACTCTGGAGTAGTGTTCTTCAAGAAATTACAAAAAGAGGCCAGATAGTTGTCTTAGAAAGGAAGGCAAACTAAAGGCTAGGACTATTTGTTTGGAAAGAGAAAAAAATGTCAGTAAGGTTTCTCAATTTTATTTTCAAATTGTTAATATGCTATTTCATTTGTTGGTTGTTTACGAATGTGTTTGATATGTTATAATTCATGCATGTATCTTGTATTCATTTTGTAGGACTCTATTGATATGCTAGGTTTAGGCCATTTAATCCTTGATATTTCAATTATCAATTCATGGAGAGAATTGACAGATTGCATGTCATTAAATATTCAATATGTAGAATTGTGTAGGAATTTCATGAATTCACCCTAATATATGAATATGTCATATTTCTTAGGATATACGAATTGAATCTCTGTGTAGGATGATATTTACTCTTGCAAGTTAATGACAAGTGTATATTTATATATGTGTCTGCAATATTTATTTGCTCACGAAAGTTACTTTAGGATAGTTCGATTTAGTGGATATTATGCCATAAATGATTGAGCATTAAACTGTATTGAATTGCCAAATGTAAACAAGTTGTGTTGTAGTGTATGCTGGCATATATGGCCACATTGTCTATAGAAAGCATGTGGGAATTTATGATGACTTATGGGTGAATGAACTTGAGCTAAGGTCATCTGTATCACTGTAATGGTATTCTTACAGCAGACACAGAATCTGTGAAGTTATTGATCAAGGTCACATTAGGTCAGAATTGTTCGGTGTAAACCACCTAAATCTGAGCATGAAAAATATAGTTTATATTTATATGTAGATGTGTAGTGGTATTACTCTAGCATGAGACATACTATATATTTAAGGGGACAACTTTGTACTTCGTACACCAAACAAGAGAAGGAGAAGGAGGAATAGGGAACACAATGAGTTAAAGAGGAAATCTATATCTACAGGATGTCAGAATAGTGAAGGTAAGCAGTGGACCAAGCACGTGGTTAGACATCGGAAACAAGTCATGAGAAGACAGTTGACAGGTGATGCTGTCAGAGTATTGGAAATTGTGCTCAAAGTCATTACTCATCAACCATGATGAAAGTCATACACTGGAATTAAATTTTGTCACTGACAATCAGTTGAACTGAAAAGTGAATTTTGGCTATACTTTAATTGAATATACATAATTTAGTAAATCAGTGGTATAGGAATTGATTTTTCTTTGATTTTATGTTGATTGATTAAAATTTTATATTTTTATTTATTGAAAGAGGGCTCATTTTTATTTCTTTCAATACTTTGCTCAGCTATCTGTAACATTCCATCTATTCATCCACACTGGGCAATTACACCACGGGAGATCATTCCCTAGCTAGTGACACCGAATAAAAAGGAGATTTTTAATGTTTTAAATTCACCCCACAATCACAAACTCTATGTAAGATTATCTTGAATGAAAGTTAAAACTGCCTATAACTCCCTGTAACATTATATTAAATGACTGTTAAAACTGCCTATGGACACCCTGTAACATTGCCTTGCATGACTGTCAAAACTGTCTATAACTCCCTGTACCATCACATTGAACGGCTGTTACAACTGTTTATTAACTCAATGTAACATCATCTTGAATTACTGTTAAAACTGCCTATGACTGACTCCCTGTAACATCACATCAAATAATTGTTAAAACTGCCTATTAACTCCCTGTAACATTGCCTTGACTGACTGTCAAAACTCTTTATAACTCCCTGCAACATCACAATAAATGGCTGTTAAAACTGCCTACTAACTCCCTGTAACATCACCTTGAATGACTGTTAGAACTGCCTATTAACTCCCTGTAACATCACCTTGAATGACTGTTAGAACTGCCTATTAACTCCCTGTAACATCACCTTGAATGACTGTTAGAACTGCCTATTAACTCCCTGTAACATCACCTTGAATGACTGTTAAAACTGCCTATGACTCAAAGTGACATCACCTTGAATGACTGTTAAAACTACCTATGACTCAAAGTGACATCACCTTGAATGACTGTTAAAACTGCCTATGACTCAAAGTGACATCACCTTGAATGACTGTTAAAACTGCCTATGACTCAAAGTGACATCACCTTGAATGACTGTTAAAACTGCCTATGACTCAAAGTGACATCACCTTAAATGGCTGTTAAAACTGCCTATTATCTCCCTGTAACATCACCTTGAATGACCTTTAAAACTGCCTATTAACTTCCTGTAACATTGCCTTGCCTGACTGTCAAAACTCTTTATAACTCCCTGCAACATCACAATAAATGGCTGTTAAAACTGCCTATTATCTCCCTGTAACATCACCTTGAATGACTGTTAGAACTGCCTATGACTCAAAGTGACATCACTTTGAATGACTGTTAAAACTGCCTATGACTCAAAGTGACATCACCTTGAATGACTGTTAAAACTGCCTATGACTCAAAGTGACATCACCTTGAATGACTGTTAAAACTGCCTATGACTCAAAGTGACATCACCTTGAATAACTATTAAAACTGCCTATGACTCAAAGTGACATCACCTTGAATGACTGTTAAAACTGCCCATTGACAACTTTCAACTTTTGTATGATAACAGCATTGCTATTTTTAGGCTGAGCTGTCTGGGGGATAATTTTGTCTTCCTACAATAAATCAGGAAATTGTCCAGACTTGGAGGGAAACATGCATTTTAGAAAGGGCGTATCTCCCAATAGGCTGTCAAAAGGCTTATGACCGGTATTATGGAACATATATGAATCTGTGCATTAGCATCTATGTACAAGATGTTTGTCAGAGTCCTAGCAACTGGGACTTGGATACAGAGTCCTCATAACTTTGACTTAGTTTCTTTGTTCCAGTGGGCATTTGACAGTTAAAAAAAGGCAACTAATTTGGTACAGACTGTCAAATGCAAATACTGTAATGGGTAGAATACTAAACAGCATTAAGCATAATCATTTAAATGCCATTTTTTGGTTATAATGTGTCTGTTGATTACAAAAAAATCCTGGAAACTGGCATTTACCCAGTCATAACTTCCCATAATGGAGTAGAAAATACATGTAAATAAATAATTATATTTGTGTGGTATTTCATAATATATAAAATTAGATAAATCTGACAATCTTGATGTATTATAAATTAAATGAGATATCTACGATTAATTTTATGTGGCATCCTGTGCAGTTTGGAGGGAATCTTATCAACTATGTAATAAAGTTTACAAATACTTTTTTTATTAATACCAACTTACCAAATGCTTGGAAAATATGGAAAGTGGAAAGTCAATGGATAATGTTTTGGAGGTATTTTTAGAAAAGTTACCAGATATTTCTAATTACTTCTACAAGGACAAATGATAATTGTTAAGCAACTTCTATTTTTTAAGACTAAATTACTCAAAGAAAGCAATTAAATTGTTCTTTACCTAAAATGTTATCACTCCTCCTTAGTTCTGTGATATTGATGTTACATGCTCCAGCAGGGATGCCAATAACGGGGTTATAACCTTTGCTGAGTCGGGTCACTGTAAATATTCCTGTTATTTGGCGGCAAGATGACCTCTGATGGGCACAAAGATCACATGTACTGGCTGCAGGCTGCTGAGAGTGACCATACCAAAATATCTGAGATATAAAGAAGAAATAGGGACTTTATAAGACCTGATACATATGCAGAACAAATTTTCTGATCTTTGACCATGCATAATTCAACATATCTTAACAACTCTGTCCTTGAGCATGCTCAATTCAACATAACTAAACAAATCTGATCATTAATCATTGACAATTCTTACCATACTTAATTCACAACTTGACAACTCTGATCTTGGACATTATAAATCTTGACAACTTAAATTCACATAAACATCTAAACAACTCAGACCTTGGACCATGCTTAATTGGCAAATATCTTGAAAAATCTGACTTTAGACCATGCTTAATTCACATATATATGTACTGTACTGAGTAGACCAGTCTGCCACTGCATGATGTAGATGCTGACCAGCTAACAAACACATCATGTGATAGTAGACTGGTTCTACCTTGTCTGCAATTAGCTTTAGTGACTTGTCATTATATTATTATTATTATTATTATTATTATTATTATTATTATTATTATTATTATTATTATTATTATTATTATTATTATTATTATTATTATTATTATTATTATTCCTTTTGCACTAAAATACATTGTATTAATTTTTGATTTATTATTGTTGATCTAACTTGTCAAGAGTATGCATTTGAAGCAACAGACTTTGAGGCAGTGTAGATTTAGTGTGAGTAGAATTTTCTAAGAACTCTATTGATGAGTCAAACCAAGAAGCATGTCCTGTCAAGTTTGGGACCGACATTTCAGAGCACAAATTGGCCCAATCATGTACTCACAGAAACAAAATCAGTTAATCATATTATTGTCATCTTCAACTTGAAGGACCAACAATAGTCATTGGGTCAGTTTTATCTTTATACTATTTTGTTGTGACCAAAATTGTCAACTTATAAAGGACCATTTGCCAGCTTGTCCTTTACACAGATATGCAAATGACAACTGAGGGTTAAAATTGTCGAACAGTTTCATATTGAAAAGGGGTTGATAAGATTTATCGTGGGTAAAACCTTTTCTGCTAGTCAATGAATATAACATTCAAAAGATAGCTGGTTCAGATTTTGCAAACAATTTTTCACAGATCAAGTGTCATGACACTTGCATTGTTATGCTGTCTCAGCACAACTGTATCAGTCCTAGACCAATTCATACAGTAGAAGTTTATCACCTGAATTTGTGTCAAAAACTATTGCTGGTCAACATGATAGAGTTTTATCTCTGAATCAAAACTTGAGGATGGGGTCTTCATTTAATCCATTGAGAGTCCTGTTTTAACCAGCATTAATAATTATGTGCTACAAGATTCATATTTGGTATACAGTAGTTTGCTACTGGAAAAAGAATCAAATCATAACTTTAGTAATATAAGATCTTATTATGGCAATTAAAAACATTTAGTTTGAGGATTAAAATTAAAAGGATAATCACTTTAGTTGAATTAGTTGCTACTAATACTGTTTATAACCAGTTTGAAACAATATCATACAGGTCCTATTTTTATTCAGATATCCTCTGACACCTTCCATGAAACAATATCATACAGATCATATTTTTATTCAGATATCCTCTGACACTTTCCATGAAACAGCATCATACAGGTCATATTTTTATTCAGATATCCTCTGACACCTTCCATGAAACAATATCATACAGGTCATATTTTTATTCAGATATCCTCTGACACCTTCCATGAAACAATATCATACAGGTCATATTTTTATTCAGATATCCTCTGACACCTTCCATGAAACAGCATCATACAGGTCATATTTTTATTCAGATATCCTCTGACACCTTCCATGAAACAATATCATACAGGTCATATTTTTATTCAGATATCCTCTGACACCTTCCATGAAACTATATCATACAGGTCATATCCTCTGACACATTCCATGAAACAACATCATACAGGTCATATTTTTATTCAGATATCCTCTGACACCTTCCATCATGAATGACAAGATACTAGTGTATCCACCATCTTACCTATCCATCATTCATCCAACCAACATACCTATATATAGTTATTTTGTGCATAGAAGACACCTGAATCTGTGAATTATTGGACACATTTCCTTGGTGGCTTATATATAATGGCAGAAAAGTAATTATTGAAAAAATGGTACTGAAAAATTAACCAAGTTCCATTTGCTTTGACCTAAAGCAAGGTCTTCCTCAAGTTACAATAAAGAACACACACAGAGACACATACATACATACATACATACATACATACATACATACATACATACATACATACATACATACATGCATGCATGCATGCATGCATGCATGCATGCATGCATGCATGCATGCATGCATGCATGCATACATACATACATACATACATACATACATACATACATACATACATACATACATACATACATACATACATACATACATACATACATACATACATACATACATACATACATACATACATACACACACACACACACACACATACATACATACATACATACATACATACATACATACATACATACATACATACATACATACATACATACATACATACATACATACATACATACATACATACATACATACATACATACATACACATGCAGCAATAAACATTTACATTTTGATAGAGAGAAAAAAAACAGTTTAGATGAGGTTAAAAATAAAGATAGAGAAAAAATAACAAGAAGTAACTGAATGCATAGATTATAAAGTTAGAAAGGATCTTCCCATCAGTGCTTTTTTTAGCAGGTTTTATCAATTTCATTTTTAATGAGCCCTAATGTTAAAGTCAAACTATAAAAAATACTAATTTAATTTTACCAAACCATGCATTATTATAGTTAATATACCAACACGGATTCTTTGTTGCACTTTTTCATTACTTACCATTATGATATAGTTTGTGATGCCATGTGATATTATTAAATGCATAACATATCTAAACATTAGTATATAAATATAGTAATGTAAATAGCAGTAGTTTTGAGGTAATGGGGTACCTCAGTGAATAAGGTATATTTGTTTTTATGCAAGCCACAAGCACTGCAATGCTTGAATATAAACTGATCTGTGATATAGTTCTTATACATACAGGAAACAGACATATGTTATTCACCCATTGTATAATCCTTTTTCATTCAGGAAACAGATACATTACATGCAACTGACCTGATCTTTAGTACTCTACATTCAACGAAAAAAATATATATGTGTAATTGGCCTGTTATTTAGTTCCTAGGGTAAGAAGCACTGGGCCTATCCTAGTTCTTGTTCAAGTATAATTTTTCTTTTACAAAATTAAAAAGTGTTGTTTGGCACAGGCCCCTTATGCATATATCTCCAGTTGCCGGCACCTTTTGTCGGCCCTATTTATATGTACAGGAAACAGTTATGTATAACTGGCCTGTTATTGCATAACCATATTGTATTTTTAAAAGAATTTAAATAGCCAAGTTTTAACATTTATAGACTTCTTAACATATTGTGGTCAATTACAAATGTAATGAATATGATTTTATTTTGCTTGTAACCATGTACAACACTTCATCCTTCCAAAAATCTGTATGCATTGAAATAGGAAATGAGCTTTCACTTGAGCAAGAGAAAATACATGATAAAGATAGAGATTTGATGAATCAATGAGCATTCATGTAGGCATCAAAATGATAGAGGTGCACAAAGCAGATTAGCTCAACAAAACTAATGATGTCACCCTTATTATTATTATTATTATTATTATTATTATTATTATTATTATTATTATTATTATTATTATTATTATTATTATTATTATTATTGTTGTTGTTGTTGTTTATATTATTATTAGTATTATTATTTTTGTTATAATTTTTTGTTGCTTTTATTATTATTATTATTATTATTATTATTATTATTATTATTATTATTATTGCTATATTATTATTATTATCATTATTATTATTATACATTAACTACATATATATTTATAAAGCATTCAGAAATGGTCAGAAGAAAATAAAATCAAATTTTGAAATTGAAAACTATCTGAAAATTGAAAACTATTTGTGTACATCATTGCCAAATAGTTTAGAAATACATGTAGTTTACATTCATAATGACCCTAAACTCTATCTTGATTATATTCTAATCTGTTTTTGTGTAAAAGAATAGATTTGTAGGACTCATTTTTTTCCTCACCTTTCTTCCTGCTTATTGGAAACCTCAGAGATGAATGTCAGAAAGTTTCTGACTTTATACAAGTCAAATATGGATTGGGGAGCAGACCATAAAATATACCTTCAGTTTTACAGGAGTTTATATATAATGTTATACACTGCATGTGCTTGTTTATAAGTCAAGTCCAACTACTGTTACGTGTTTAGACTCGTTCAAAAGTAAAAAAGAAATGAATGAAACCAACAAATTTTGTAAAATTTAACAAAAATAATTTATTTCCCTAGAAAACAAGGTAAAAATATGAAAAAGGACTTAACAATTTGTGGATATAATCCAAAAATTAATCCAAGAATGAATAATATAAGTCCTATCATTAAAAAGTTGTAATTGAATCAAGGTTCAAATCCTGATGAAGTTCCTATATGGAGGACAATGACATCAGATGAATGCAGTATTGTACTAATGTGTTAACAGTCCCTTGATGAATTTTACAATTCAATAATAATATTCTGGCTTAAGAATTCTGAATAATTTTCAATAAATGTCTTTGTCCAAGAATTTGATTACAAGAAAAAAATTTTATTTTAAATGACAATTTCAACTCAACCAGTCACAACACAAAATTCCTTTGAGATCCAAAAGGTTTGAAATATGACTACTCAAAAAACATTATGAACATTAGTTTTACACACAAATTAAGATCATCTGATGGGGGTCATGTGTCACTTAATTCAAATGGCACAGAAAGCCCATAACACAATTGACATGTATACCATGGACAAATTTAGCTGTACATAATGAATATTACTATAAAATTCAATAATAAAATAATATAGATTTGTTTACAACAGAGCTAAGATGTGGGCCCAACATGACCTTGATAATGACCAATGATTTTCACTCAGTGTTTACAAATTCAGAACCAAGGTCAGGAACTAGGTCAGCTAAAAATATGATGTAGCAATAGACTGTGTGTTTATCAGGTCAAAACAGAAAACTGAATTTTCCAGAAAAGTTAAATCCTGTGAATATCGTTATTACAATAACATGTAAAGAAAATAAAAATAAAATAAAAGAGAATTTAAAACTATCACACAAGCAATTAAAAAACATATGTAACACTACAAACTCTAAAGACCCAGATCTGCCATACATAATGCACTGGCAGATATGGGTCTGTTTCAGCTTGTTAGAAGTAATCAGTAGAACAAAAAAAATAGACCCTGATCTGCAGGTGTATTATGCTACAGCAGTTCAGGATCTTTGTTATTTGCAGTTGGACTCAACTTATAAGTGAAGATATATGGTACTTCATCTTGCAAGTCTTGATTTGATAAATAATAAAAAAAACTTAAGACTTTGTCTGGGATCATTTAGTACTTCCATTTCAGAAAGCCTCTATTCTTAGGCTATCTTAGACAAATGAAGCTGACTTTTATTAGAATACTGCCAATCAGTCTATAATCCATCTGACACTATATGTACTATCTTTAGGTCCCTTTATCAAGCTTTGAATGATCAGAAACAAGATTTCATTCCACCTCAGAAATGTCTGCTTCAAAGCTACCATCTTGATTATTAAAACCTCCCAAAATATAATTTGATCCTAGCCATTACAATGCTCCACCAATCATCTAATTTTCAAAGTTATCTCAATGAAATCAGACTGAAGCTGACATTTTAAAACCTACAGCATCTTTTCAAGTCAGTTACTGAATGAAGATAATTGCCACTACAGAAATTATAGCAATACTCAAATATTTGTACAATATTGAAACCTTTTCCTCCCCAAAACATTCATCATCTTTATTGATTCCTTCTCTAAATTGAAAACCTTGAAAGAATTTAAATCTAAACACCCATTAATGTTCCAAATCTTATATAATATTCTCATACAGTTTGGAAAAATTATATATATATATATGATATATATATGATATATATATATATATATATATATATATATATATATATATATATATATATATATATATATATATATATATATATCATATATATATATATATGATATATTTTTATTGGCTGCAAAATCACATGTGTCCTTAGAATAATTATAGGGCAGATATATCAGCCAAAGAATGACCTTTTAATTGACTGAAAACATGGGCACCTGCAGCATTTTTTCTAAGGAGTATGTCAGTCATTCAGTCAGTCATAGCTGGAAAATTAGTATAGTATATAACAAGAGAATACCTCCTAAAGAACGCACATACCTGACACTTGCAGTAACCTCCTGACAGACACACATATCTGGCAAGAAAATACCTTCTGTATGACACACATATATGACACTCTTACATACTTCCTGTAGGACACACATATCTGACACATGCATACCTCCTGTATGACACACATATCTGACACATGCATACCTCCTGTAGGTCACACATATCTGACACAGGCAATACCTCCTGTAGGACACACATATCTGACACATGCTTACATCCTGTATGACACACATATTTGACACATCCATACCTCCTGTATGACACACATATCTGACACTCACAGGTCTCCTAAGGACACACATATCTAAGATATGCAGACATCTCCAAGGATGAACCTCAACCATTGTGCTCACATTGAAAAAGTCCACTGATAATAGAATGTGTTTTTGTCAACTGTATTACTTTGTGTGACACAAGTCAGTGTGCTTACCTTGAAAAAGTCCATTGATAGTAGAAAGTGTTTTTGTCAACTGCATTACTTTGTGTGACACAAGTCAGTGTGCTTGCCTTGAAAGTGTCCACTGATAGTAAAATGTGTGTTTGTCATCTGTACTGACTTTGTATGTCACAAGTTCCTTATTTTTTCATATGTGTGAACTCAGTTGAGAAGATGTTTTGGTGATGTATCACTGGAGAAAATTTTGGACTATATAAAATAATTCAGTTTATAATATTAGTAAATAATAATTATGATCTTTGTTGCTTACAGTTTGACTTGACTTACAATCAAGTATAGATGGTAAGGCTATATAGTAATGTAAATCATCAACTTTAAATAAGCATGGCTTCCACTCCTTTATCACTCTACCTCATAGTCATACCATAACACTCTAAATAATGACTGTATTATAATAAGATTTACCTGTGTACCTGCAATTCACCTTTAATTATTTGTTAAGTAGTGTCATACATTTCATTCCTCACCTGTGGGACTGAATTAAATCTATGTATACCAAAATTAAAATCAAGTCTTGTATCAGGTATCTGCATAATCTCCTGATTAATAATATTACTAGTATCATTGTTAGAATTATTAATATCAATATGACTATTCAGTGGCTGTACTTCATCATAGAATTTTACTCCTATTTCCATCCATTATATAGCCTTTTACGTGTTAATTTAATCATATTAACCATGAAATGAAACTAGTAAATTCATCATAGATTAGTCATTTTCTGCATATAATTAGTGTTAGATACTTTTATTTCTTTGATAATAATAATAATAATAATAATAATAATAATAATAATAATAATAATAATAATAATAATAATAATAACAATAATAATAATAATAATGACTATATATATATATATATATATATATATATATATATATATATATATATATATATATATATATATATATATATATATATATATATATATATATATACATATATATATATATATAGGTAATATGCATGTTTAATCTGAAATCTTGATTGCTACACCTTGTATTAATGGATGCCTCCCAACATTCCTGAAAGAAAAAAAACAATGCAAAGAATTGACTGCTTTGTGTCAGAGCCTTTCATTCTCTTTTCAGTGTTACATTAATAGCATATCAAGATTAATGAGCCAAGCCTAGATATTTTAGCTCCTTTTTAATCGACTTTTCAAATGATCATCATTTCACAATTTGATCAATTGTCTGCTATGTCAGGTTTTGTAACTGTCATGTCGATGCTATCTCTTAATAAGTACTTAACAAAAGTGAAAGAATCCACCCAAAATTGATACCTTAAAATATCGGCTATAAGACCACACCTTTTTCATTCGAAAAGCCTATTAGTGTAACACATTCACTTTTTAAAAATTTTCCAGTTATAGTTCATGCATGGATCTCAATATACTTATTGAATTATATTTTTCCCTTTTTTCTTTTTTAGCAGTAAAATGCTATAATATAATATCTTGCCTATTTCATTGAATACTTTCATGGCTTCCTTTAACTGTGTTCCGGTGAGGGACCACTTTATTTTGAAAAAGACCAGTATATAAAAGACCAATTTTTGGAGAATGTTAGATTAAATCAAAATTATAATGATGATGATAAAAATCTATATAGGATGAGTAAATATATAGCTGTAGTTCTGACAGATATAATATATTACATTATGTAGCTGTAGTTTTGATAGTTCCAATATATTACATTATGTAGCTGTAGTTCTGACAGTTCCAATATATTACATTATGAAGCTGTAGTTTTGATAGTTCCAATATATTACATTATGTAGCTGTACTTCTGACAGTTCCAATATATTACATTATGTAGCTGTAGTTCTGACATTTCCAATATATTACATTATGTAGCTGTAGTTCTGACATTTCCAATATATTACATACATCTGAATTGATTATTGTGCTATAGTAATTGCTGTAGTTTTGATAGTTCCAATATATTACATTATGTAGCTGTAGTTCTGACAGTTCCAATATATTACATACATCTGAATTGATTATTGTGCTATAGTAATTGCTGTAGTTCTGATAGTTCCAATATATTACATTATGTAGCTGTAATTTTGACAGTTCCAATATATTACATTATGTAGCTGTACTTCTGACGGTTCACATATATTACATTATGTAGCCATTATGTAGTGGGCCCCTAGTGGCCAAGTGGTCTAAATCACTGCCATCTCACCTCTGTCTTCCTGGGTTAGAGTCTAGGATTTGGTGAATTTGGATATGTTCGAAAGCTTGCCAGTAGCATCTCGTGGGTCAGTGGTTCTTTCTGGTGATTCCCTGAATTGATATAGTAATTGCTTATAAGTCAAATTGAACTGCAAAAAAGCATAGACCATAATCTGCAATTGCATCTGTTCTGTCAGATGCCATGCTGTCTGTTCTACTGATTACAACCTCCATAGACTTGGATCTTCTAGTACATTATTCAATGGCAAATCTTGGTCTTTGCAATTGCTTTTGAAATTTATGCAAATATATTATTAGAATGTATTGTGATAAAATTAGAAACTATTGAAACCCTATAATTTATGATCCAACACAATATTAGTACTGTAATTAAGAAAAAAATATCATTCATTCTGTAACAATTCACACATTTTATTTTTTTTTTAAATTTTAGTTTCTGACAAGTAAACACTCTCTTCAACAATTGGGTTTTTTTCCTGTATAATGCAAGAGTAAAAGTCAAATGCATTTTTCTGGTTAAATGACTGAACAATTTTAATGACTACCATATTTAGTATTAATAGAATCAATTTTAAGGATAAAATTACTGCCTTTAGTATTTCAGTTAAACCACCTAGATATGTAATAAGTAAAAATACATTCATGCTGATTTATTAACTCATAATTTTCTGAACAAATTTCTTAAAGGCTAGCTTTCTTTTCATGTGCAACACCCTGTAACTGAGTATATTGCTTAAGATTAAATTTCCCTTGTCACTAAATTGTTTATCAGCTGTCTCTGAGAAGCTGTTATCTCCTATTTAAAATTAAATTCTTGAAAAAGAATTTTGAGCAATGATAATCATCTGCAGTTATTTCTCAGCTTTTGATTCCTTGTCTATGTGAAAGTCAACACCTTTCCCTGTATTGCCTTGTTTTGATTAAATTAGTCAATGTAACTGATATTCTTACCCTACTGGCTGAAACCTGTGATTTCAGCACACAAACCAAAGTTTGAATGGCATTTTACATTCTGTAAAAGTAACACAATTAATTAGAGAAAACAAGATACCATAAACACCAGCTTACAATACAGTTGCATTAAATTCACTACCATATGTGCTCGCTTATAAGAAAAGTCCAACTACAAACTGCACAGACCCGGATCTGCAGGCACTTGATGCATCAGAAGATCTGGGTCTGTGCAGTTTGTTACCAGTAATAAAAAAAAACAACACAGACCCTAATCTGCAGACACTTTTATGCTATAGATCAGGATCTTTGTTTTTGCAGTCTGACTTGATTTGGGTAAACACAGTACTTCTACTTATGCAGTAGTTGCAAACTCTAATGGACCTAATTATAGGATTTCCTCCTACTTCTGGAACAAGAGGATGGGCAAAGATTCCATTTTGGGGATGAATGTAGACTTGATGTTATACCTACCTCAGAATATGGAAACTTAATATGATGCAATACAATTATGACTCATATAATTAGTGTGCAAGAGCACTGCACATACATATGTACACTTGAACATCTTTTGCCTAGGAGGTGTCAAGTTGCTCAGTAACTGGGCTATAGGATCTTGAAAAATGCAAAGAATGTTATGTGACTTCTTTTTTATTGTTTATGACTGACACTTCAGACATGTATACAGGTTTGAATAATAGATCTAATATTTGGGTGAATTGGGACTTATGGTGGCAGATTTAAAGGTAGTTCAGAGGTTGGGGTTCAGAGTAACTGTCACATTTGCTAAGCCCCAGCTATAAAGTCATATATAAGCAATCGTCTACTGTCTAGGGAATATTACCATGGCCATGTATTTCATTGCTGCAGGCTAGTGTTAATCCCTTACACTAGGTTACATCACCCCCTGAGACTGGACCACTCCAGTGGCCTGGTGGTTTGAGTATCCATTTGGATGCTGGAGGTAATGGGTTCCATCCCCAGCTGAGTCATACCAAAGACTTGCATCAATGATACTAACAGCTGCCTCGCTTGGTGCTCAGCATTAAGAGGTTAGTGTTGGAACTGGTTGTCATGGTGTCAGGATAATGTGACATCATACTACCTCTGCAACATGATGCTCCAGTGCTAGACATCACTATAAACTGCCATACTGACAAACACTGTAGATTAATGACTGAAAAATTGTTAAAGATATGCTAAACATCCAAATCACAAACAACACACACACACACACCTTAAATGGTTGGTCCCTTATCTCTCTACTGCCTCCAGTATTTTAATTGCATGTCTTTGAACAAAACAAAGTACATACAGTAATATATCAAATAATTTTTATCTCAAGTACCAGCAGTCAGGCCATCAAAGTTTTAAAACTTAATGATAAAAAAACAAGTGGTGAAATGTCACACAAGCAAGTCATTTATTTCACAACCTATTTGAAGAGAGGGAACAAATTGTTTCCATCTATTTTGGGCAAACACTTTTTGGGGCAAACACTTTTTCCAAATGTGTGAGAAAAAGATGTATATACTTTTCATTATCAAGTGATGACATTTAAAGGAAAGATAGTCCACAATTTTGTCTCCACCTTATGTTCACAAAATATGTTTACTTTAATTTGGCAATTGTTGCCACCCAGTTCAATACCAAATTTCTTGAAAAAGTCAGAAAACTTTTGCATATACCTTTATCAGAATTAATATGAATTTGAACAGCATTCCAATCATACCAAAAATTATATATGTTTGTATTTTACCACAATGACCTCAATTATAAGGAACAGCATACACATAACACTAAATTTGATTATAACACATTCTAATTACAAACTATATAGACCCAAATTGCCAGTGTATTATGCATAAACTAAAATTGTTTTACTTTGATGTATAACAAGATGGTTTTCTGTAAGAAGGATGCCAATTTATATGCTACTTTTTATTTGTCTACACCATTTCATAGAAAACTTATCTTAAAGACCACATAAATTCATTTTGTATTTGGTACTGTGGATACTCAAAGATATCTGCATTGAAAGACCAGTGATATTTTGTCAGCTCTCAGAATTTGTTTCAAAAACTTGTAATTGGGCACTTTTTAAGCTTATGGATTATTGAGAATTTCTGGGTGAAATAGGTGGAATTCATTTTTCATGCTTTTGGTCACCCTGCTGTTTTAGAAGCAATATTTTTAGATTTGTTTTCATAATTATCATATGTACTTGCCTTTAAGATGAGTCCAGCTGCAAACTGAAAAGACCTAAATCTGCCATTGCATAATGTTCCATCAGATCTGGGTATGTGTAGTTTGTATGGAGCAATCAGTAGGACAAACAACGTAGACCATGATCTGCAGAGACATCATGATATGGCAGATCATAGTACTTGTTTGCATTTTTACTTGACTTATATTGAAGTACTGATGGTATTTGAGTATGGCACTTCCAATAATTAAAGATTCCTTTTATACTCATAGGACAGGCCCCAAAAATCTTGATAGTTTCCCCATGGTAATATGAGATTCAAACATGGAGATTAAACTGAGTAAAACCGAATGAGTTCCATGTTTAATTGGGAAGGATGCCATGCTAATGTCAGAGGAGATATTTGTCTGAGTAGGAGGATGAAAGTACAAATAGGGAAACACTATGTATTTTTTTAAGGGAGGATTGGGTTGAATTGGATTTAGGGAGTGGTCATCCACCATTCAAAGAGAACTGAAATTGAATAGTCATAAATGTTGGCAATTAATTAAATTGTAAAATATGTTCTGATCTGTTTAACAAAATTGGACAGAAAAGACTTTATAAAATACCTTTTGATAAGCAGTCTGAAATTTTAATTACATTAACATTTCAATATTTAAAAATACATTATGTCTTTATCAACTGTCTGCTAAATTCTTAAAAAATATTTATGGTTGCTGATAATAAACTTGCCAAATTAAGCCATGGATTTGTAAACTTATAATTAGTATGATGGAAAACAGCAAGACTTCATCACAATTCTTGCCGAAAATTTTAATGTATGACTGAAACATTGATAGAACGGCATATCTGTTATTCTTCAAACTGAAGTTGGAATTGCATATAATGCAGTTAATTGCCATATCTTGGATTACACCCAAGAACATGCTAAACTAAACTAGTCAGCACACTCTGGTAACTAGTCAAATCCATCAAAAAATATATAAAAAAATATATAGAGTGGAGCTGTGAAAAATATTTTAGTAATTTGTAATGTTATGGAAATTTTATTATATTTTTCATCTTCATAATTTTACCATATATATTTGCTTTTAATATGTGTCCAATTGCAAAATGCACAGACCCAGATCTTCTGTTACATAATGCATAAACAGATCTGGGTTGGTGCAATGTGTTAGTGATAATCAGTATAATGAACAACATAGACTTTGATCTGCAGGTGCATTGTGCAATAGCAGATTGATATCTATGTTGTTTGCAGTTGCATTCAGCTGATAAGCAAGTATATAAGATAATAGTTAATTACATCTAATCTGCACAAATAATTTTATGCAGCCAGAGTTTTTCAAGAATTATCATAATATATTCCATATTGAATCATAATACATTATGTATTAAATCATAATAACTTCCACATAAAATCCATTGCCCAAAACAACATTCACCTTTCTTTTTTCAGTCAGTTTCTCCCAGTCCCAGAAACAGATCAATATCCCTAGTGTGATCTTGTGAAAGGTGCTTAGCTTGCATTTCCTCAGCATAATAACACATTTTGCCATTAGAAAGCAACCAATTAATGAAGGTGCCATTAGCAAGCAACCAATCACAATGCAAAGGTCGCAGTCTTATTGAAATTTAATTTGTAGTCAGTTTTTAATTTTTAAACTCTGAGGAAGCATTTAGGAAAACTATGTGATGTTAGACTATCATGATAGATTTACATGCAAATTAATACAGTTTGATCATTTTCAATTTCTTAAAATTTTGCTAAATCATTTTAATGGTTTTAACATGTTAGTAACTTAAAAATTTGATCATGTGGAAAAGAAATATATACTTCCAATCATATTTATCCCATAGCTGGCAAGGTTGCAAGAACAATAGCATGTTCTTCTTCCTCCTCTTTTTAGTATTATATTGTTGGTCCATTCATGGTTTATTCTTTGCGTGCTAGTTCATTGCAATTTGATTATCTTAATTCACCTATACTTGTCAAATTTGGTATATGGATGAAACTTAGTGATAGCAACTTAGATATGTCAAAAATTGGTGTATGGATGAAACTTGGTGAGAGTAACTCAGTTATGTAAAACATTAGTGTATAGATGAAACTTGGTGGGAGTAACTCAGATATGTCACAAAATTGGTGTATGGATGAAACTTGGTGAGAGTAACTCAGATATGTCAAAATTGGTTTGAGGATGAAACTTGGTGAGAGTAACTCAGATATGTCAAAACTGGTATGTGGATGAAACTTAGTGAGAGTAACTCAGATCACTATGATCTATATATGTTGAAGTAGCTATTTGTATTTTGAGAGGATTTTTCATTCAACCCTTTACATCTGAAACTTAATTCACCTACACTCATCAAAACTTTATATGAATGCATCTTGGGAGGAATAATTTCATGTACCAAATGTAAGTCACTTCCACCTACTGTAGACTTGACATGCCATATTTGTTTGCATTAGACATGAGCATATTTAGTGAATAGTACCAATAAGAAAGAAAAACATTTTAAAATATTTTAAATTACTTTAAGTTTATATTATAAAAAAGTTCAATTTTTATATTATGAGAAACATTTATTAGAAGATGGCTGCTGTCCTGGCCATATTGGATGTCAGAAGTCAGAAAACTTTTAACTAATTTTGTAGTGAAAAACATATGTTGATAGTACCACCATTGAGGTGAAGAAGTCATAACAAGATTTTCAAAATTGCCACTGTGTTTGGCCATACTGGATATCTGGGCATCAGTAGTTTCATTTCATCAAATCATCATCATCATCCTCATTATCATTATTTTAATCCTGTAACCCAAGAGGTCCTTGGAGCACCATAGATGACTTCACTACCAATTCTCTCCATCTTTCCCTGTTCTCTATTGACCTTTAGGAGTCTTCAATTTGGTCTTTTCTATCTGCCTCTTCCTTTGCACCCTCACCCTGTGCCCAATGCAATTTGTTTTCAACCATCCAGATGATTTTGAGACATGAGTGTACCACTTCAGTTTCCATTTTTTCACAGTGATTGAGAGGCAGTCATAGGTCATATAGCTTGTTGGATCCTGTTGTGGACCTTTTTGTTCATTACATAGTCAATATATGAGACACCCAAGATCTTGCAGAAGCATCTCATTTTGAAGTTAGATCTGATGTGAGCAGCCATGTTTTACAAGCATAAAGAAAAATGGATAATATAATAGAGTGCATCAGCTTCTTTTGGAGCCAAGATCAATGTTGTTGTCCTTTTATATTGGTCTCAATCTGTGATATTGCTGCTATTGTCTGGGCTATCCCACAAAGTAGCTCTGGTTTGGAATACTCTTCTGTGATAACAATCTCAAGAACTTGAAGCTTGTGACTGTTTCCAGCTTCTGTCCACTGACCTTTATTTCTGCATAGACGGCATTGATGTTGTTTGTAATCAGTTTGGGTGTTTTTGGTGCTAAGCTCCATAATGTATGCTACAGAGGTTGTGTTGAGGTACTCAATCAAGTCAGCCAGTTTTTTGGTCATCTCTTGCTAAGCTTTCAATATCATCTGTGTTTTGTTGTTGTTTCTGCTAAGATTGTCTTCATTTTCATAGCATTCTTTCCATCCAGAACTCCTTTGCCTTTCTTTTGCTTTTTTTGATCATGTTATTTATCTCTCTATAGTTTTTGCTCCATCATGATTTCTTTTTTTCTTTTCTGTTCTCTTCTTTTGTCACACAGTTCAAAGACATTTTTTGTTGTGGCAAAAAGTTTCTTTGTTTGATTATGTTTGCCAATGATCTCATTAGCTGTGTTAGTCACAGCTGTGTTGAATATAGCTATTAACACTCTAGGCCAGTGTCCTGGTTGCCCAGGTTCTCAGAGGTACAAATTTATGACCTATCTTTGCTTGGAAGGCTTCTTTGACCTTTGCATCTTTCAATTTTTCTAGGCCAAATCTCATTTCTTGGTTGGTTAGGCTTTTTGATAATTTCAGGTGGAGGTGAAATGCTGACAATAGTAAATCATGATCATTTCTAATATTGGTTTTGTGTTCTGACAATATTCAATCCAGTGTTTAATTGTCTTTTCATCAACATGTAGTCAATCTGGTTGTGATCAGGTCCATCTTCTACATGCTTTGTGGGGACTAAACACAAAATCATTGTAGGCAGCAAACTCCAGGTCTTTTTCATTTGTTTCTGTCTTGCAGAAGGGTCCACAAGTACTTGGCCAGTTTGTCTGTGAGACCACTCTCATCTTTGCATTCCAGTCTCCTTGTACAAACAAAATGTCTATGTGAACATGAAATCCAATGCCATGACTGTGCTGTCCTGTCTTCCACTGAAGTAGGGCTTATTTTCTTTATCTGTTGTTGTTTTGCCAAAGATTTTTGCACTTCACATAGACCAATAATATTCCAATTGCACCCATTCAAATTATGTGTGATTGCTTTCAACGTTTCCATAGCTCTCAGTGTTCTAATCCTGTACTGATGATGATTTTGTCTCACCCACTGATCTTTGTAGCTAAGGCACCAGCAGCATACTTGTCACCTCTGTCCTAGTGTCCAGTCAAAGGCATGGTCATTTGTTGACCTGGGCTGTGACTGATCCAGTATGGAAGAATTGCAAGATACAGCCTGACAGACCCTATCCCTCTCCAGACTGGTTGACCACAGCTGAAGTCCTCCAATATAATGTGGCTTGCCATGGTCATGAGCATGACCTTCAAATCTGGCTGTTGATTTCATCAAGAAATATGTCCAACCAGTCCTAGTAATGCAGTTTCATTTCAGACCATCAGAATGTCATAATAACTCTTCATAGCAAAATGACTTTCTGTTCAGAAGGAAGAAGCAAAAACAAGAGTTTCAAGATAGCTTCAGATCAGATCAGTACCGTTTTGATGAGCATCAGATTGGATCAGATCAGTACCATTTTGATGAGCATCAGATTGGATTAGATCAGTACCATTTTGATGAGCATCAGATTGGATCAGATCAGTACCATTTTGATGAGCATCAGATTGGATCAGATCAGTACCGTTTTGATGAGCATCAGATTGGATCAGATCAGTACCATTTTGATGAGCATCAGATTGGATCAGATCAGTACCGTTTTGATGAGCATCAGATTGGATCAGATCAGTACCATTTTGATGAGCATCAGATTGGATCAGATCAGCACCATTTTGATGAGCATCAGATTGGATCAGATCAGCACCATTTTGATCACCATCAGATTGGATCAGATCAGTACTGTTTTAATTTAGACCCAACTGGACACCATAAGAAGTGAATCTTTCATGTTGAGATTGCCATCCCTTCAGGAGAACATGGCTGCTGTGGGAGCCATATTGTATGAGAAGCAGTACCATTTTCATGTAACATGGCTGCTGTGGGAGCCATGTTGTATGTAGAAGCAGTACCATTTTCATGTAACATGGCTGCTGTGGGAGCCATGTTGTATGAGAAGCAGTACCATTTTCATGTGACATGGCTGCTGTGGGAGCCATATTGTATGTAGAAGCAGTACCATTTTCATGTAACATGGCTGCTGTGGGAGCCATATTGTATGTAGAAGCAGTACCATTTTGATGTAGGACCAACTATACCTTGGGATGAATGTATGTGTAAAGTTTCCTGGCAATTTTCTGAGAGTAACAATAACAAACTTGTGATAATGGATTGACAGATGTCCAATGGCAGATGACATACAATGGAAGATGGATGATGGATGGACCACAAGCTGTCATATAAACTCTTCTAGCCAGTAGATCTAATGATATATCACTTCTAAATCTAGTGATATGTCACTCCAGAATCTAATGCTGTATCACTCCAGAATATGTTTGTTTGCTTCTCAAATACCTTTTATAAGGGGCAGAGAATGTGTATACAGGGTAATCACTAGTTGTTCTGTTTTCTGTTCTAAGAAGATTCTCTTTCATTTATACCTCTGAATACATAAAACACAAAATCTAGCTGCAGTAAATTAACTGTTGAGTTATGATAACAACAACAAAACTTTTACAGGGGTTAATTTGAGCTATTTTTTGTTACATTTAGAGTTGGTTCCTTTTCTAAGTAACATTTCACTGTCAGGAGGTGACAAGACCCAAGATAATAGCATGTCCTATCATTTCTGCCTGAGAAGTTTCTAACAAACTTATCTGACCTGCTCCTTATTAACATACCACAGTCCTGGGGAAAGGGGTATTAACACAAGAATTATGGCACACTTCTGCATCAGGGAAATCTACTATAGGATTTGGACTACCCTCTATACTTGCTTATAAGACAAGAACAACTGCAAACTGCACAGACCCAGATCTGCTGGTGCATAATGCAATCTGAATCTGTGATTTTTGGTAGGAGTAATTAGTAGAACATCATAGACCTGATCTGCAGGAGCATTATGCTATGGCAGATTAAAATCTTTGTTGTTTGCTGTTTGCTTGACTTATAAGTGTGTATAGATAGTAGGTAAATAGGATGGCAACTCTCTGAATGCTGGGATTAAATATATAGGTTACCATATCATTTTGCATAAAATGCACATGGAGACTGCAAAATGCATAGAACCATTCTGCATCCCATAATGCATCAGAGGATCATTGTCTACACAATTTACTTCAAATGAAGAATTATTAAAGTGCAATAAAAGTGTTGACATGGTTTATTTAGAAATAGAAAATGTTTTTATGACATTCACACTTTGCTTCACATTTTATATATCACATGCTGTGGTAACCTTACTGACTCCCTTGAAAGTCAAGTAAATTGTAAACAAATATTCTGATCTGCCATAGCATAATGAACCTGCCTATCAGGGTCTATGTTGTTTATTCTACCAATTACTTAAAACAAACCACACAGACCCAGATCTACTTGTGCATGTTGTGATGGCAGATATGGGTCTGTGCAGTTTGCAGCTGGGCTTATCTTATATGCAGGTATATATGGTATATCTATGTTTTTAATATCATTGTTAAAATTTAATTGTGTTTGTTGTTCTTTATGTATACTTCTTTGTACCCTGTGTTTCCTGATTTTTGTCAGTTTTCCTAGTCTGAGACTTTCTACCTCTCTGCTGTCTATCTGTTATTTTGTTTTTGCAGTAAATGTCATATCCACCTATCTATAATGTCTACCTACATCTGCCTTTTGTCCTCCTGTAACTTTCTTCATCAATGTATTATAATCATGTTTATATTCAGTCTTTCTGTTCACATACCTAGCTAGTTTATGTTTTTAATTGTCTTTCTTTATCTAGTGTGCATCTTCTGTCTGCATGTCTCTTTGTCCTTCTATATTTATCATGTGTGTGTGTGTGTGTATGTGTGTGTGTGTGTGTGTGTGTGCATATAAAAACATACAACTATAATATTCCAAAATTTTGGGCAGGTATTGCAGAAATCATCTGTAGCTATGTTGTAAAATATTTAAAGTCTGTCATTTTAATATGATCTAGCTTATGAGTCAAAGACTACTTCAATATGTACAAGCTTATAAGTAAGGTCTCATTGCTGACTTACAAGCGAGTATATATGGTATTCTCTACTGTATGAATCTACTAAAACTTTTTTTTTTATCTTGAAGGGAAAAATCACATCCCAATCTTTAAACAGTAAAATGTAAATTATTCAGACCTGTTGGGAGACCTGAATTTTGTCTGACCAACTGGTTTTCCAGACAGCTGATAATTCTATATGGACAACATAGAGCTGGATATTGCATGCAAATCCAGGGCACCACAATTATTCAGGCGACTGGCATTGTACAATTGAAAAATAGTCCAAACTAACCTGCCCTCATTAGAACCCCCTTTTGTGAAAGTACAATATTTTGGAAATAACAGTACCACCATGTATCCCTTGACCTGTTTTAGAAATAACACAGTGCCACCATGTATCCCTTGACCTACTTTAGAAATAATACAGTGCCACCATGTATTCCTTGACCTATTTTAGAAATAACACAGTGCCATCATATATCCCTTGACCTATTTTAGAAATAACACAGTGCCACCATGTATTCCTTGACCTATTTTCGAAATAACACAATGCCACCATGTATTCCTTGACCTATTTTAGAAATAACATAGTGCCATCATGTATCCCTTGACCTACTTTAGAAATAACACAGTGCCACCATGTATCCCTTGATCAAACTTAAGCCATTGAACTTAAAAGACTCACAGTACCCATTTAGTTCCCATAGTAAACCTATCCAAACACCATGATATAAAAAAATTCAATAACTTAAAATTTCTGAATGTCCATGATCAAACCTATATTTTTCAGTATAGATGAAACTGGATGTCAGCTTCTGTGTAGAGGAAAGTATATGGTCCATGGCATTTTCTGGACCTGCATGTGTTTGAAATGTATGCTTTCAATTCTGCACCAAAGAATCAGGTGCTAATTTCAGTAAGGAGTGTTCAAACACAAGACTGGTTAGGACTGAAATTTAATCAATAACACAATATCTTTATTTTTCTTTTTCAGTTACAACTAGGATAAACTCACAAAGATTCTTTTTATAAAAAATATATCTTTCATTATCAACCAATCCTGGCCAGTCAAAAACATATATATACTCTATTTTATTTTCACCCATTTCCAGACTGGTTCCCATTTTTCTATACAATTGTTACCATGTGTCCTGAATTGGTCTATCAAATGCATAGCAATATGGACCAAAACAAAGAAACATAAATCTTAGAATTATATCTTTATTTTCTTTCTGAAACTTTACTATAAAATAATCATGCACATGTACCAATACTATGAAGTAGCAAAAATAATTCTTTTATTTAAACTAATTTTTTTACAATCCATTTGGTGTTTTGTGCACCCACCACCCCTACCCAATGTGGATACACACATTTCTTGAATTGATGATAATGAATACTAATCCATGACCATATAAAAATCTTAAAAGGTGTAGGTTAATCTAGTGTGTGGAAAAACATACAGACAGATGTATGGACATGGACATAATACTAAATTGATTGCTATGTTGTGATACTGCAAAAAGGTGGTCTTCATAATAAATCAAGCATTTTGGAAAATGCATGTTGGTCTATGTGATTGCTAAATGTGTGGCATCTGGACAATCAGTGTTTTACTGTATGAAGTTTTAACTAAGTAACATATCATACAACAACTACTAATTCCATTTCTGAATCCCTGCCCATCCTCATTTCTAAAAGAAACTCCATCAAACATTGCACTCACTGATTGCCATAAATAAAGACAAGCCTAGGCTTCTAACAATGAGTTAATTCCCACCAATATTATCTGAGTTATCAAAGTTCAAAGTTACTATATCCTCTGTCTTTAATCCTAGTTCATAAAAAAACATATATGTTGGTCCAACAACCCTCTGCATTTCATAAATCTTGTCAGTTTGTGGCCCTACAAATAACTGCAAAAAATGCAGAACTTTGTGAGGGTTTCTGAGGAAGGTGGTGAGAGTAATATGATCTCCACCTGCTATGGTGCTTTGGTTATCATTGTCTAAAATATCATCACCTGCCTACCACAGTGTTATTGCCCTGATCAACCAAACAATAAAATATAATATGAAATGAATGGATGAAATAACAGAAATCTGAGCAAAGATTTAAAATATAACAACAGGAGCCCCCATATGAAAAACATAACAATTTAATCAATTACAAAATGAAACTGAACATGACATTTGAATGATACACTTTCTCTTAGAAATAGAATTACAAAACTTATGCTATGATATTATTAGATGAATCTCTGTCTTTCTGTCTGTCTGTCTATCTGTCTGTCTCTGTCTATCTCTCTCTCTCTTTCTCTCTATGTCTCTCTCTCCCCACCCCTAGCCTCTTTGGTTCATCAACCATAACTTGGTTGTAGTAAACCACAACAGGAATAAAGCTATTTTTCCCTTCAAATAAAATGCAGACTAATTATTTGTTAGGTTTATCTTCTTCTAGGATTGTACTTGACATATGATATTGTCTTATTGTATTTCAACAATACTAAGCAAATGTGGTCCCTTAAAAACCTGATATATACATAAACTATTTTCATCAAATTAATGTCTCTATCAGCTACTAACATTGTTAACTGGAACCATGACATAACTAGATCTCTTAGATAAACTATTACATCCCACTGTGGGTTATAAATTACTAGCTGAATGATGTCAGTAAATACATGCTGATTTTTTTTCACTTAAGAGAATTCATTTGACAAACAATGAATTGATAGACTTCATGTCTTGTCCTAATTACATTACTTGCAAATTAGTGATTCATGGACACAAACATAGTACAATACTTAGCATGGATGATAGATATTGTTTAAGACTGACATTTTAATTCTCACAATTTGTATCAGAGTAATGCATAAAACTCCTATGATACATGATTCCTATTATACCTGAATAAGGTAATATGAACATATTCATATCAATTCAAACAAATTCATATAATACATGAGTTATATAATATTCAAGACATAGTTCATGTGACTGAGACAATACCTCTGTGTCTTTTCAAGACTTCTTTCTATGTAGCTGAAACTTTGTGTCCCTCAACTTTCTGGAACCTTTTCCCTTGGACAATTGAATACTTATTATTTATTGGAGCTACATTCTGGCTTTCATCAGAAACTTAGACTAACTAATTTCACTTAAAACCTTGAATTTCATCTGGGAAACATAGCTTAGTCATTCAGGATTAACTTTCTCTAATTGCCCAAAGTTTAAAGCTAGAATAATTCTCCTTGATTCCACTTATATTAATAAAAAGTAGGGGAAATGTCATTTTAAAACACATTTCAAATGGCCTAAAATTGTCTCTGCATAGCCCATATGTCAAAGTTAATGGTAACATGTCAAACTGATGACAGAAAAATGTGCTATTAAAATATCTACAAAATATGGCACCATTACAACCTTGATCTGCTGTCCCATAAAGTGCCAGCAAGATTAGGGACTATGATGTTATGCTACTGATTAATCCTAAAAAACTGCACAGACCCAGATCTGTGCATTATGTGATGTCGAATCTGGGTCCATGCAGTTGGAAAAGACTTGTATTTGAATAAACCGTTACTCTGAGTGACTTTTCTCATAATCACAAATAGTGTGATAAAGGAATGCTTTATATAAGATTGATCAACAAGATGGAACCATGATTGAAATGCAGCATAGCCTATGGATGAATTTTTAATAAGGTTGGCAACCTGGGGTTATGTGGAATATGGTGTTGTGGGAACGAGGAATATAATTGTGGAATTTTTTTTTATAAAGGGTGTGGCACAAGAAGTTCAAGAAAGGTAGCCAATCATGTGGAAAATTCCCATACCTGTGCTAACCATGCACTGCTTGTTGATAACTGTACTTCATGAACTTGGCTTCTTAAGCAAAAATAACATTCATGACAAGGCAGAAGGCATATGTACAATTATTTGACTTTGCCTTAATTAGATCACAAATTTAGTGGTGATAACCCCCAGATAATTAAGGATGGACCTATATGCAACTGGGATAATGACCCATTTAGGACTGAAAAAAAAAGACTGCCAGACTTGAAAAATGTATCCAAAATAAAAATGCCATGAATATCATATATAGGGAGTTGACCCCCCCCCCATTTTTACAATGGCTTTAAAGCCTAAGAGTAATATCTTTTACACCATTGCTGTATTTGCTTACTTATGAGTTGAGACAAAATACAAACAACAAAGAGTCTGATCTTCCATAACATAAGGTTCCTGTAGTTCAGGGTCTATGTTGTTTGTTCTGCTGATAACTCCTAACTGCACAGACCCAGATCTTCCATTGCATAATGTGCCAGCAGTTCAATGTCTGTGCAGTTTGTAGCTTGACACATCTTGTAAGCAAAGATTATATTTTTTGGACTAGACTTAAATGCAAGTATATCCAGTTTTTCAGTTATCCCAGCTGTAACTGGCTAAAATGAGCATCCACTGGGAGAGGTGTCAGTTCGAAATGGATTGGTACCTTCTCCATGGGAATTCAGATATTTCTTATATATTACTATATTTCATAACACAACTGAACAATGCATGAAAAATGTTCTTTCATGGCAGGTGATCTTCCATAACTGTGGTCTTTCCAGCCAGAATTTACATCAAAGACTCTAATAGCCATGACTTAACCTTTGACCACAATGGAGACATTAAAGGTTGGGGACTTAGCTGAGATCTTACTCTTGAGGATGGGGACTTATCTGAGATCTGACTCATGAGGATGGGGACTTGGCTGAGATCTGACTCTTGAGGATGGGGACTTAGCAGAGATCTGACTCTTGAGGATGGGGACTTAGCTGAGATCTGATTCTTGAGGATACAGATATTTTCTTCACAATTATGCAAACAATCCTGACAAGCAATTTATTTATTTTTTCTTGTACATTTTTTCATTTGTATAATGAAGCAATTAGCTGACTGGTAGAATATCATCACAAATGGTATAAATAATAGAAGTCCTGTCTTCTGCAAAAAAAAATGTCACTTTAATTACTATCTCATACCAAGAAAGTACTTTAATTATTATCGCATACTAGGAAAGTACTTTAAGCATTATCTCATACTAAGAAAGAACTTAAATTATGATCTCATACTAAGAAAGAACTTAAATTATGATCTCATTCTAAGAAAGTACTTTAATTATTATCTCATGCTAGTAAATTACTTTAATTATTATCTCATGCTAGTAAAGTACTTTAATTATTATCTCATGCTAATGAAGTACTTATAAGATTTTGGGGCCCTGGGTGGCCAAGTGGTATAAGGCACACAGATTCTGACATCTCACCTGTCTTTGTATGGGTTCAAGTTTGGGGCTAGGCCAACATGTGTTTGTGTGAAAACTTGCCTTTTCTTAGCTTCCTATGGCAGCCATACATATGCTAAATATGGTGTTAAACCCAAAACAAAAACAAAAACAATTTATAAATTTACAAAAATGTGTATCTGATCTATGTTTGATGATTATTCCTTATCAAAAGCATAATGACATTCCGCCAACATTATAACAAGTCTATGGGTCTTATGTTTCCGCCAACATTATAACAAGTCTACGGGTCTTATGTTTCCGCCAACATTATAACAAGTCTACGGGTCTTATGTTTCCGCCAACATTATAACAAGTCTACGGGTCTTATGTTTCTGCCAACATTATAACAAGTCTACGGGTCTTATGTTTCCGCCAACATTATAACAAGTCTATGGGTCTTATGTTTCCGCTATTTCAGTACAATATTAAGACAAATTACAGTTTATGATGAATGATATGTAGTCTGTCTAGAGCTAATTAGTTTCTGATACCATCATGAAATGAAAAGACTGTAGTAGCATGAATCAACACATCTAACAGAGAATAAAATTGAAGTACTTTTTTTAAAAGCAGACAATGAAATGTGCTAATAATTATTAGATTGTAGAGATTATCCAGCCTTTCCAATCACTAAAATAGTACATGTCAGTATGATTAATGTCAGAAATGATTATAAATGATGACATGAGGACCTCCCAATACCTATTTCAGTGTAGACTCAATGCAGTATGTGCAATAACATTGGAGAGATGTTGAAACCACATATTATACCACTGCATTTCACAGAAAATACTGGATTAGACCAAATCATTCACTCATCAAAACTTCAATATCTTCTTTGATCTTATTTCTATAAGAAACAGTAACACAGCAGGTACCATATATATTTACCTATAACTCAAGTCCACATCTGCCAGTTCTGTATCAATGTAGTGTTAGAAGTAATCAGAAGAACAAACAACATAGACCCTGATCTGCAGGCACATTATGCAATGACAGATCAGGGTCTATGTTACTCACAGTTATACTTAACTTAAAAGTGAGTATTTATGGTATTTCAGTGTGAAACGAATCCCCTCCCCCAGTTGTACCTGTCTACGAATATACTGAATAAATTAACCTCTCTCATAAAAAGTCATAAATTATACATTAGATAAGGAAAAAAGTCATGTATGAATTGCAATATCTTTTAGTTTAAGTATGTATTTATTTAACTTGTGCAAGTGACATATAGAAAGATTAAATATGCTAATCCTTTCACATACTCAACAAGCATGAGTGAGAAGTCCTTATTTAAACACTTAACACATGGGAAGTCCTTATTCAAACATATAATATATGAGAAGTTCTTATGAAAACACATAACACATGAAAAGTCATTATTCAAACACTTTTTGGGCCTCAAGATATCCAAAAACAATTTTCTTGTTTTACAGAAAATCTAAAAGCATGCAGTGGTACAAAGTGAGCCAACACTTGTCAGTATAACTCAAGTTAGATTTAAATTGCCCTCAACTTATCAGATACCCACTCCAACACAATGTAAATGGAATAAAGACAAAAACCCTTTGTTACATGTTACATGATATTATATTAAGTGGATGCAGACTTTGGGACTCAATCCTTTTTGATATTACTGGCACTAATGCCCCATGAAATCTGTCTAAAATGGGTTTCTGAATTGGATCTTTGGCATTCTAAAGGATTCAGCAAAAGTCACAAGGGACCATTTTATATTATTTGGATATACTAGTGACCACTCTGGATATACTAGTGACCACTCTGGAAATACTAGTGACCACTCTGGATATACTAGTGACCACTCTGGATATACTAGTAACCATTCAACTATTTAACAGAGGCATTGTGTAATACAGACCAACATTGTGTTTGTCTTGACTGCATTATTACCTCTATATCCTGTACCAGCAAAAAAGACAAGGGATTAAATTTAAAAAATTTTAAATATCATTTTGGGTTCATCCAATTAGGCAATATGGCTTGAATGTCCCAATTTGTATTTGAAATAAAATGACTGCACATGAAGATTTCTTTTCAGAGCTGCATATGTCATGTCTAATTAGGATATTGACAATGAACCTAAATTTGACATGCAAACCTCCATGAATGTGCAGTTGTGAAAATTCTTTGAACAACTAATATTTCCTGGTTCTGAGTTTTTTATTTCATGCCAAGATGAGAATTTCCCTTAATAAAAATATAAAACCCTTAATAAACTCATTGATCAAATATCACTTCAACAAATCTAGTCTAAACTTGAGAAGTTTGTAAACTTAAAAAACAAAACCAAACATTAAAAGAAATGTTGGCAGAAAAAAAAGGCAGAAAAAAAAGGAAATTCTCAACCCATTAAGTCTGAATTTGTCATTAGTGACTAAAACCTTTAATATTGGTTCCTGTACTATGTTTGTCACGTATAATGTTTACCCATGAAATGAGTTTCCTTGCTTTATGCTGCAAACACATGCAAAATAAATCTCTGATACTTGAAATATATAATAAATCAAATACAGTATAACTTGAATTGAAAGAACACTTTTTTGAAAACTAGTTGTCATGTTGAGTCCCCATTTTTCATGCATAAATAATATGTGATTTATAATGTGATGGCCTATGATAACATATAAGTTGATCCAAGTCCAAACACCATGATCTGCTATCACATAATGCACCAGTACTTCAGGGTCTGTGTTGGTTATTCTACTAATACCAATTCTAATAAACTGCATGGACCCAAACCTGTTGGAATACAGTGTCACAGCAGATCTGGATCACAGCAGTTGGATCTGACTTTTACTTGAGAATATATGGTAGTGTAGAGACATGTTGTCTTGAGACATCATGTGTTAGTTTGAAGAAGGGATGCTTTCTCAAAATCAGTTCCTGGTGTTAATGAAATATTTTGTTTTTTCTTCAGATTTCATGATGTGGAAAATCAAACAAACTCTGACATGTGGTTAAAACTGCAATTTAGTGCTACAGTGGTCCCCCTCTTATAAGACCACTCCCTTCAGCAGTAAAAAGGTGGTCTTAAAACAAAAGGGCATCGTCAAAGGAGAGGAGCAAAACAGCTGAAGAAAAAACTATTTTGCTGTTTTGCATGTGCAACTTTACAAAAAATAGGTGACTTTTCTTGAAGGAGACCAATATATGTATCAACTTTGACTTTTTATAACTAATGTGCAAAAACAACAGGATTATGCTAAGTCTTCTAAAATGTAAGACATGTATTACTCATGGTATATGAGGAAACAATAATCTTTTAAACACACTGAATCTTTCAAGCTTTTGCATGGCAGTGAGTATTATTACATACAGACAGTAATAGTTATGGTGCAAACAATGTAAAATTCCATAGATACCATAAACCATCTACATTTACTAAAAGATGCCAACTCCTTCTTTCAAAGAAGCTTCAGGAGTATTTCTTTTAACCCTCTCAATACTTCCACAATGTAACTATTTTTCTTAATTTTTTTACTGTGATTTTGCTGTCTTGATTTATAAACCTCAAAATAAATAGGCATCTCAGTATTTTATAGACAATACATATGTGAGGTCTGTTAAGATGATCTTATAGGCAACACATCCATAGGCAACACATCTGTGATGTTGGTTAATGATGATTTTATAGGCAACACATCTGTGAGGTTATTAAGGATGATTTTATAGGCAACACATCTGTGAGGTTATTAAGGATGATTTTATAGGCAACATATCCATGAGGTTATTAAAGATGTTTTATAGGCAACACATCTGTGAGGTTATTAAGGATGATTTTATAGGCAACACATCTGTGAGGTTATTAAGGATGATTTTATAGGCAACATATCCATGAGGTTATTAAAGATGTTTTATAGGCAACACATCTGTGAGGTTATTAAGGATGATTTTATAGGCAACACATCTGTGAGGTTATTAAGAATGACTTTATAGGCAACACACCTGTGGGGTTATTAAGAATGATTTTATAGGCATCTGTGAGGTTATTAAGGATGATTGTAGAGGCAACACATCTGTGAGGTTATTAAGAATGACTTTATAGGCAACACATATGTGAGGTTATTAAGGATGATTTGATAGGCAACACATCTGTGAGGTTGCCTGTGTAATGTTGGTGTGTCTTTTTAAAACATGAAAATCTTTATTTAGCTAAGGGTCCATATAATCCCAAATCACTTAAAATTTCTAGGTTGGTGTTCATTTGCTGCACTAAGCTGATTATTTATATTTATTCTCAAGTTAGGGTCATTACATAGAAATGTATGGAAACAAGTATCTGCCATAAATTATTCATAAAATATTTGGTGAATCAGAATTTAAAAATTCATGAACATTGCACAGGGTGAAGATCTCAAAATTCTTATTTAAAAAAACCACAAAGAAAAGTCAATGAATAAATGTTATCAGTATGACATAGTCATTGAGATCACATTGGTTTTCCACAACCTAAAGTCTATGCGCCAGATTTATGGTAGATTGTAAAACCTCTGAAGATTTATTTCAGTTGTGTATACTTTGTTTTATTTTGTCTTCATTAGCTTTGTCAATTACTTTCACAGAATAGTTGTTGTAACTATTTAAGATGTAGAACAATTTTTTAAAAATTATTTAATGAGACAGAAGTTGCAACTATGTCATTTCACATCAAGTCTCTCACACAGTCCATAGAGCTGCATGACACATTGATGATGTCATTTTACATCAAGTCTTTCACAGACTTGATAGTGCTCCATGTTATATATGTATACATCAAGTCTCTTACAGATTTCTAAGTGCTACATAAAACATACACTATCATTTCACAAGTCTCTCATTAATTTCTAAGTGCTACATAACAAATACACTAATTTCACATCACATCTCATGTATGGCCTGTGGATCTTAAATGGTGGCATCTGATCATTTAAAAAATATTTAAAAATACATCAAAATTAAATAAAATTGACCCTTAGAAATTGAAAAGTGATTTGTAAAACAGTATTATAACTAACTCTTATGTACAAAGGAAATGTATTTGATGAGTATGACAGCAATGTCTGGACCTAACATTTATGGCATAAAACAACCATCTATCTGCTAAAATTAGTTTCTTACAAGATAAACTGAACTCTCAGCAAATGCAACCAAACTTAGGCTTCAATGTTGCAGAGAAAAAAGAAACTGCAGATTTGATAGATAGGTCCATTTTTTGTCATTTCTATCATGACAGTCACCAGGCCAATCAATTGCTATTGCATCCTATCTTAGTCCCTCAGACAATTGTTAATTAATTAGTTTTATAACCTGTGAAAATGTTACCTGAATTAAATGAAAAAAGCATTAAAGTCTATAAAGCAAACAAAATGTTTATGAAGAAAGCCTAACCAGGAAACAAAATGTTTATAAAAAAAGCCTAAACAGGAAACAAAATGTTTATAAAGAAAGTCTAAATAGGAAACAAAATGTTTATAAAGCAAGCCTAAACAGGAAACAAAATGTTTATAAAGAAAGCCTAAACAGGAAACAAAATGTTTATAAATAAAGCAAGCCAAAACAGGAAACAAAATGTTTATAAAGCAAGCCTAAACAGGAAACAAAATGTTTATAAAGCTCACGATGCATAGGATAACAGAGCTAACTTCGGTGATTTAGCTGGTTCTCCAAAGGTCACAAGTATTAAAGTTTCCAGTCAGTTTATTTGAATAGAACTATTCTTTTTAATGCCTCATAACCTTTGATATTTTTTATATGGTGTGTTTAAGGTTTGTGACTCATATATGTGAATTACCAGTAGTACTGGTGCATCTGAACTTGTAACTATGTACTGGATATATTCAAAACTTTGGAAAAAAGATGGAAATATACAATGAACTTACTTAGTATTGCTATTTCTTATACAGCCCTTGTCCGTATCCAGTAAAGCTATTGATATAGGCCATTATATTGTATCAGCAAAAGGGTAGCACACTCACTATAGGTCAGTCTCTTATATGGTCATCTTAAGGTCAGCAAAGGCCAGCCTTTTAAAAGGTCATCTTTTCTTAGGTGAAGAGGGGGTCTTATAAAAAGGGGGCTACTGTAAGTTATCAAACCAGTGACATTTTACACAGTGATCAAAACTTTCACAGAAGTTTTACATTCTCAGTCTCACAAATTGAGTTTCTCATGTGATTATATATATATATATATTAAAGTCCTATATATTTTATGCCAAGATTTGTTCCTAGTAACATTTTTCAAACCTTTTTTTCTGTAAATTGATTGACTGGCATTGCTAAACCAGAATCAAAACATACTACCATAGACATTTGTTTCATTACCTGAATGATGTTTGACTTTGATCGCATTAGGGGCTATGAAAGCCACTACTGTGTGCATCCCATGCAATCTTCATGCTATGGACATATGAGAATTGTTTGCATATTACTTCAGTACAAAACCCCAATCTCATAAAATTTACAGAATTTCACAAAATATTTTCTTAGATCTTAGATTCATAGTCTGCACAGATGCAAAGCAAGAGTCACTTCAAATGTAGGATTGATTGATTCCATTTCATAATGGGTAGCTCTGGTAGCTTTTGTGTGTGGACTTACTACCAAAAAACGTGGACTTTGAATTCTACATGTCTGGCTCAGCTACTATCCTTGGGCAAAACACTTTACTCCTCTGCACTACATAACCTACTGGTGTTGTTGTGCCATAAAGCACCAAACCAAATTGAACCAGTTTTTAATGTGTGATCACTAACATAGTTAACTATGGTATTCATTAGTATTTTCTTAAGTCTAAAGGCTATTAGCTTACTAAAGTAGCTGCAGGCTTATCAGTGATAAATACACTCCTTTAATACTTTTAAAAGTTCCTGTGGCAATTCTCTGGAATTCAGCTGGAAACACTTTATTGACAACAACCCTGCAATTTCCTGCTGCTGTGTGCAGTGTGCACACAGTGTCCTATACTACAGTTAATAGGTACTCCTTGACTGGTAAATTTCAAAGTTCTATATGTGTTCCACTAAGTTCAAGCAAAGTGTTTCAGATTTGATGAGTATAAGTGAATGCAATCTAATTATACCTTAAATTCGCATGATCTTGCAATGGCCAAACAAATCTAGCTGTGGTTGCAGTTACATTTTTTTTTTCATCAAATAAAAAAGCAAAATTTCAAACTGCTGCAGATTCAATGTCTTTCATGAAACATTTTTATTAAAGTTTGACAAAAAAAACCTCAAAATCACTGCACTATGTCTAATTAAATTATTCACAGCCCAAAAATTACAAAAAACTAATTACAATGTATATTTGCTTACAAGAAGTGTCCAACTAGAAACTGCAGAAACCCAGATCTGCTGGTGCATTATGCAAGGGCAGATCTGGGTTTGTGCAGTTTGTTAGGAGTTATCAGTAGAGTAAACTACATAAACCCTCATCCATAGATGCATTATGTCTCAGTAAATCAGGATATTTGTTGTTTGCAATTTGACTTGACTTATAAGTAGGCATAGATGATACTGCAGTCGTGACAAAATGCTATGCAGAATTGTGCATACAATGTGGCATAATGTAAATGAGATGAACCACATAATTAATGCTTAAGAATCCAGATGATTGCATGGCACTGCAATCTAATTAAACCAGTCAGATCCTACCAATAAACTATGTCATAACACTAATATACTACAATCTGTTATTCATCCTTAGATAAATGCCATTATTTACACATAACAGGGAATACCCCAAAGACTGTATGGTATTTTGTAGTCTAATTAAAAGGCTATTAATTGCATATAATTGATAAAAAGTTCTGATTACAATGTATATTGTCATGCCATACCTATTTTTCATAGGAACCAAAGGAGTGGTCACATGGTTTGTGTTGATTCAAACCTGTTATTGTCAAATGTGCCAGAAGATAGGGACCTGTTGCATCATTGAAAATGGGAACTATATATATATATATATATATATATATATATATATATATATATATATATATATATATATATATATATATATATATATATATATACACACACACACACACACACAGAGAGAGAAAGAGAGAGAGAGAGAGAAGATTGTCCATTCAACTTTTCATTGGTATAGTTCCTATTGCTCAAGTGGTCCTATTAGCCTTGTGAATAACACCACTTAAAGATGGAGCCTCAGTGACAGATGGCAGTGTTGATACACTATGTTAACATTTTGTTAACACTTATGAAGTCCAGATTCAATGTCCTGTACTAGCACCTTGTGCAGTTATGATTGGTTGCTTTGACAGATTTAATGTCTATTACTAGGGCATTGTACAATACTGACTAGTTGCTGTGACTGATTCAATGTCTAGTACTAGCACCTTGTACAATACTGTCTACTTGCTGTGACTGATTCAATGTCTAGTATTAGTACCTTGTACAATACTGACTGGTTGATGTGACTGATTCAAGGTCTAGTATTAGCACCTTGTACAATATTGACTACTTGTTGTAACTGATTCAATGTCTAGTACTAGCACCTTGTACAATACTGACTACTTGATGTGACTGATTCAATGTCTAGTACTAATGCCTTGTACAATACTGACTGGTTGATGTGACTGATTCAAGGTCTAGTATTAGTACCTTGTACAATACTGACTACTTGCTGTGACTGATTCAATGTCTAGAATTAGTACCTTGTACAATATTGACTAGTTGATGTGACTGATTCAATGTCTAGTACTAATGCCTTGTACAATAATGAATGGTTGCTGTTATTTATATAAATCTACAGCATTGATGTTTTGCTTTATTTAAAACACTACAAGAGATACAGGAGCTTGTGGTCAGAACATGTAAATAATGCAAATCATTTGAGTGTAACACATTAGGAGCATGACTATTTAGAGCATTCTGTATTCAGAAATCCCTTTAATAAACAGCAGACACACTGTTTACATTTATCACATGACATTTATATGTTAGCAGTCACTTAATTTCCTCTGGATTCTCTGGTTACTTCCAGCACATGTACAGTAAATTATACTATGTATATTTGCTTACAAGCTGGATTTAAATTGCATAGATCAGATCTGCTATCACATAATGTGCCATCAGATCAGAGTCTGTGCTGTTTCCTCCACTGATTACTCCTAACAAATTGCAAAGACCCAGATCTGTCAGTGCATTATGTAGTGGCAGATCTGGCTCTGTGTAGACCTATGGTTGAGAATTTGGATGAAACATTTACAATAAAATAAAAACTTACATTTTTCTTGTTGTGGTGCTCCTCTGGTGGCCTAAGTGGTCAGAGTATCATATTTGGAGGCTGGAGGCTGTGGGTTTGAACCCTGGCCAAGTTATACCAGAGACTGATAAAAATGACACAGCAGCTGTCTCACTAGGTGCTCACCATTGAGAGGTAAGTGCTAGGACTGCTCATCCTGGTGTCAGGATAATGTAATTGGGTGAGACATGATGCTACATTTCCGCAGCATGATGCCCCAGTGCTAGATATTGCTAGAAACTGATGCACTGCAATATGACTGAAATGTTTTTAAAGCTATGTTAAAATTCCAAATCAAATGCACCTGCTGTTGTTTTATGGTACAGAAAATGTGGGGTTGTGTTGAAAGTCACTGCAAATATTATTGTTGTTGTTATTTTTATTATTATTATCATTATTATTATTATTATTATTATTATTATTATTATTATTATTATTATTATTATTATTATTATTATTATTATTATTATTATTATTATTATTATTATTTCACCTACCATAACAAATCTATATATCTGGTCCATTTAATTTTTAGACACAGGTATTTTAAAATTTGTCATAATTTTTGACAGTACAAGAAATTTCTGGACACCAGGTATGTTTTTTTTTAAAGCTGATAACAAAACTAAATATTCATATTGCAATGTAAACTAAGCTATGTTTTGTTTCACTCAGAAGCAGGTGTTTGAACAGACAACTACCAAACCACTTTGATTAGACAACTACCAAACTACTTTGAATAGACAACTACCAAACTGTTTTGAATAGACAACTACCAAACTACTTTGAATAGATAACTACCAAACTGATTTGAATAAACAACTACCAAACCACTTTGAATAGACAACTACCAAACCACTTTGAACAGACAACTACCAAACCGCTTTGAATAGACAACTACCAACCACTTTGAATAGACAATTACCAACCAATTTGAAGAGACAACTACCAACCAATTTGAAGAGACAACTACCAACCACTTTGAATAGACAACTACACCAACCACTTTGAATAGACAACTACCAACCACTTTGAATAGACAACTACCAACCACTTTGAATAGACAACTATACCAACCACTTTAAATAGACAACTACCAACCATTTTGAATAGACAACTACCAACCACTTTAATTATGGATATTATGACACTGAATTCAATAGGCAGCACTAAAATAGTGGACACGCACTACAACTTGTCATTGTGATATGCCTTCTGACATGAGGAAGACAATTCATCTTCAAAGTAAAGTGGAATAACTTTTGTGATGCAAAGTGTTTAACATATACATGGGCTATTGTCTTTCTTTTGCATTTTCCAGTAAGTTAAATATTTATTTGTGATAAAGAGGTCCAACTTCTATGTTCTTATCATCTCGGGGTTTTTTTTAATGGCAGATTTCCTTTTAAAAATCCTCACATTTGCTATTGTCAATTTGGTCTTTCTATCTAGAGCATCCTTACAAAAGATATTAATCCATAATCAAATAATCAAATAATTAATAATTAAACAAGTTTACTCTTTTACATATTTAGTGTAGTCATTGCCATGTTGTGGGTTTAGTCACAAGATGTATGAAACAGTCATCATGTCAGCCATACTGGATGTATGACTGGTACCATTTTCAGTTAGACCAACTAGGTATCATAAGAAGTCTATTTCTGAAATCTCCATGTTGATATACCATCCATTTGGAGAGGAATAGAGAAAATATTTTCAAGACATGACGGCTTTCAAGATGTCTGCTGTGGTGGCCATACTGGATGTCATATCAGCACCATTTTCATTTAAGAACATCATACAAAACCTTTTAGTTAAATCCACATTAATATAACCTTCTGATCAAATCCAGTTGTAATACGATTTTTAGGATGGCTGCCATGGTGACCAGATTGGATTTAACATTGGAATAATTTTTATATGGAACAAGCCAGACATCATAAAAAACTCTTAGTGAAAATTCCATGCTGACATGACCATCCATTCTGGAGAAATAGCAATGCCAAGTTTTCAGAGAATGCTGCTGTGACAGCCATATTGAAAATCTTATCAGCACCATTTTTATTTAGCCCTGACTAGAAAAGATAAGAAGACTTTCAGTGAAAACATCATGTTGATATTACCTTCCATTCAGGATGAGTAGTGATAACAACATTTTCAAGATGGCCACTATGGTGGCCATATTGGGTGTCTGAGCATCACCTATTTCATCTAGGACGACTTTGGGATTAATGTGTGTGTAAAGTTTCAAGGCAATCCTCTGGATGGCAGATGATGGACCAGCATTAGAGCCAGAAGCAAACACCAGAAATACAATGAGAATTCTTGTATTTGCTGAAGAAAATACTGAAATTTCATCATAAGTGTTTTTTTGTATTTACAAGCAAGGACCTAATGGAACCTAGTTTACATAAACCAGCATTGATAATAATGATATTAATTCTCCTGACATATTGTCCTGGAAAACTGATAATTTTGATTAGGACAGAGAGAAAAATAATTTTTTGGATTGAATTTGTAGACCTCTTCTACAACATTTTACATTATTTTTTTCTGTAGCTTAACTAATTTAGCACTTATCTCTCTTGCAGATATACATGGTCGTTTAAGTACCTTGATAAAAATAGAATATTTTAATATATGGCTCAACAATTCAGTCTACCACTCAAGGCTGTGTGCAGTCTAATTAATGCACATGTTGACAAAAGGTGACAACATTGTAGGATTGTGCATTCTATGCAAATTTAGGACCAAGTTTTTCATTGCACCTGCAATGGTAATTGATCAAGTTAGATACATGTATGTATAGTGTTTGTGGGCAATATTGGGTCCATAGGGATAAAGGTTGAAGAAGGAGTTTAGTTGATCCTCACTACTCTATATAATAATCATATGATCAAAAGGTCAGGACAATTTATTGGGACTTATCTGTTCCAATTTTGTGACTACCACAAAGCTTCATCCAAAAAAGGTAAAAGACAGAATTAGTGACTGTTGGATGGATGGGTGATCCTAAAGTCTCATCAAATGGCTTTTTTTTGGCGTTTGTTTTTAATTGGGAGCAGGCCATAGAATTAAGTTTAGGGGAGAGGGTATAATTTCTTGCTACAACAATGGGATAAGAAAAACAGTAAAACAGAATATCTAGGCCTGTCAGGATAAAATGATTTTGTCCAGGCAATTGACAATCTGAATTAATTCCCCTTGGCAATATCCATCTGACCTCAGAGTCTATCCCTGGGCGGTATTGATAGATGTTTAAAGACATAACATTGTTGAAGTTTGATTCTTTAAATATTTTAAATTTTCAAACTAACTTTCTGCTTGTTAATGCAATACTTCCATTTGAATTGATACACACTTGTAATGGTAATACCATGTTATCTAAGTCCTGACAAATCATAAGTACCAAGAGTTGTACTGAACTAATCTGGAATGGCTTGTGATCAGCGCTACGAAAGCCTATCACTCTTAAGTGCAAATGGACATGACAGTCTTGGAATTAGGATAATGCATGTAAGTTTGAAGATTTAAAATATTTATATTATTGTAATTCATCCATGTTTAGCAATATTTTGCTTTTATTTGTTCAGATTTTGAGAGTGGTATTTAACTACAAAGGGTCCTGAAAAAAACTAGACAGTACCATGCCCATCTCCAAAATAGAAAAATATGAATAAAATGATTTACTAAAATGTTTTGGTAAAAAGAATTCCAATTTTATATCATCCCTTTTTTCATGTGGTCTGATCTATAATGGATATGGCAAAATGCAGGTTTGTACTTTATTCTGATGTCTAATCCAGATTGCAAAATGTATGTGTAATTTATTTAATCAGTAATAGAAATGACAAGGTACATATTTACTTTATTTAATCAATAACGGAGGTTGCAAAATGTATGTGTGCTTTATTTAATCAATAATGGAGATGGCAAAATGCATGTGTGTACTTTATTCTTATCTATAATAGAGATGGCAAAATCTGTGTAATTTCTAATCAGTAATAGAAGTGACACAGTGCATATGTACTTTATTTAATCAATAAGAGAGATTGACAAATGCATGTGCACTTTATTACTATCTATAATGCAGATGGCAAAATGCATGTGCATTTTATTCAATAAGAGGTCATGTTAGACACAACAAACTGCACCAAAATGTGATCTTAACAGAATATTATTTCCATATGTACTCATTAATAAGTCAGGTCCAAAAAACATGTACCCCAATCTACCATCCTATAATAAACTGTCAGATCAGGGTCTATGATTTGTTCTAACAAACTGCATAGATTCTTATTTGCTGGTGCAATATCCAATGGTTTATCTGGGTCTATATGGTGTGCATTTGGACTGGATGTAATAAAACCCCATATATACATATAAATGCTCATCCCTTGTTAAGATATCAATAAGTTTAAAAATCAATAAGTACCTATTTCCCATCTAAATGCATGTTTTGCATCTAGCTAAAACAACTTTTCACTCTGCAAGACACTGGGACATTTAATTTCACCAGATGGGGTGAGGGTAGGTTGGGATTGGGTTGGGTTTTCAGCCCACCCTCTCCCTGCTAAAAAAAATGTACACACACAAACATACACACATTTATTCCTGTGCATGTTTATTTGGCATTATGCACACTCTGGGTAAATAGAAATAGGCTTTTGTCTTGGTTCCCTACTGAGGAAAGTCTGGGCTATATTGAAATCTTGGGGAAAAAACACCTGACACCTTTTTCCCTACTGAGGAAAGTCAGGGCTATATTGAAATCTTGAAAAAAAAAACAACTAACACTTGGTTCCCTACTGAGGAAAGTCTGGGCTATATTGAAATCTTGGTAAAAACACATAACACTTGGTTCCCTACTGAGGAAAGTCTGGGCTATATTGAAATCTTGGACAAAAAAAACTGACACTGTTCCCTACTGAGGAAAGTCAGGGCTATATTGAAATCTTGGTAAAAACACCTGACACTTGATTCCCTACTGAGGAAAGTCTGGGCTATATTGAAATCTTTCAAAAATACCTAACACTTGGTTCCCTACTGAGGAAAGTCAGGGCTATAATGAAATCTTGGGGAAAAACACCTGACATTTGGTTCTCTACTGGGGATAGTCAGGGCTATAGTGAAATCTTGGGGGAAAATAAGCACCTAACACTTGGTTCCCTATTGAGGAAAGTCTGGGCTATATTGAAATCTTGGGAAAAAAAACACTTGACACTTGATTCCATACTGAGGAAAGTCAGGGCTATATTGAAATCTTGGTAAAAACACCTGACACTTGGTTCCCTACTGAGGAAAGTCAGGGCTATATTGAAATCTTGGAGGAAAAAAAACACCTGACACTTGGTTCCCTACTGAGGAAAGTCAGGGCTATATTGAAATCTTGGAAAAAAACACCTAACACTTGGTTCCCTTTTGAGGAAAGTCAGGGCTATATTGAAATCTTGATAAAAACACATAACACTTGGTTCCCTACTGAGGTAAGTCATAGCTATATTGAAATCTTGGGGAATAAAACACCTAACACTTGGTTCCCTTCTGAGGAAAGTCAGGGCTATATTGAAATCTTGATAAAAACACCTAACACTTGGTTCCCTACTGAGGTAAGACATGGCTATATTGAAATCTTGGGGAATAAAACAACTAACACTTGGTTCCCTACTGAGAAATGTCAGGGCTATATTGAAATCTTGGAAAAAACACCTAACACTTGGCTTGATCTGGTTCTACACATGGTTATTATGTAAAAATAAATGCAAGAAATTATAAACAATGAACTACATATTCTCTGAACAGATCTGTGTGAAAGTAATAGCATTAAAGTTTAGTTTGGATTTATGTTGAATTTAATTAATAACACTTTTCATGGCAGCCAGACTAAGAAGACTGACCAATGCATCAGAAGCAAACTTTCTTACATACACAGATTAGTCAAGCCTGACTAAACCCTCAAACTTAGTCATGCCTGACTGGAGCCCTCAAACATAGTCATGCCTGACTCAACCCTCAAACATAGTCAAGCCTGACTGGAGCCCTCAAACATAGTCATGCCTGACTCAACCCTCAAACATAGTCAAGCCTGACTGGAGCCCTCAAACATAGTCAAGCCTGACTTGAACCCTCAAACATTGTCAAGCCTGACTCTAAAGTTGTTTTTTCTCTCAGGGTTCATCATCTTCTTGCCATTAGTATGCAGAGATGGCCAAAATAATTTTACTTCAATATGTACTACATTAAAAATCAAACTGTTCTTTGCTTCCTGTGTAAAGGTCATCAAGTTTACATGACTGAGGTCCATCAGTTCTGTGCAATATTGCCAGACCCAAATGGGAAGGGGGGCTGGGAGGCCCAGGCTTCAACCATTAAGGGGACTTAAAAAGTATTTTAAACAAATAATTATGAAAATAATAAATATAATTTGTTGAGCACATAGTTGTTCTATAAATTTGTATAAACTTTTATGGTCTTGTTTGGGCATTCCAAATTTCAGAATAGTTTTGCGTCTACAGGCCACAAACTCTTGAAGGGGCCAAGGCTTTTCTCAGCCCCTGAAGAGGACTGATAACTGCCATTGTTTTTCCACAAAGCAAAGCAAAAAATGATAACTCATCTAGAACCTTGTCTTGCACAAACTAAACCTTTGTGTACACTTAGCTCCAATAGCTGAAAATCTGCACACTTAAAATAAAAAGAAACATAATTGCAACCAGTATTCTATTTTTGTGTAAAAAACACACCACCAAAATTGCAACCAGGATTCTTTTTTTTGCAAAGAAAACCACCAAAATTGCAACCACTATTCTTTATTTGTAAAGAAAAGCACCAAAATTGCAAACAGATTACATGTTCTTTATTTTTAAAGAAAAACACCAAAAGTGCAACCACTATTCTTTATTTGCAAAGAAAAACACCAAAATTACAACCAGTATTATATATTTGTAAAGAAAAACACCAAAAACATTTACCATTGATATGTTCTTTATTTGCAGGCAAGGATATGATGCATTAGTTTATCTAACCCATTTCTCACTGTCTTTGAACATGTCTGGTGCAATTTCAGTGCCCTGGGTTCGAAATTAAAACTAACTCACTAACCCAAGGTTAGTCATTTTGGCAGGTTATCACTAAACCCAGCTATCAGTAATATATTGCAACAGTGAAAATTAGCACTGATCATACAAGTTTGTAAGTGGTCTTGTGTCCATTGTACCAAATAAAAATAAAAATCAATGCTCCTTTTTATCATTAAATGATTTGTTTAATATTTTAATTGAGTACCTACCACTATGCACATGATGCAGTACAGCTCCTGGTCCAAATGGACAGGTGTTAAACCAACTTATCCATTCATCAAGTAAATTAGTGTGATTACTGCCAAAACAGTCCCCTTCTTGGCATGGAGCTAACCAACAGGTGCTCTGGCACCAAGCAGTGATTTCCTGACTGATGATAAGGAAAGGTACAGCTAGTACTGACCAATCAAAACAGGTTTCCATTCATGGACTCATGAATAATCCAGAATCATACAAAAACAATGTGCTTAAAATATTTACATCATTGTTGATTAATATTGAATGCATGGTATTGAGTGACTATTATAGATATGTGGATGTAACTGCAAGGTGCTTTTGTTGTCATTGAAATGGTTGAAATTACATGATGATAAGGGACAGTTTGATCACAAATATGATCATGACAAGAGACTTAGAAATTACCAGAAATGCTTGACAAAATGGATAGGAAAGGCTAAAGTAAAGGATAGGCTGTGAGGTGACTGTACCTTATTCATGGAGTATTCTGAGAAATACAAAACTTGTTGTTGTTATAGAATTTACCACTATTTTTCAGCACTTGATATATACATGGTGGTCAGTATAATTGGTGGTGGAAAAACCAGGAAAACCCACCAAAAGAAATACAAAAGTGAGCAGGCATAAAAAAATTTATAAATTGTCCCTGGAATCACACAATGCAAGCTCCCTACACATAATGGCAGAGGGATACTTGAAATTCAAACACAAAGTTGGTTACTTGCAAGCAGATAAAATAGTTGCATGTTTGCACAAATTGTTTTTATGAAGCTTGTATACAATCTTTCAACATTTTGTGAATCTTGTTCTTGAAACAGTTGTTATTGTTTTGAATTGATGAATAAAAATGTTGAAATAAAAACTGAACTGGCATCTGATGGATTTTAGTAGGAATAGTAAAAATGAGGCAGGATCAATTAAAAAAATGTATTATGGTGATGTTTGTCAGTGAAAAACTTTGGTTTTCTGCATCATCAAGACCAAGTAACCCATCAGCAATACAAAGTACAGACTCACCCTATGGATCAGTACATGAACTAGAGTCCCCTAGCAAGCATACCTAACAATTCATGTGAGCAGTAAAATCAAGTCAGCCATTTTTGATGACATCAAACACCTCAATAGAGTTATAAACACTATATATTGACAGTAACTTCTTCTCAACAATAAACCAAATATCACATTGAGTCCAAATAGCACATTGATATCAAATAGAACATTGATACCAAATAGAATATAAAATACTAAGTAACACATTGATACCAAATAGCACATTGATACCAAGTAGCATATTGATTCAAAATAACACATTGATATCAAATAGTACATTGATATTAAATAGCACATTGATACCAAATATCACATTTATACCAAATAGCACATAGATACCAAGTAGCACATTGATAACAAATAGCATATTGTTACCAAATAGCATACTAATGCCAAATAGCACATTGATACCAAGTAGCATATTGATATCAAGTAGCACATTGATACCAAATTGCATATTGAACCAAAGAGCACATTGATACCAAATAGCACATAGATACCAAATAGCACATTGATAACAAACAGCATATTGTTACCAAATAGCACACTGATGCCAAATAGCACATTGATACCAAGTAGAAAATTGATACCAAATAGCACATTGTTACCAAACAGCACATTGATACCAAATAGCACATTGATACCAAAGTGCTAAGAAACTGAACATAATTAGAAAATGTGGTCCCTGTCAAGTACATTAAAAATCACCAGATTTGTTTGTATCAATTTTACAGATTAGTGATGGAAGTGCAAACCATGGAATGTTAATACAAAACAATTTCATCAATGTAAGTCTCATAAAGTATAGAAGGTCAATATTGGATACAGAATCTATCAAATCTGGAATTCTTAACTTAGGCACCAATTTCGAAATGCTGAGCAACAAGCTGTATTGGACTCTACTGTGACAACACTAAATATCTACAGACTTGACCTCCTATCCTATAAAATTAAAATTCAAGTCACCAGCTATAGCAACCTAAAGCATAACTTTGATAAGTTCTCAGAAATATATACATTTTCTTAAGTCTAAGTTCTTTAAATTTCTGTGTTTTTATTTCAGTTTCCTATTAGGACAAAAAAAAGTAAAATTATTTAGCATATCTTTCCAATTTTCGTTCTCTTCTAGGTGGTTTGCACAGCATTAATGCCAGTATTTACAGGAACAACTAAATTGAGAGCTATTGGCATTAGGTCTGTATCCTGCCTTGTGTAACATTCAGATGTAATGACTTAGAGTGTCATTTCCAGTGTGACTCTGACCTGCCTTGAGTCAGAAGATCATGGTCCAATGGCATTTTAGTCTGTAGTAGATACAAGGCACATATACACACTTAAAGATGAGTAAAACTGCAAATTGCATAAACTCAGATCTGCCAATGCATAAGTGCTGACAGATGTGCATCTGTGCAGTTTGTATGGAGTAATCAGTAGAACAAGCCATATAGATCTTGATCTGTATGTGCATTATGTGATGGTACATCAGAATGTTTGTAGTTTTACTACATATAAGTCAGTAAATACGGTAATATATTTAACATTGAGACCACTCTTGTGGCCTAGTGGTTAGATCGTCCAACTGTCCAATTCGAATGCGGGAGGTCATGGGTTCGATACCAGGCAGAGTCATACCAATGACTTTTAAAAATTGTACTAACAGCTGCCTCACTTGGCACTCAGTTTTAAAAGGTTAGGGTTAGGACTGGTTGGCCAATTTAGTGTCAGGATATTGTGACTGGGTGGGACAACATACTAAATGTCTATTGCATGATACCCCAGTGCTGGACATCCAGATAAACTGTCACAATGCAGACATTATAGCAATGTGACTGAAACATAATTACAGCTCCATTAAAAATCCAAATCACACACACAAACCCAGATATTTAACATTCAGAACATTAAATAGTGATTTTGTTAGTATCAGATATTATATCAACTTTCAAGTCAGTATCAATTATTATATCAACCTTCATTAGCCAGTATCAATTATTATATAAACCTTCAAGCCAGTATCAGATATTATATCAAAATTAAAGTCAGTATTAATTATTATATCAACCTTCAAGTTAGTATCAATTATTATATCAACCTTCAAGTTAGTATCAGATATTATATCAACCTTCAAGTCAGTATCAATTATTATATCAACCTTCAAGTCAGAATCAAATATTATATCAACCTTCAAGTAAGTATCAATTATTATATCAACCTTCAAGTCAGTATCAGATACTATATCAACCTTCAAGTCAGTATCAATTATTATATCAACCTTCAAGTCAGTATCAGATATTATATCAACCTTCAAGTCAGTATCAATTGTTATATCAACCTTCAAGTCAGTATCAATTATTATATCAACCTTCAAGTCAGTATCAGATATTATATCAACCTTCAAGTCAGTATCAGATATTATATCAACCTTCAAGCCAGTATTAATTATTATATCAACCTTCAAGTCAGTATCAATTATTATATCAACCTTCAAGTCAGTATCAGATATTATATCAACCTTCAAGTCAGTATCAATTATTATATCAACCTTCAAGTCAGTATCAGATATTATATCAACCTTCAAGTCAGTATTAATTATTATATCAACCTTCAAGTCAGTATCAATTATTATATCAACCTTCAAGTCAGTATCAATTATTATATCAACCTTTAAGCTAGTATCAACTAATGTATCATCCTTTAATCCAGTATTAACTATTATATCATTCTACAAGGATCAAATATTATGTCAACCTATGAGTAAGCATCAACTATAATATCAACCTTCAAACCAGTATCAACTATTACATCAACATTCAAGACAGGATCTACTATGATATCAACCTTCAAGTCAGCATCAACTATTTTATCAACATTCAAGCTAGCATCAGCTGTTATATCAACCTTCAAGTCAGTATTGGCTAATTTATCAACCTTCATGATTCAGTATTAACTATTATATCATCCTTCAAGCTAGTATCAGCTATTATATCAACCTTCAAGTCAGCATCAGCATTTATATCAACCTACAAGTTAGTATTAGCTTTCATATCAACCTTCAAGCCAGTATCAACTATTATATAAATCTACAAGTCAGCATCAACTATTATACAGTATTAACCTTCAAGCCAGAATCTATTATGATATCAACCTTCAAGTCAGCATCAACTATTATATCAACCTTCAAGCTAGCTTCAGCTATTATATTAACCTTCAAGTCAGTATTAGCTATTTTATCAACCTTCAAGTCAGTATCAGCTATTATATCAACCTTCAAGCCAGAATCTACTATGATATCAACCTTCAAGTCAGCATCAACTATTATATCAACCTTCAAGCTAGCTTCAGCTATTATATTAACCTTCAAGTCAGTATTAGCTATTTTATCAACCTTCAAGTCAGTATCAGCTATTATATCAACCTTCAAGCCAGGATCTACTATGATATCAACCTTCAAGTCAGCATCAGCTATTATATCAACCTTCAAGATAGCTTCAGCTATTATATTAACCTTCAAGTCAGTATCAGCTATTATATCAACCTTCAAATCAGCATCAACTTTTATATCAACCTTCAAGTGCATCAATAGACCTGGATGATTGCATAATTGAATTATTAAAGAATGATTCTCATATAGTAGGGATAAAGTTGACTCTGTGAAATCATGCCATGTTAGCATCACATTTGCTGTTAGACAAAATCCAATTTAACATGTATACAGCTGTGTTAGCAAAACCGAATGAAATATTCACTTGAAAGCCTGACAACTATAGTGTGATATAATAAACCATACACAACATAAATCCTGATCAGCCATATCAGAAAAAACATAAATCCTGATCAGCCATATCATAAACAACATAAATTCTAAACTACCATATCATAAGCAGCATAAATCCTGATCAGCCATATCATAAACAACATAAATCATGATCAGCCATATCATAAATAACAAATCCTGATTAGCCATATCATAAACAACATAAATCATGATCAGCCATATCATAAATAACAAATCCTGATTAGCCATATCATAAGCAACATAAATCCTGATCAGCCATATCATAAACAACAAATCCTGATCAGCCATATCATAAACAACAAATCCTGATTAGCCATATCATAAGCAATATAAATTCTGATCATCCATATCATAAACAACATAAATCCTGATTAGCCATATCATAAACAATATAAATCCTGAACCACCATATCATAAGCAACATAAATCCTGATCAGCCATGTCATAAGCAACATAAATCTTGATCAGCCATATCATAAGCAACATAAATCCTGATCAGCCATATCATAAGCAACATAAATCCTGATCAGCCATATCATAAACAACAAATCCTGATCAGCCATATCATAAGCAACATAAATCATGATCATCCATATCATAAATAACAAATCCTGATTAGTCATATCATAAGCAACATAAATCATGATCAGCCATATCATAAACAACAAATCCTGATCAGCCATATCATAAACAATATAAATCATGATCAGCCATATCATAAATAACAAATCCTGATTAGCCATATCATAAGCAACATAAATCATTATCAGCCATATCATAAGCAACATAAATCCTGATCAGTCATATCATAAGCAACATAAATCCTGATTAGCCATATCATAAACAACATAAATCCTGAACCACCATATCATAAGCAGCATAAATCCTGATCAGCCATGTCATAAGCAACATAAATCTTGAGCAGCCATATCATAAGCAACATAAATCCTGATCAGCCATATCATAAGCAACATAAATCCTGATCAGCCATATCATAAACAACAAATCCTGATCAGCCATATCATAAACAACAAATCCTGATTAGCCATATCATAAGCAATATAAATTCTGATCATCCGTATCATAAACAACATAAATCCTGATTAGCCATATCATAAACAATATAAATCCTGAACCACCATATCATAAGCAGCATAAATCCTGATCAGCCATGTCATAAGCAACATAAATCTTGATCAGCCATATCATAAGCAACATAAATCCTGATCAGCCATATCATAAGCAACATAAATCCTGATCAGCCATATCATAAACAACAAATCCTGATCAGCCATATCATAAGCAACATAAATCATGATCATCCATATCATAAATAACAAATCCTGATTAGTCATATCATAAGCAACATAAATCATGATCAGCCATATCATAAATAACAAATCCTGATTAGCCATATCATAAGCAACATAAATCCTGATCAGCCATATCATAAACAACAAATCCTGATCAGCCATATCATAAACAATATAAATCATGATCAGCCATATCATAAATAACAAATCCTGATTAGCCATATCATAAGCAACATAAATCATGATCAGCCATATCATAAGCAACATAAATCCTGATCAGTCATATCATAAGCAACATAAATCCTGATTAGCCATATCATAAACAACATAAATCCTGAACCACCATATCATAAGCAGCATAAATCCTGATCAGCCATGTCATAAGCAACATAAATCTTGATCAGCCATATCATAAGCAACATAAATCCTGATCAGCCATATCATAAGCAACATAAATCCTGATCAGCCATATCATAAACAATAAATCCTGATCAGCCATATCATAAGCAACATAAATCATGATCATCCATATCATAAATAACAAATCCTGATTAGCCATATCATAAGCAACATAAATCCTGATCAGCCATATCATAAGCAATATAAATTCTGATCAGCCATATCATAAACAACATAAATCTGTATCATAACACGACTGCAAATCAGTGTATATATTATTCATTTTTCTGATTGCTGCTGCACAGATTCAGATCTGCTTATGCATTATGCACTAGCAGATTTGGGCCTTTGTATTTTGCAACTGGATTTGTCTTATAAATGAGTATATATGGTAAGTTCCCTACCTATTTGGCATCTAAAACAAGAAATGTTGAAATGGGCCAAACACCTAAAATATCTCTACCCTCCCTTACCATAACTCTGTTGCATAAGTCAATATTTTTTGCCATTAATAACATTATATAGTAAAAAGGTCACAATGATCCAGTTTTATGTATCTACCATGCAACTTTGGTGCAACTTTTATGCAATTACTGGTATTGGAATTTGAGCTCAAAGATGACATTTAAGTTCTTCTGATGAGACATCAGATTGAAGTAGGTTACAGCAGCTTGGTTTATGGTGTATGTGACATACCTCAATTCATTCCAAGATACATATACATTGAAAGATATGTCTATCAATAGGTGCATAAAGATGAAAGCCCAGATGTGGAGTTCAGATAACCAGACAGACGGATGCATGGAAGAACAGCTGAATAAAGGAAATTCAATTTACAATCTGCTTGTAAAAGTGGCTTTATAAGCCTGAAAAAGTATGGTGATAAATAAGTGTGGCAGTTATTTGTCTATTTATAAAGTTAGCAATATCTACCAGAGCAGATACAGAACATGGCTTCCCTTGTGATAGAAATAGTTTGGGAAATGGAGTTTTGCATTCAGCTTGAAAACTATGATTGATGGTAAATAATAGCTGCATATAAATTGTTGACCCAAATCTTTAAGTTTTTATTCTCTTTTTAAACATATGGTACTTAATTTCCACAAAATACTTCATGCTGCATTAAAATTAGAATAACATTTTTAGGCAAATAATTTAGTTATTTCTAATATACACACACACATATATATATATATATATATAATTTCATATCTAGTAGAAGATGTCATGTCAGAATTGGAACTTGAAACTGTCAGTTAAAGAAAAGAACAACTTCATAAAATTTCACGGCATAAGTGTGATTACCATTTAAATGGAGGTCAGACAAAATCAAGTTGAGTGCATACTAGAAAAACAAGTATTTCTTTTATATTTGAAAATATGGTCTACTTTTTGTAGCTTATAATCCAAACAGCCTACTGATAAATCTTTTATATTGATTGCAAATTATTGTACCTGCATTATAATACAACTTCTATTTAGATTTTTTTCATCTACTGTTATGTATTTGTAATTAAACTGCTTGTGTGTTAGTTTTAAAATTCATTTTTATGTTATTTTCATTTCAGTACTTTTTTGTAATGATTAACAGGATTCAATATTTTTTTCCAGTAAATTCTGCTTGCATAGAATGCAAAAGGTTACATTAGCATTATTTTTAACTCACTCTGGTTCATGGAGTTTGTAAACATCAAGTGATAATGATTGGCTATTTCCAAGGTAGTTTTTTGGCCAACATGTTACCCATGTGTAAACATTTTTTGTTTACTATTCATTTCTAGCATGAGAATCTTATTTTTTTAGATAGGGCTATTCTAAGCTATGTCACTAATAAAGAATTTTTATTCTAATCTTTTAGTTGGAAATCTTGTAGCCTGTCATGTGAAATACCATGTGATTAAAACTCAGGCTTAAAAACAGCCAATTGGTATTAAATTTAGTGAGTTGTAAAAAAATACCTTGAGGAACTCAGATGTATTTTTTTGTTATTGCCCTTTTTGAGTTATTTGTTATTTAATAATACCTTATACTTGTCTGGAAAACAAGAGCTTTGGACAAAGATATTCAGTGGAAATTAATTGGAATTCTAAAGCTGGAATATTATTCTTGATTCACAAAATTTAATGAGGAAATGTTGTCATCAGTATAGACATCATATGACGTCATCGTCTCCATACTGGAATTACATCGAGATTCAAACCTGGATTCAATTAGAAATGATTAGTGACAGGACTTCCATTTCAATTCTAGGATTAAATTTTGGACTAATGTTAACAAACCATAAGTCCTATTTTCTATTTTTACATTGTTTTCTAGGGAAATAAATTATTTTTGTTAAAATTTACAAAGCCCAGGAAAACACCATTGCATGTGACCTGGCATGGTTTGGACAGAATTAAAATATACACTTTGGCCCTGGATTGCTGAGAAAAGGTGATTGCTTTACAGATCGCCAATATCTCACCATTATCTGTGTGGGTTCAAGTCTCAGGCTCAGCTAGTGTGGGTGTGTAAGAAAGCCTGCCAATAGCTTCCTGTTGGTTGTTGGTTTTTCTGGGTTTTTTTCCAGGTTCTTCCTCCACCATTAATTCTGGCCACCATGTATAGCCTATCATGTGCTGAAAAATAGCATTTAACCCTAAAGAGCACCTTCTTTTTGTTGGTCTGGCTCTCTAACATTTGAACCATAGTTGCTATAGTTTACAATTAAATCTCCAAAGACAAGAAGTTTCTTGTTGGTATTTAGAATAATTAGGTCTAGGCAAGTATAGACTACAATCACGTACATGTAATTTTTTTTAAAATAATGGTTAAAATTCTTCTCTGGCAAATGAGTGGATAGCACTGCTGTCACACCACAACTTAAGTTACACATGCATACAGTTGTAACAAATTATCTTGATGTTACCCAGTCAGATAGTGTGTGAAGTCATGGTTGACATGTCAGATAGTGTGTGAAGTCATGGATGACATGTTGGATAGTGTGTGAAGCTATGGATGACATGTTGGATAGTGTGTGAAATCATGGATGATGTGTCAGATATTTTGTGATATCATTGATGACATGTCAGATAGTGTGTGAAGTCATGGATGACATGTTGGATAGTGTGTGAAGTCAAGGGTGACATGTTGGATAGTGTGTGAAGTCATAGATGACATGTCAAATAGTGTGTGAAGCCATGGATGACATGTTGGATAGTGTGTGAAGCCATGGATGATATGTCAGAGAGTGTGTGAAGTCATGAATGTCAAGGATATTTTTACACAATACAGTCTATATTTTTTAACTGCATTAAAGCCATATTTTTAACATGTCATTAGTTTATTCAAGTTAATAACACAATTTTGGGGTAAACTGCCAGATCCATACCTTGTAAGCCTTAGAAGGTTGATATATGAATGTAAATTAAAATTCTTTCCAACTAATATATCTGTATGCATGACATTGTCCATGCACCACACTGTGCAGTTTGAGTTCTTTGAGATATTTTTTCCAGTGTTAATACATGTGCATTGATACTAAATTCAATGACTTTTCCAGTGTTTTTACATGTGCATTGATACTAAATTCAATAACTTGTTACCTGGATTAACTTTTACTATACATTCATAATTCAGTGTCAGACTGTAAAGGATATCAACACAGTACTGAAGGAAACTTGTATATCCTTTAATGTTGGAATTGGTTGAAATGTAAAAATCAGTGATTTGTTTATTTGAGCTGGTGTAATTATTAGTTTCATTGATTGGAAATATTTGCTATAGTTTTCATGGATATGTCATCTTTGCATACAAGGAAATCACTGAATTATGGAATTATCACTGTTAATAATCCAGGTTATCTTAGAAAAATCTTTTTGTCCCTAAATTCATGGAATTATCACTGTTAACCACCTAGGTTATCTTAAAAACTCTTTGTATCCTTAAATTCACAGAATTATCACTGAAAAACAACTATTAGTTGGCTTATAAAACTCTTTGTGTCCCTAAATTCAAGGAAATATCACTGTTAACCAGCTAGGTGTTTTACATTCTTGAAACAATTATATATTATTTTACAAAACATCTTTGTGTCCCTAAATTCATGGAATTATTAGTTATCCAGCTAGGTTATCTTCCAATACTCTTCGTGTCCCACAGAATTATCACTGTAAACCAGCTATATTGTCTTATTGTCTTATAAAACATCTTTATATCCCTAAATACACAGAATTATCACTGTAAACCAGCTATATTGTCTTATTGTCTTATAAAACATCTTTATATCCCTAATTTCATGGAATTATCACTGTAAACCAGCTATATTGTCTTATTGTCTTATAAAATATCTTTATATCCCTAATTTCATGGAATTATCACTGTAAACCAGCTATATTGTCTTATTGTCTTATAAAACATCTTTATATCCCTAAATACACAGAATTATCACTGTAAACCAGCTATATTGTCTTATTGTCTTATAAAACATCTTTATATCCCTAATTTCATGGAATTATCACTGTAACCAGCTATATTGTCTTATTGTCTTATAAATATCTTTATATACCTAATTTCATGGAATTATCACTGTAAACAGCTAATTGTCTTATTGTCTTATAAATATCTTTATATCCCTAATTTCATGTCCCTAAATACACAGAATTATCACTGTAAACCAGCTATATTGTCTTATTGTCTTATAAAATATCTTTATATCCCTAATTTCATGGAATTATCACTGTAAACCAGCTATATTGTCTTATTGTCTTATAAAACATCTTTATATCCCTAATTTCATGGAATTATCACTGTTAACCAGCTAGGTGTTCTTACAAAACTCTTTGTGTTCCTAAATTAATGGGATTCACAGTTAACAAGCTATATTGTCTTACAAAACTCTTTGTGTCCCTGAAGTCATTGAATTATCACTGTCAACCAGCTAGATTGTCTTATAAAAACTCTTTGTGTTCCTAAATTCAAGGAATTATCACTGTTAACCAGATAGGATATCTTTCAAAACTCTTTATGTCCTAAATTCATGAATTATCACTGTTATCCAGCTAGGTTGTCTTACAAAACTCTTTGAGTCACTAAAGTCATGGAGTTATCACTGTTTTCTTAGGGAAAAAAAACTTACATAATTTCTACTTGATTATAGAAAGCAATAATCAAATGATTAATTTGGCATTTCAGAACCCCAAAATCTTCAATCATTTAATTCATCATCACATTTTTCATTTAAATCAAGCTCAGTGTAGGAAACAAGAATATATGTCTGTTTGGTTCTGACTTTAGATGCCACATTACACAATTGAAATCATAATAAAAAATTTCATAATATAAAAATATATAATATAAATATACCATAATATAAAAATCCAATAATGTTAATATACCATAATATAAAAATCCCATGATATAAATATACAATAATATAAGTCTCCATAATATAAATATACCATAATATAAAAATTTCATAATATAAATATCATAATAAAGATAACGCAAACTGAATTCTGATGTTTCCTATCCTGTGAAAATGAAAGCTCACAGTGAGACTGTTGACAAGACCCAAAATCCAAAAAGAGTTTTACTTACTCAGAGACATCAAACATGCTCTTTAGTGAAAAAGTATATTTAACTTATTTACTAATTTGATGTTATGCAGTGTAGTCATTACAGATTTTGATTACAAGTCTGAACATACTAATCCAAAATATTAGCATATATATATATATGTATGTCACACCCCAAGGGAAAGGTAGCTCATTCAATAATACTTGCATATTTAAATAGATAATTGAATCATATCTTGATCAGGTAGAATATAACTTGCTGTAAATAATTGTGAACCACATTTTTTACATTAAGTTTTCAACACTGATAATTTTACATGGATGCATAACTGAGTTTTTGATTAATTATGATGAAGTGAATAATTAACAATTAATAATTTTCAGTCAGACAGTCTATCATCAGATATTCTTAGCTTCTAACAGAATGCAAGTGTTAAATATTAGTTCTTTAAAAATAAGACAGGTAGAATAGATGTAGGATATCTTACCTGCATTATGCAGAGAATAAAACCTGTTACTTGTACACAATCCATTTTGCAGTAATAATAAATCTACCAGGATAATATATAGCTACCTAAAGATTATTAATTTGCACCATTTGTCACGAAAATTAATCATGTAAATATAATCCTTGAGTTTACAAAAATTAGCTACATTTTGACTGCCAGTCCATAAACATGAATTTCAAATCCAATCTGGATGCTGAGATGCCAATTTTTTTCTTCAGTTTCTACTTATACTGAAATTGATTCTATGCTAGTCAAAGCACCCCACTCATTAAGCTATCAAAGCCCAATAAAGACTGAGCAGTGAGAGCCGAATCTTTCTTAAATACCTTCCTGTACCAGCACTACCACAAACAGGACTACTGCTGAAAGTATAATAATGTAAACAGGCTAGCAATTACTCAGGGGCCAAAAGAGACTTAAGCAAATAAATATATCTTTAATTATCTTTCTAAGACTTGAAATGATTAATACCATCTCATTCAACCACTCACCCTGACAAAAATTTACAATTGATGTAAATGACATCAACTCCTGTCAAACTGCCTCCAGCTGGAAAAAGGAAATAAATGTAGTGTTCTGGTAAACAGTGCATTGTAAAAGTCACACCCCCTAAGAATGTTGATGAAGATGTGGTTTTGGAGGTTTGAATCTTGATTATAGCCTTTAATGTTGGCTTTCAGTATAATAGATTTTTTCAGCTGATGGGGAGAAAGTGTTGTACAATTTGGTATGATGACACTTTTAAGTGATGTCAGTTGAGGTAGGAGTGAGTGCACAGGTAGGCATTTGCCTGTGCCATATATAAACATATTGATGCACTTAGCTAACTTTACTATTTGACTCCATTGCCTAAATATATAACTTTTTATTCTGGGCCATTGCTAGTGGTGGGTGACATGTGTCACTGTACAGGGTGGCATGATTGAAGGGGGCAGGAGTGCAAAGTTCTGGAGGAGAGGCACAATAGCCTAAGTTATGGAATGGGGAGGTGGTGGGGTGCCAAAATGCATAATGCCATTTCCACTATGGCTAGCCTTGCTCTTATGTGTTGATATGCTAGTAATTATTCATCAATTAATAAATCTCCATCTTTAAATTAGCTTGTATCTACTCAGCAGGGATGACAGCAGGATAGAATCTCATATTAGGTACATTCTATATAATGAGGTTGATTCCCTTTCAGCTTATTAATTGCAATTTAGGTGTGTGTATATATATATATATATATATATATATATATATATATATATATATATATATATATATATATGTATGTATGTATCTATATATGTATCTATGTATGTATGTATCTATGTATCTATGTATGTATGTGTCTGTGTATTTGTCTGTGTGTGTGAATAGCTCTAACAATTACACCAATGATGGTAAATCAGGCAGTTATTTGTAAAAGTTACAGTAAAGTAAACCTATATATATATATATATATATATATATATATATATATATATATATATATATATATATATATATATATATATATATATATATATATATATATATATATATATAGTGGTAAATTGGTGGCATTCAAACATTACACCAACCCCTTCACTATGGTTCATTGCTAGTAAATGACCTCCCAAGGTGTAATTTACCCAGTGTGGATGGATAGAAAGAATAATATAGATCTCTGATCACGTATATTGAAGAAATAAAACAATGATCCTCCTTTAAAAGAACAAATATAAAATTTAATCAATTTAACAACAGAATTTCAAATGGAAGAAATCAATTTCTTTGCTACAAAAAAAAAGAAGAAAATGTACTCACATGTACTCAATGAAAGCAATACAAATTTCACTTTACTATTACTTGTCAGTGACAGAATTAATACCATTTCACCATAGCCTACTAGTTGTGATCTTGAGATCAATGATGAATGACATCATCACCTATTATATCTGGACCTCAAATTTTTGTTCCTTTCTGCACTGCCAACCTATGTATAGTCGTCTGGATGTGGACTCTTGCCAGTCAATCCTTTAACCATTTGAGATTTGACAATCCTATCTAGAGCTGAAATTTGGGTGTGAAATTCTTCTGATGAATTCTGCCATAGAATTTGCTCAGGAATTGCTCAGGAATTTGTCCAGAAAGCTTTATCCTTTGCCGTTTCTTATTCATTTTCCACGGATTTCCAATGCAAAATCTGTCTTCTATCTGAGACAACTATCTCGCCTTACTGCAATCACGAGAAACATACTTTCTATGTTCCCCAAGCCACTCTTACTTCTCGAAAGTAAGATTGAGGACTGAAGCAATTTTTGCAAAGTAAAATCTCTAATTTCTTCCAAGAGTTATGCACTTAAGTTTCCATTAACCAATCAGAATTAATGTTACCTAAATCCTCTTACATAGAATTTTTGATTAACGAAAATAGCTAATCATGCTGCAATTAACTTTTCTTTGAACAATCAATTATTGATGTGCTTTCCCTTTTTACTGGTCAAGTTTGTGTTATGCCAAAACCCTTGTACCATAACAGACTCGGTCAAATTTCGTGAGGTGGAACCAAATTTCCTTTGACGTTCGGAGATGAAATGAGAATAATCATATAACTGTCTCTGGCCCTTTCTACTTTAATTAAGTTAACTTTGGTACAATTCATTTAATCAATACTTCTAAGAGTTTCAAAATTCGACACACACACACACACACACACATATATATATATATATATATATATATATATATATATATATATATATATATATATATACACACACATATGTGTGTGTGTGTGAATAGCTCTAACAATTACACCAATGCTGGCAGATCAGGCAGTTATTTGTAAAAGTTACAGTAAAGTAATCCTACTGAAAGAGAACTTCTGAATGATTTTGCTGGAATTTAGTTAAAGCCAAATGGTAAACATAATGGGTACCTTCGTAAACAATATGAAAATGCTGTAACAGCTAATTAGCACAAACTGTTTCCTTAAAATGGTACTTCTCTCCATAGAAAAATTATGTTACAGATGACACTTCAATATGAGATGAATATTTAATGAAACTCTGCCAAGAAGTGTTGAAGTTTGAAATTTAAATATACCTTATATAGTTGTACATGTAATCTTGTAATTGCTTGACCAGCAATTACACTAGGGTTTTGGTAAACATTCATATCTAGCAGGGAAATAATGCTGTCATCAAGCTGTTGAAATGTCTGCTATGTAATAATTGCCTAACAACCACTGCATATTCCTGGTTTGAACCTCAGTTAGAGCAACCCCATGTATTTTCTATCTCCTTCATTTGCATTATCAGTGGCAATGATTCTAACCAGTTACTGTAGTACCCTTCTTTGAAAAAGAAGAGTTATGGTGGTGGTGCTTATACCTTGTGCATTTGTTTTAAATTGGGGTCAATTTATCTTTGAGTTCTCCCAGGACATTCACAATATTCTCAGAAAATGAGGATGTGGCAGAAGAATGGTTGGATGGAATAAATGTATGTATGTAGTTAAACATGTCATGGTATATTAGAATCAAAATGCTGCCCATAGTGGTGAAGCTTAAAAAATATAAAAATAAAGAATTGTAAAAAAAATTGGAGGAATATAAACCCTTCCAGAAATGTAAAAATAAAGGACAACATTATAAAACATAAAACATCAAGATGTTAATGTTCTGTAAAAGGTATATCAAATAAAGATGAAAGGTAAGAACAGGTTAAACTCCTTAAAACATATAGTCAAAATTTTTCCTATAAATCATAATCTCTCAAAGAGTCCAAGATTTTCTCTGAACATGCATCATTATAAAGTTTTTTCATTGAACAATGGATGAGAACACTAGAAGTGGTATATCATCAATAAATTTTCCATTGATAGAATGGAACAGAACAGAATCAATCTAGCACTGCCAATTGAGAACATTCAGACACAATTATATTTATTTCTCTTGTATTGTGTAGAATTTATTTGTAAACAAATATTTTTGGCAGAATTTTGGACACCAACCCCCAAAATTATAATGCAGTAATTCATATAACTAGACATTGATCCTGTTTAAAGCAAATAGCTAGATTTAAACTATAGGACTCTATTATTGGCAGAGCTGCTTCAATTATAAGTCAAAATTTTTTTCCCTCACAATAATCATCATTTTCAGGGGATATTTTACTGTAACAATGTGCTTGTACCATTCAGATGGTATAGTGGTTTGAGTGTCTGCCTTGGATGCCAGAGGTCATGGGTTCAAACCCTGACTGAATCATACTAAAGATTCATAAAAACGGCACTGACAGCTGGCTTGCTAGGTTTGAAGTATTAAGAAGTTATAGTTATGACTGGTAAGCCTGGTGCCAGGATAATGTGACTGTGTGGGTCATCATGCTTCATGTCTGTAGCATGATGCCCCAATCAATATTTAGACATCACTATAAACTGACATACTGTGCATATTATAGCACATAGAATGCTTAAAAAATTGTCAAAACTACAATAAAATAAATAATCACACTCAAATGCTGAAAAAATATTTTTTACTGAACCTTGAGACCACCCAGCACTAATTTGGGAGAAATAATATAATTTGAAGTGAACTCTGCTTGAAACTTGAGTAAAATGCCTGGATATTATTCCCATATTGATTCCTGTGTAAAATACCTGGATATTATTCCCATACTAATTCCTGTGTAAAATACATGGATATTATTCCCATACTAATTCCTGTGTAAAATACTTGGATATTATTTCCATATTGATTCCTGTATAAAATACATGGATATTATTCCCATACTAATTCCTGTGTAAAATACATGGATTTTTTTCCCATACTAATTCCTGTATAAACTACATGGATATTATTCCCATATTGATTCCTGTGTAAAATACATGGATATTATTCCCATACTAATTCCTGTGTAAAATACATGGATATTATTCCCATACTAATTCCTGTGTAAAATACATGGATATTATTCCCATACTAATTCCTGTGTAAAATACATGGATTTTTTTCCCATACTAATTCCTGTATAAACTACATGGATATTATTCCCATACTAATTCCTGTGTAAAATACATGGATATTATTCCCATACTAATTCCTGTGTAAAATACATGAATATTATTCCCATACTAATTCCTGTGTAAAATACATGGATATTATTCCTATACTAATTCCTGTGTAAAATACTTGGATATTATTCCCATATTGATTCCTGTGTAAAATACATGGATATTATTCCCATACTAATTCCTGTGTAAAATACATTGATATTATTCCCATACTAATTTCTGTGTAAAATACATGGATATTATTCCCATACTAATTCCTGTGTAAAATACATGGATATTATTCCCATACTAATTCCTGTGTAAAATACATTGATATTATTCCCATACTAATTTCTGTGTAAAATACATGGATATTATTCCCATACTAATTCCTGTGTAAAATACATGGATATTATTCCCATATTGATTCCTGTGTAAAATACATGGATATTATTCCCATATTGATTCCTGTGTAAAATATCTGGATATTATTCCCATACTAATTCCTGTGTAAAATACATGGATATTATTCCTATACTAATTCCTGTGTAAAATACTTGGATATTATTCCCATATTGATTCCTGTGTAAAATACCTGGATATTATTCTCATATTGATTCCTTTGTAAAATACCTGGATATTATACCCATACTGATTTCTGTGTGAAATACCTGGATATTATTCCCAGATTGATTCCTGTGGAAAATACCTGGACTGATTCCCATAATGATTCCTGATTAAAACACCTGGACTGATTCCCATATTGATTCCTGTGTAAAACACCTGGACTGATTCCCATATTGATTCCTGGTTAAAACACCTGGACTGATTCCCATATTGATTCCTGTGTAAAACACCTGGACTGATTCCCATATTGATTCCCTTGTGAAACATCTGGACCTTATTCCAGTAGTGATTCCTATATAAAACTCCTGCACCTTATTCACTTATTGATTTCTATGTAAAACACCTGGACCAATCAAGAGCTTAGATCATTGTGTGTATTTGTGTGTTGTTGTGTGTGTGTGCATTTCTGAGTGTGTGTGTGTATGTGTATGTGTGTGTGTGTGTATGTGTGTGTGTGTGTGATATGGATTTTTAATGTAGCTAAAAAATTTCAGCTATATCACTATTATATCTGCATTGTGGCAGTTAATAATGATGTCTAGCACTGGGGCATCATGCTGCAGTCTTTTGGCATCATGTACCACCCAGTCACTTTATCCTGACACCAGGCCAACCAGTCGAAACACTAACATCTTAATGCTGAGTGCCAAGCAAGGCAGCTGCTGATTCCATTTTTTATGTCTTTGGTATGACTCTGCTGGGGATCGAATCTGTGACCTCCTGCATCTGAGGCTTAGATCAGTACCTGCCTTTATATTGAATACAACCAAAAATGTTCTGGTCAAATTTTGTCACCGATTACACCAGCCTTTCACTTATTATGGTTTTGCCAAAGACACTTTATTTACCAGAAGGTCTTCAAATTTGAAACCGAAAGATTAGGTATTAAATAGAGACAAGATCAATGAGGAATGGGGCCTGGACACACGACAGACTACAAAAAAAACAAAACCAAAATGTACAGAGAAATGTACAGTCACTTGCTAAATGCAAGTGCAATGAACCAATAAGGGTGCTTTTCTTTTTTAGAAATCACATTCTGTACTGTTTATTTACAAAAGTTATAAAAATAATATTTTCAATGTTACTCTATTTTTCTATCAGCATATTTTTGTCCAATATACAAGTCAGCTTAAGGTATGACTCTGCATGTAATAGGTGCTGTGCATCCATCAGTAATTGCTATTTTAAACATTTTGGTTAGGTGAGCTAAAAATGGACCTGTCATAAGAGTGCTAAGCTCAAGGTTGATTTATTATAAAGACATACCATATTTATCTGATGATAAGCACACCCCATATTTTAAAACTATTTAGGTAAATATAGTCAAATGATATATTTGTCTACTAATATATACCCTCTACTATGATAAATATATTAAGCTTGCTAGCTGACACTCTTATCTTGTCATGGGAGAAATGCAAGCCATCCCATAATTTGAGAAGGCTATAAATAATCTTGTCATGGGAGAAATGCAAGCCATCCCATAATTTAAGAAGGCTATAACTAATTGTAGATGCTTGATGACCATTGTGCAGAAAAATAAAAATTGATAACACAAATAAACAGATGGATGAACAGAGGGATGGACTTCACTTTGCAATTTATAGCATGTCAGTGCTTTTATAAATCTGCATATTGATTTGAATATCATACCCACTGCCTGCTTTGCACATAATATAGCTCAGACATACTCAGTTTAACAAGTTTGGTTTTTACTGAGGACATTTTAAAGATTATTTGAATATTTTAAAATGTCCTGCCAACATCTCAAAAAGTCTGTGAACATCTCCAAATATTTTAAGGGACTTACAGATCCTGTAAAATTGATTCTTTTTTCAATCCTCATGCTCACAGTTTTGAATAGTACAGTATTTCTAATTTTCAGTTCAAGTGTAACCATTTTTAAACATTTATTCTGCATGCTATACCATGTGCTGGCAAGCAATTTTTAAAATATATAATATTGAAATTACCTTGTATTAAATTACACAAGAATGAAAATTTAGCTCTATAATTATGTGACATGAAGGAACAGCAGTATTATGCAATTATCAATATCTAACCACCTACAATTTATAGCTTATATGAAGATGAAGTAGTACATTGTGCCACTGGGTGTACAGGTTCATATACCATTCTAGCATACATGAAATTTAAGTAACACATTGTCTCATTGTACAAGCTCATACAGCATACATGAAGATTAAGTAACACATTGTCTCCTTGAAGGTACAGGTTTATACCAAATACATGAAGATCAAGTAACACAATATCATTGACTATACCAGTTTATACAGCATACATGAAGATTAAGTAACACATTGTCTCCTTGAAGGTACAGGTTTATGCCAAATACATGAAGATCAAGTAATACAATATCATTGACTATACAAATTTATATAGCATACATGAAGATTAAGTAACACAATATCATTGACTATACAAATTTATACAGCATACATGAAGATTAAGTAACACAATATCATTGACTATAAAAGTTCATACAGCATACATGAAGATTAAGTAACACAATATCATTGACTATACAAGTTCATACAGCATACATAAAGATTAAGTAACACAATATCATTGACTATACATTTCACACAGCATACATGAAGATTAAGTAACACAATATCATTGACTATACATTTCACACAGCATACATGAAGATTAAGTAACACAATATCATTGACTATAAAAGTTCATACAGCATACATGAAGATTAAGTAACACAATATCATTGACTATACAAGTTCATACAGCATACATGAAGATTAAGTAACACAATATCATTGACTATACATTTCACACAGCATACATGAAGATTAAGTAACACAATATCATTGACTATACATTTCACACAGCATACATGAAGATTAAGTAACACAAGATCATTGACTATACAAATTTATACAGCATACATGAAGATTAAGTAACACAATATCATTGACTATACAAATTTATACAGCATACATGAAGATTAAGTAACACAATATCATTGACTATACAAATTTATACAGCATACATGAAGATGAAGTAACACAATATCATTGACTATACATTTCACACAGCATACATGAAGTTTAAGTAACACAATATCATTGACTATACAAATTTATACAGCATACATGAAGATTAAGTAACACAATATCATTGACTATACAAATTTATACAGCATACAAGAAGATTAAGTAACACAATATCAATGACAATACAAGTTCATACAGCATACATGAAGATTAAGTAACACAATATCATTGACTATACATTTCACACAGCATACATGAAGATTAAGTAACACAATATCATTGACTGTACATTTCACACAGTATACATGAAGATTAAGTAACACAATATCATTGACTATACAAGTTCATACAGCATACATGAAGATTAAGTAACACAATATCATTGACTATACATTTCACACAGTATACATGAAGATTAAGTAACACAATATCATTGACTATACAAGTTCATACAGCATACATGAAGATTAAGTAACACAATATCATTGACTATACATTTCACACAGTATACATGAAGATTAAGTAACACAATATCATTGACTATACAAGTTCATACAGCATACATGAAGATTAAGTAACACAATATCATTGACTATACAAATTTATACAGCATACATGAAGATTAAGTAACACAATATCATTGACTATACAAGTTAATACAGCATACATGAAGATTAAGTAGCTCAATATCATTGACTATACAAATTTATACAGCATACATGAAGATTAAGTAACACAATATCATTGACTATACAAATTTATACAGCATACATGAAGATTATGTAACACATTATTTTATTGCCAATACAGGTTCATATAACATACATAAAACCTAAGTAACATACATACTAAAGTAACACATTTTCTCATTGACTGTACAAGTTCATACAGCACACAATATTAATTAACATATTGTCTCACCACCTGTAGAGGTTCATACAACATACATGAAGTTTAAGCAACACAATTTCTCATTGGCTGTACCAGTTCTTATATCATACATGAAAATTAAATAACACAATATCTCATTGACTGTACAGGTTTATGCAGCATACATGAAGATTAAGTAACATATTGTATCATTTCATTAACTGTACAGGTTTATACAGCATACATAAAGATTAAGTAAAACAATATAGCATTGACTGTACAGGTTTGTACAGTTTACATAAAAATACATAAAGAATAAGTAACACATTGTATCATTGACTGTACAAGTTTACATGTGCATTAACAAGCAAGAGAAGGAGGAAAGACACAAAGCAGTACCATCTTGGTATGACCAAGAGAATGACCAAAGGCAGAAACAGTACCATCTTGGGATTAACAAACAAGAGAAATACCTCTGAAGCTAAAATTATCTGATCAGTTTTGAAAGATGATGGTCTGACCCTATAGTAGAGCACACAGGCAACTTAAGAGATTAGAGAGAGCTGCTTTATTATGCTAAATATTGGATACAGATCATTCTTTTTGTTGAAAAGGAAAAGTCTGAAAGTTAAATGAGAACAGATAGGATCAATGCATTACAGAAAATTTTCCACTTTGCACCACAAAATTTGGAGGTTGATTGCTGTCTAGTATGGACAATGCATGTGACAATCTTGCTTGAGGACTGAAAACTGGTTAAAGCAGATTAATTGTTTGATATGAGCTAGACATAAAGGTAGAGAACTCTGAAGTGTAATGTGCACAAAAGGGACTTTCTGTGCTGCATCAGCTGGTCTCACCTCAATGCCAATTCCTTAAGACCATTGACCAACAGGTTGAGAAAATCACATGAGCCACAGCATATTTGGGATATATATGTGTTCTGAAAAATGTGTTTTCAGCTCTGCATTAAAGAGCAGGTGCTTATTTCAGTAATAGTTTTTCAAACTCAAGCCTTTAAAAGGACTGAAATTTCACAAATAAATTATTCTCTCTTACTAATTTTTTTTAGTTACAACTTGGATAAGAACTCAGAGGAATTCTTTTATTGAAGTTTTACTTTCATTATCAACAAATCCTGGCAAACCAAACCCATATATATTCTATGTTTTACAACAGCTAGACTGTTTTTCATTGGTAATCTAACTCCACTTGCATATCATTTTAGCTTTGATTATATCTTGAATCCTAGAGCCAACACAGTATGACTACCACTCAGAACAAGGAAGCAGTCTACTTCCTTCCATTACAGAAGCTGGTGACTTTTCAACATTGGAAAGTGCCATAGACCCCTTCTAGGAATGGAAAGGATCCTCCAGAGATGGAAATAAACAGCATGAGCCAAATCCCCCAAATCCCAGAGGCCCAGTGATTTTCCATCAGGTCCCAAGCCTCATTACATCACAAATATCAAAAGAGGCAGCTGTCCAGGTACATACATGACATGCATGATAAATAAGTTGAGTATAGCCTGTATATGCCCATATTTACTTGAGTTATTATTGAAGGAATATAATACCCCTACCCCAACAATTAACCAGAACAACAGCAACTGTCTCTGAATTATGTATACATACAATGACACCATTTATGATTTAAGGGATGGTACAGAAGAAGTAATGCTTTGTACTCAAAAACCTTTAAAAGGAATGACAAGAGACATGGATGCATGAAAATAATGCTAGGTTTGATGAGAAAATTACAAATAAAAGCATAAAAAGGATACAACTGATAGCAGAATTGCCAGAAGATGACCTAAATGATGAACTGCTAAGAATACAAGAGATAGGTGTGGAGCCAAAGAAAAAAAAGGATGACATTTGGACTGTTGGAAGTGGACATGGTTGTCAGACTGGGATCATGTTGTCTTTTCATACTAGACATCCATTTACTATTTGGAGATACAAATAATGTCCTTGAACTGGGGAGCCTAGCACCAGCAAAAGATACAGTTATGCAGAAATAGAAGGTAATATAATACTGCTAGCAAACATTGCCATACAAATGTTGGATAAAACTGATATTGCTTTAATTAAATGATATTAACTTATGAATATGTATAATGAATTTAACTGTCCTTTATATGAATACAGTCTGAAATTTAGCAGTCAATTCTTGGATGCAAGATTGTGGAAGTTGCACTTATTTCTAAAAAACAAATGAAGTGAAGTAAAAAATTGTATGTTGAACAACAATCTGTAAGTAGCATCTTACATGTATTACATATACTGACCTATTCCGTGTATTGAATGATACCAAAATTAAAAAGTCTGCTATAAATATGTCCCATGAAATTTGACATATGAGTGAAACTTATCTTGCAAATCCAAACTAAAAATTGTACATAGTGACCTTGACCTTTTGCTTTTGACCTCAAATTAGTACAAGGACATTCTAGCATTTAAGTATTAAAAGAAACAAAAATTTGGCTGTACAATGCAGAAATTAAATGAAAATTTGGGCTCCAGAGACTTTCTTTATTGACACGTTGATCAAAAGTTTACAAAAACTGCCTGACAACCAAAGATGGCTTGTCTACTAAGTCTAAACAAAAAACACTGACAGAAAATATTATTCTTAAATAAAAACTAATTTACCCAAGAACTGATCTGAACCATTGACCCTTCTGCTATTCATGTAAAATTGGATGAGAAACAATCTAATTAAATCTGTGATCTCCAACATAATGGAGATCTAACACGCCCAGGAGATAAATGTTCTGCTGACCATTGATTAACCAATCAAAATAAAGCTTTCACAGTACTGAAAGTGAAAAACTTTTTCAGAACATATTTCTGCTAATGATATCTTTTCTTAATGATTATATATATATATATATATATATATATATATATATATATATATATATATATATATATATATATATATATATATATATAAAGAATGCAAATCATATGGCGAATAACAACCCTTTCAAGCATACTGGATCCACCAAAGGATCACGTGTGTCAGGGATTGATTAAAATAGATGCAGTAAACTGATGACGAACAGTACGAAACTAGTAACTAACTAGCCTAAGCGCTTTCGACTCTTAATGAGTCTTTTTCAAAGGCAAATACAAAACATATATATGACAAACAAATAAACACAAAAACGTTGTGTTTATTTGTTTGTCATATATATGTTTTGTATTTGCCTTTGAAAAAGACTCATTAAGAGTCGAAAGCGCTTAGGCTAGTTAGTTACTAGTTTCGTACTGTTCGTCGTCAGTTTATTGCATCTATATATATATATATATATATATATATATATATATATATATATATATATATATATATATATATATATATATATATATATATATATATATATATATATATATATATATATATATATATATATATATATATATATATATATATAATTACTTGACCATATCCAAAATAATGTTTTTGTTGTATCTAACCAGTGACATTCATTTGAAAACAGCATAAAACATTGCTAATATTTCTCTATCAATGTGGATAATGACAAGATGATCTTAATTTTAATCACTCAACAGATCAAATAAGAAATGTCTGTGAGAACTGTTATCTAATATGAAAATAAATCCAAAAATATAAATTTTTCCCTAGTGAACCTGATCTTCAACATTCAACCTTTGACTCTTAAATCAACAGATAACTGCCTAATGCAGCAATAATTTTTAATAATTTTTTTTTATCCAGCCTAATATAGACACACACACACACATTAAAGGTAGTTAAGAAGATTGTTAAACAAAATATTTATATCACCTACCACTTCCATTTTATTTGTGAGCATGCCTTCAACCTACCACTTCACTTTTGGGATGGGGAATGAAAATGGGCAAGAAGTACTCTTCCATGGAAGTCTCCTTTAGGCCTCCTAGATCCTGTTTCCTGGACAAATTATATTGTAATAAATCATCTTGATGTGAATGGTATACTGTTCTCTTTTACACCAACAATGACATCAGAACATCCTGTCCAGGTTTAGATAACCAGTCCAAATTTCAAATCCTCAGTTTATATTTTTTTTATCTCATTAATCTTCAACAGGTGCTTGTGATTATCACAAACAAATTTGTACATAGTCTTTGAAATATAATACCCATTTCAGAAATACCTTTACAAATCAATCTTGCTCAGAATTTTAAAGCTAGATTTAAATAAACAAATAGTATGATGGTCAGAATCTTCAATGAAAACTAGGAATTCATCCTGAAGGTTTATCCAGGTTTAATATTTTATCTTTAAAATAACACTTTACATTTCATTCTGACATTTGAATCCTTAATAAACACTTAGCATCTAATCAATCTCTATTTAAATTGGGATTTTATTCTTTAAGAATTGTTTAATGTAAGTTTGTGATCATTAGTATGGAAAGACGTAGAATTTAGGTGGGTCATAATTTCCTGAAAACAGAGAAACCTCAGCTCATTTAAGGTAGTAGCAGAAACTATATAAGTATTAAAATGTAAATACCTCTTTATGTACGTTGCTATAAACAGAAAAAGTTTTATTTCATTTATGGTATTTAAAAAATTGATTTTACCTTAAAAATACCTAAAACCAATGAGTCTGTTAAAACATTGAAAATTAAAAACTTATGGCACATACAATGGAACAAATCACAACATTTTACAGAATATATGGTAAAACTTATGATTAATGAATACAAATTGTGCCCAGTGTAAATCTTGTAAATATGCAACCTCAGTGCAAATGAATATTGAGAATCCAAGTATTTGATAGTTTTAATTTGTCTAGATGTGATTGTTGCTGACATGTTTTGTGGATTATGAGGTTTCGCTTGGGACTTATCATTATTGTCGTATAACATTTGTTACAAATCATCCCATATCATACCTTTCCAAGATTATAAGTTTATTATATATAAATGCCTGGGTTATTTTATCCTGTATCTGGGGAAAGATTAATGAAACTGAATTATGGTTTATGCATTGTAGTATTCAAGCAATATTGATTGCTTTTGTTGTTGTTGTTCTGAGGCTTAACATGATTTTTTAGCACATGATAGGCCATACATGGTGGCCAGTATTAATGGTGGAGGAAGAAACTGGGAAATCTGTGGAAAGAACAACCGACCCACTAGAAGCCACTGGCAAGCTTTCTCAAATATCCATATTTGCTACATCTTAAACTCAAACCCACACAGAGGTGAGATGGCAGTGATCTGTAACGGAGAGTGCTTTAGACCACTCGGCCACTCAAGGCCTCCTAAGTTATATTGAATAGTACCTTGAGATTTTCTATAAACAAAGGAAAAGTAGATATTTTAAGTGAATCTCATTTCTTGCAAAGTAGGCAGCTGTTATTCTGTGTGAGATGTCTAAATTTGTAATAGAGTCTAAAATCTAAATTGGATAATATAATTAGATTTATATAACATTAAAAGAAATATTTGTTTTCCTTATTTGAAACACCTTTACTTATAGAGACCCAAAATATGAACAAGCTGCAACAAGCAGTCCAAGTGGTCTTGATATCACTCAACCTTGGCAGAAATTGTCATACATATTTTAGGCTGTTAATGTAGTGTAGTTCCAGTAAACCATAGAGTTGGAACATTGTCTATTAATATTAACATCATTCTTTCCTGGATCTTTCCCAGTCTCTGAGGAACAAGACCTGGTTGATCTGTTTCTAGAAAATGTTCATAGTCCATTTTGTAATATACAAATACTTACTTGGCACTATCAAGGAAATTACTATGTGCAGTAAGCATAGATCACTGAGTCTGACCTTGCCCCTTATGGCCTTGACCTTTGAGTCATACCTTGGAAACTACTGAGATCACCTTACATGTCAATGATGTTCATAACACTGAAATCTTCCAAGATCAGGATAACACAATCTTACATATAAAATTTGATCAAAGTCTGATTACAAATATGGCTTCCAGAGTGCTTACAAGCTTAGCCACCAGAAATATGGCCTCCAATGTTCACAAGCTCTGCCAGTCAAAGATATAGACTCCAGAGTGCTCACAAGCTCACTGCCACTAGAAATATGGCCTCCAATGTTCACAATATCAGTTATCAGAAATTTGGACTCCAGTGTTGACAAGCACAGCCACCAGAATGATGACCTCCAGTGTTGACAAGCACAGCCACTAGAATGATGAATTCCAGTGTTGACAAGCACTGCCACCAGAATGATGACATCCAGTGTTGACAAGCACAGCCACCAGAATGAGGAATTCCAGTGTTGACAAGCACAGCCAACACTGGATGTTGACAAACACAGCCACCAGAATGATGAATTCCAGAGTATTCACTAGCAAGTTTTGAAGGATGGCTGGCTTACAAATGGCAAATGGCTCTACAACAAGTGACAGATGGCTGGCTTTCAGATGACAGATGGCTGAACAACAGGTGACAAATGACCATGAGACAGGTGGCTGGGCAACATTTGATAGATAATGAAAGACAGAATAAAGGCCATGCTATCTTATTTATCTCCAGTAGATGGAGGCTAAAGAAAGTAAAGTGTGGAAAATCATTGTCTTAGCCTGAGTGAGACAAGTTAACAATTTTGATGGGGAAAGTGACATTTTCTGTCTCTGTCCTAGAATTAATCACATCTTTATAAAATATCTGATTGCTTGCAAGTATAACAATTAAGGATTTTTCATGTTGTTTCTGACATCACTTTAATGCTAGATCTCACATGGTACAAACAAAACCACTTCCACCTACAGCACCCTCTGTGACAAAGGGTATAAAAGTCCTCTTTCATCCTTCGTACATGTTTTGAGTGCCATTTGTCATTACAAATTTTGATTCTTCAAGATGAAATCATGATCATGTTACTGGGACCCATTGACATAATATAAATAGAAAAAAGCAATGCTTTGCACTAATTATTGTTGTTGTTGTGGGGCTTAACACCATTTTTAAGCACATGATAGACTATACATGGCAGCCAGTATTAATGGTGGAGGAAGAAAACGAGAAATCTGTGGAAAGAATCACCGACCCACGAGAAGCTACTGGCAAGTTTCTCACTAATTAATTACCTACCAAGTTCCAAATAAACAGAATATGATGGGTGGGTAGGTGTCTGGAAATGGGATAAGGTTGTGGTTACAAATAAATAAAATATAATCTGTCTTGGAGGGAATGCTTATACATAAGGTAAATTATTTGTAAAGCATTTAAGACCAGGATGGCACTTCCTTACATATCAGTTTTATGTATCATATATTTTTACTTTATGTTTGTTAAAGAGCCTCTTTAATTACCTTTGGTTTTGCTAATTGGTACATCATTAAGATATGGCCTGATACTAACATGAAATGCTATACTTAATACATCTGACGAATGTCTTGAGTAATTATACTTTTTATGGGTGAATTGCTATAAAGGCCAAGTCAATAACAGAAAAACACAAATATTCCTTCTTGATTATCACTTTACAGCTGACTTTGACGTTGTACTGGTGTTGTTTTGTGTGTTAGCCATTAAAAAATATTAAAATTATCATATACCTATCCCAGTTGACATTTTAAGGAGCAGAATGAGGAAATTCTTAGCATATCTCTTGAACTTTATTTCCAACAAATTGGAAGGTTTACACCACAAATATCCAAGTTAACATGACAAGGAGATAAAGTTTGCTGTTTTTATTTTAATCAGAAGAATAAAAAATACTGTTTTGTGTAAGGGTAACATTTTATCCTGTGCAGAAGGTGGATTCTTGAGTTTATTACAGAACAAATATGTTTCACTTGCATACTCCAATTTAGATTCTTATCAACACAAACTCCCAAAAGTTTATCTGTATCAACAGAACAAATGCATTTCATTTGCATACTCGAGTCTAGATTCTTATCAACAAATGCGTTTCATTTGCATACTCAAGTCTAGATTCTTTATCAACAAATGCGTTTCATTTGCATACTCCAATCCAGATTCTTATCAACAAATGCGTTTCATTTGCATACTCCAGTCTAAATTCTTATCAACAAATGCATTTCATTTGCATACTCCAATCCAGATTCTTATCAACAAATGCATTTCATTTGCATACTCCAATCCAGATTCTTATCAACAAATGCATTTCATTTGCATACTCCAATCCAGATTATTATCAACAAATGCATTTCATTTGCATACTCCAATCCGGATTCTTATCAACAAATGCATTTCATTTGCATACTCCAATCCAGATTCTTATCATCAAATGCATTTCATTTGCATACTCCAGTCTAGATTCTTATCAACACAAACTCCCAAAAGTTTATCTGTGTCAACAGAACAAATGTGTTTCAGTGGATTGCACCAGATAAATTTTTACTAATGTGAACCCTTAAAAAATTATTCTGTGTTTACATTTTCCATAATTATTGTACCTATACAACGCAAGATTCGGATTTCTGCTTACTGATATTATTTTATTAGTTCCAAGCAACATTGCCTTGGTTTTAATGGATTGATAAACATTTTAATCAAGGGACAACAATATTCAACTGGATCTAAATCTTCACCCCAACTTTTGTCAAAGTTTTAAACAAGCAAAAAGGACATTCATTATAAGGAAATACCAAATCATTACTAAACAGTAAATGAGAGAAAGAATTCTTCATATACTATACCATTTTTTTTATTTTTTCCAACTCTTTAATGCTATGTTGCTTTAGAGTTCATGCAGACATTAGTTATTTTGATTGTTAAAGATAAAAAGAAGCAATCCCTAACAAAGCAGTTACATATTAATTTGTGATGCAAATAGAAAATTGGCAAATTGCAAAATGAAGTATTGACAAATAAGAGCTGCTGATTTTTCAGTTATTTAATAAATGAAATTAATAATGTTTATAAATATTTTTGTTTTATAAATTTTAAGTTATCAATTCTGTATTTAAAACTTGTCCTAATTTTTAGAAATGTAGTTTCATAATGCAAACTGGAAGCCGGTTTGATAAAGTGAAATTAGTTTGTGAAATAAAAACATATAACAAAGTGCTTTCAAGTATTTTTAAAATTAAATCTGCTATGTTGCTAATAAATTTATCTTCTGTAAGCATAATTATGAAACCAGTTACAGACAAAATTGCATTTCATAAGTCAAAATTTAATTTTGCATCATGTAGGATGGACTTAAGTTGCATGCTGAATACCAGTTTGTATTTCAGTTTATAAATCAATTAAATATTGTATTATTAATCAAGACATTGGTAAAGATTTAAAAAAATAACAAAAAAGCTTCATTGCATATATTAAGACCTCCCGTTGCAAACTACATGCATAAACTCAAAAGTTGAATGTCACTCTCTGTAGTTCCTGCAATGCGAGACTCAACAGTGTTTAGGACCAACTACTTGATGGCAACACTCTACCTTTCCTATATCAATAGCAGAAGATGTAGCATTTGATGGCATGTGCAATCTCTCTTCTTTGTAATCATAACCTTTTTGCTTTTACCCAAACAAATTGACTTAAGTTGTGTAGTGTTGCAGATATCCACATGCAAACCTACATTTTTTTCTCACTAGAACAGTAAAAAAAGAATGAATGTCAGAATGCATGCATCAGAAATTCAGTCCACATGCTATTATTTTTTGACGAGATTTGTAATGTCCCACCACCACATTCTTGATACACTAGTGGTTACAGCAGTGTTTCATAGAGCCTAGTAACTCTTATTCAAGAGGCACAGAAGCACATTCCAGACATGATGGTCCCTCTTTTATTCCACACAGGACTAAAATATCTATTTTACTATTCTAGGGACAAATGAGCAGTGGTAACTTGTGCTAAATTATATCATTGAAGTGTTCATTTCATCCTCCAAGAGAACTGTAAATGCTGTATCAGAGAGCACAAATGTTTTAAAAAAACAGTTACTAAGGACTAGTGGTCTCAAACTCAAAACACCCTGAGGGCCTCATGAGGGCATTTTTGATGGCCCAAGGGCTGCACCACCTTTGTTATCTCTCCTGACACCTTGTGTTGCCAATTGTTTCGCTTGCCACAGGATATGGCTTGGCGGACCATATGTGGACCATGGGCTGCATGTTTTAGACTGATGATATAGACAAGAGCTTACCATCTAAACTCAATGCAATGTATGGATTGTTAGCGACTGTCTCCAATAATCCAGCTTTGCATATTTGACTATATCATGCATAGAGTACCTGCCTTAACTTCGGATGTTGCTGTGCCACCAACGAGTGGGGGTGAACATGGTTAAGTGGGTGCCAGATAATCTATGAAGCTATTAAGAATAAGAGTCCATGATTATCCAATGAGTGGAAATAATTTCCAAGAATTCAAGATAAGACCACTTCTTCCTTTTAACCGTTGAGTGCTGAAACTATCTATTATATTTTTCAACAAAACTGAAATTTCTAGATTGGCTTTTATGTTGACCATATTGAATGTCAGCTTGACCCATATTTATTTAGAACAAGATAGACATCATTAAAAGTGGTTTCTTAAAAATCATGCAATAATGATCATCCATTAAAATGTCTTTTGGTGAAAACCAAATGGTGATATCCCATCCATTTGGAAGGAGTAGAGATAATGATATTTTCAAAATAAAACTTTCCATTAGGGAATAGCAATAACTCAGTTTCAAGATGGCTGCTGTGGTGGCCATATTGGACATCATATCAAAACATTTTCAATAGGATCAACTAGACATCATAAAAACTCTTTTAGTGAAATCTTATGTTCATATAATTTTCCATCAAAAGCAATAACAAGATTATTACTGGGGTACAACATGAAGCTCTTCGCACACAAATACGTGCTAAGGACCTGCACAGGTGCTGCCATGCCGATAATATAGTTTGGGAGATCTGGTCTTAGCAACCGCATTTTCTAGCCTGTAGACCTTTATGGACTACACCTGGTATGAGGCACATTGTGGCCTGTTCTTCCGGATTCATCTATTCCATTCTGGTGCTCGAAGAGCTGCTCTGTCAAACAGCTCTATAATGTCATGTACGCAATGGTTACTAGATTTATCCTGCCTCACCTGCATATTGTGCTTGACCAGTTGTACTACACATTGTTGTTTTGGCAGCTTGTTAGCTAGAAAAAAGAGCTTATGCTAAATTTGGACAGGCAAGAAATTTATTTGCTATGTTATACATGTGTTTGAGGCAACAAGAGTGATGAGCAGAGAGCTCTCTGAAGACATATATATTTTTGCTGCCAGAGGATGGAGTATAAAGGTAGAAAAGCTCGGAGTCATTACTGTTCTTAGGACCATTCAGTGAGAATGGGGAATGTTTCATTGCAGCAGATGTTGACTTTCTTATCAAAAAGAGGACCCAAAGGTTGTATCAGTACATGAGTAGTTTTCGTCTGTTTGAATTTCATTGTGATATGAACATAATTTTAACTAGATCTGAAAATGATATGCTACTGTAAATGGGAAGTTATATTTGGCCATAAAGCTGCAAACAGTATCTCATCACATATATATTTATCAACAATTAAGGTAGATTCTATGAAGATTGATTACAGTGATGGTGTATTTGTTGTTGTGTTTAATAAGCCTTGATGAAATGGGGTTTCTGTATGATAATTTGTTGTTGTGTTTAATAAGCTTTGATGAGATGGGTTTCTGTATGATAATTTGTTGTTGTGTTTAATAAGCTTTGATGAGATGGGTTTCTGTATGACAATTTGTTGTTGTGTTTAATAAGCTTTGATGAGATGGGTTTCTGTATGATAATTTGTTGTTGTGTTTAATAAGCCTTGATGAGATGGGTTTCTGTATGACAATTTGTTGCTGTGTTTAATAAGCTTTGATGAGATGGGTTTCTGTATGATAATTGTTGTTGTGTTTAATAAGTTTTGATGAGATGGGGTTTCTGTATAATGTCATTCTTGGCATGACAGCAAATTTTCAAATCCGATTTAGTGGAGGGGCAGAATGCTTAATCAAATCCTTTTAACTTGACTCCAACTATCAAAATTCTTGTTTCCATGCATCAATGAATTTCATATGATATTTTGGTTGCTTTTGACTTTGGTGTGTTAGCATTGGGGGACAATGCACAGATTAATATCTCAACAACCTTTAATAGCTCTACTGGCCAAGGTTTCCATAATCCTTTCTACACCTTGGTGGACCAAACATATATATTGGTGCTTTTTCCCAGTGACATTAATTGGATTTTATGAGTTGCTTCCCTTAGTATGTAATACCAGCTAACCAATAGTGTAATGCATTTGTACATCGTCCAAAAAACGGTGGGGGCAATTGACCTAAAATGGATACTTTATAACTTTAACATCAAAAGTTTGACTATGTACCAGAGGGAAGCCATTACATGTGTATTTGAGTGAAAGGTATTGGTGCAAATACAGACCAGCACTGGAAAATTGCTTATTTATCAGTCCATTCAACTTGTGTGCCCCTCTTGTCTCGATCACATAAGGAATAGTGTTCAAATTTGAACAACTTAATTTTGATTGGATGCATTGGCTTGCTGCTGCATCCAATGAAATTCATTGACCTGATGCAAGGTGTAGATAGGGTTATTGGACTAGCAAAGATGACCTTTATACACCGAAGCCAAACTGACCCAGTTTTATAACACTTGAGGGGAGAGAATCAAAGTAATATTACTTGTTTTGTGCTGATTGAGCTCATTAAAAATCCAATCAATCAATGCATTCAATCCTTTAATAATCCAATAAATCAAGGCATATAATCCTTTATTAATCCAATCAATCAAGGCATTTAATCCTTCAATAATCCAATCAATCAAGGCATTTAATCCTTCAATAATCCAATCAATCAAGGCATTTAATCCTTTAATAATCCAATCAATTAAGGCATTTAATCCTTTAATAATCCAATCAATCAAGGCATTTAATCCTTTAATAATCCAATCAATCAAGGCATTTAATCCTTCAATAATCCAATCAATCAAGGCATTTAATCCTTTAATAATCCAATCAATTAAGGCATTTAATCCTTTAATAATCCAATCAATCAAATCATTTAATCCTTTAATAATCCAATCAATCAAGGCATTTAATCCTTCAATAATCCAATCAATCAAGGCATTTAATCCTTTAATAATCCAATCAATCAAGGCATTTAATCCTTTAATAATCCAATCAATCAAGGCATTTAATCCTTTCAGAAATGCTTCTAGTCACACATGCCAACATAACCAAATTGATGTTAATCATTTAGTGCTACTTAAAATTAGCAGCCAAATTGGTTTACCCCACTGCAACCAGTTCACAGTAATGTGATCAAAGACATTATTGTCATAAATACACAACACTAGAAGCAAGGGAAATGGGAAAAAATACACTTTTTCAAAAAAAAATTTGAATAAAAGAGATTTTAGTGAGTGGCAAGAGATATCCCTCATCTAGGAAGGAAACAAACTCCTGGCGGTTTCATATCTATGATCTTGGTGTTTGTCATTCACTGAGGTAAGCAAACTGTTTATTATGTTAATGTTTGTACTTGTCTTGTGCAACTTGGTAGAATATGTTTAATAACTTTGTCATAGCAAATTCATTTGGTCTTGGGTGCATCCAGTTGCACTGCTAATTTTGAGAGGAACTGTATATATTAGATAGATTTGATGCTATTGGAAGAAATGATCCTTTGTTTAATTAGCATGCGTTGTGTCCAAAGGCTCAGTGCTGTGCTGGTTTCAGCCTTTGCTATGTCTTTGAAGTCAAGGCAACCAAGGACTAATGGTTTCATTTTAACACATTTTTGTAATTATTGAATATTAACTTCAAGGCTGCTGAGTACGGCTTGTCACTGCCAATGGGTTTACTTTGGGATGCCCTTGTTAATAAATGGGTTGAAGAAATTTTCCATATCTCACTGAAATTTATTGCTCATTGCCACATCTCAAAGAGTAGAATTATCACCTTCACGCTATTTGCACATGTGTCTAGGTTGAAGTTCCACAAATTGCTACACTTTTGATGTGATCACACAACAGTCAGGTACTGCTATATCAAGTGTACAAGTTCTGAGTGGGCCACAACATCGTACTCCAGAGACATACTGCTGATGGTGAAGCTCGCTTGAGCAGCATGAAGAAGCTGTTAAGTGAGAGATGCACCATTGCCACACATATAGTGGCAGTGTTACCCTGAGAGGCAACATAAACCTACTCTTTATCAGCTAGAAATCCTTGTTGATACTCATAACATTGGCATCCTTGATGCTGCCCAATTCATTTCAAGACATTGACGTGACCCATGCTGTTTACATTTCTACAGTTGATGTCCGGTGCTGGTGAGCCACTTCTCAAAACAATTGTAAAGTCAGATTTAGCAGTATTGGGCACAATACAATTGTTGTTGCTGACAATAAGCTAATGGTTTTGGTGCTCGAGTTATCAATCAAAACGATATTGCCCTAAATTCTATTTATGCAAAACACGTGGTAGAGGGAGTGACATGAATCAAGTTTGCTCCCATACTTAGATGTCCATAAGTCAGGTGCTATTTGAGTTCTGGTATCATTCCTTTCATCCGTTAAGATATGCCATAGTGTAAAATGAATACACAGCTTAAATTGCACAAAATGACTGCAATTTTGAAATGATGGACCATGGTTGCAAAGAGAATCTGCAGGATGAAAATGAATCCACACTTACCACTGAAGTCAATGACACAAAACAGCAATCAAAAGAAACCCTTTATTGGGCTGGCAGCAAGGAGGTCCCAACTGGGTGGAAGTAAGAAAATGTCACTACACTACAAGAGGAATAAAATAATACCCAGTTAAGTTCAATGTGGACAGAAAAACACTAGGTGTTTCTGAAAAACACACCATCAAGCTCAAGTTTATGGCAAAACAAAATGTTATCCTTCAGTAATGTTGGGTAAAGTTGGATTTATTAGAGAGCAGTAAAAGATGAAGTATTTATTAGCCTCATCTCTACACTACAAAGATGGTGTATGTTCTTTTGTATGATTGTTACATATCAAGGTCAAACAGTTATTGATCAGAGCATGAACAAAACATCTTGATTCTCTTGAGTCAGCTCACCAATCAAAACAATCGGCTCAATTTTGGATGGATAGCTCCCCTCATTGGGTTGGAATTTCTGCAGTTTTTTACAACTGGCAAACATATGTCACTCAGAGTCCCAATGTGTATCAATGTCCTGTGGCTTTATGTCCACCTTGAACAAATACATTGAACTGGGAATATTGTTTAAGGAAGGCAAATAAAACCCAACTCTGCTACAAGTTTTTCATGGTGAGTTCCATATGGGGTAATGTACTGCCACTTATGGAATCCTACATTGGTGTAGACTGCATAATGGTAAAATCCAGTAGCTCGATTTACTCATCTTATATAAAAGACTGGTTAATATTTTGGAGTACACTCTTGAAATTAAAGAAACATGATTGCTAACACAATGACACTACTTGGTCCTGGCTTCTTTACTTGTCTCTCAGCAGGTTCCTTCAGATGCTGAAACTCTTGGTCATGTGATGCAGTGCTAGCTGGAACTTGGGCTATACTTTAGATCTGTGTAGTCACATGATAGCAATAATCAGTCTATAGATGTCATCTTACACAAAAGCCTTACAACAAAACTGTGTATTTATGTTTGCCACTAAAGCATTTTCTATGAGGGTCTGATTGCTTTTGTACAAGATTTGGGATATTCAGTCACTGATCCGCTTTGTGATTTAGAATTATAACTCTTGATAGACTTAATTTAATGGCAAAAACATTAAAGCTATGGGTAAGAGCTAAGACAGGAACATGAATCTTTGGTGCTGTCTGCCAATCCTGAGACAAAGATAAGAATTACAAACCACCAATACTAGAGTATCTGCACACCCTTGGGGTTAACATGTACTGGTTCAGACTGGGTTGGAACAAGAATGCAAACCTACCTAGCATATCCTAAACCAACAAGAAGCAATATTAACTACAATTATGTTGTTGGAACAACAGCAGAAATGTGCATGTCATGTAAGATGGCTAATATGTTGACAATATGGCATTGAACAAATTGCCTTTTGGTATCTAGGGACTGATTCTCTAATTCACTAGGATCACCATCAGAAAATGTAGTTTTGTTGGGGTTTTCTTGGGGTTGGGGTGCAAACTAATTTTAATGATATAATATTGCATAGCTTATCATTTCCTGGAAGGAAATTACGATCATCAGTATAAGAAAAATTCATTTTCAGAAAGTCGGGCTAATAGAGCACAGATCCAGTCTGTTTCCCCACATCACAGACTCATGTGCAGTAGTTCTCATCTGTGTGGTAGGACAAGGCAATCTGGCAATATTGACAAATGTAACATGATTAAAATTGGACCCAGATCATTCCATTTTAATGACAGTGATAAGTTGCAGCTCAATTTGAGGTTGATTCCCTCAAAAACTGGTACCAATAATGAAATAATCACCCTTACTATAGGAATGACTACTATTTTAGGAATGTATTCAATTAATGCCTTCAGATTGCTGTACCAAAGAACAAAGATAGAGAAAGAGAAGGTAGAATTAGGCCACCAAAATGTGGCTTTCATCACATCCTCCAAATACAACTGAGTTCAAAAGTTTGAACTTCACAGTCTTTAATCTTCATGAAAGAAATAACCCTCTTGAAAATTGATTGATGAGCCTTCTTTAAATCATGACAATATACCAAAAAATAATGGAAGCCATTTAAGCTTTTAGAAGAAGGAAATATACTTCCATTACTTTTTCCTTAAATGGTGACCAAACTGAACTTGATCATCCCCAGCACAGATGAAACTAAGACTTGGGATCTTTATAGGGAATATAGCCAGCAAAGAATATAGTTTTTTTCCTAAAAAAGATGGTTTGTGAAGGAGAGAAACTGACTCATAATTGCTTCAGCCAAAGGTTAATAGGTGGGATTTGTTAAAATACCACAAGACACAGAAGAGAGCAACAGAAAGTCTCTTTATATCCTGATCATTAAACCACAATTGTTGGGGCCATTGAGAGCAACAGAAAGTCTCTTTATATCCTGATCATTAAACCACAATTGTTGGAGCCATTGAGAGCAACAGAAAGTCTCTTTATATCCTGATCATTAAACCACAATTGTTGGGACCATTGAGAGCAACAGAAAGTCTCTTTATATCCTGATCATTAAACAACAATTGTTGGGGTCATTGAGAGCAACAGAAAGACTCTTTATATCCTGATCATTAAACAACAATTGTTGGGGTCATTGAGAGCAACAGAAAGTCTCTTTATATCCTGATCATTAAACCACAATTGTTGGGGCCATTGAGAGCAACAGAAAGTCTCTTTATATCCTGATCATTAAACCACAATTGTTGGGGCCATTGAGGGGCTATCAAAATGATCAGAGCAGTGGCAGTCCTGATCTTGTGGAGCATTTGTGAAATTAGCCTCAATGCTAGAAAGGCATATGTGAACAGACAATCCCACTTCTTGCTGAGTGCATTCACTGCCTGGGCCCTCTGTTCTGGGGCTGACAATCCCACTTCATGCAGAGGGCATTCACTGCCTGGGCCCTCTGTTCTGGGGCTGACAATCCCACTTCATGCAGAGGGCATTCACTGCCTGGGCCCTCTGTTCTGGGGCTGACAATCCCACTTCATGCAGAGGGCATTCACTGCCTGTTCTGGGGCTGACAATCCCACTTCATGCAGAGGGCATTCACGGCCTTGGCCCTCTGTTCTGGGGCTGACAATCCCACTTCATGCAGAGGGCATTCACTGCCTGGGCCCTCTGGTCTAGGGTTGGTGAAACATAAAGAGGAAGCTTGTTGTTTAATCTTGCCATGGACAAGTCCACCAAAGGACTTTCAAAAATCTGAACAGGGATTCTGCTACTGATTGGTGCAGAGACCATTCCTTGATACTCCTGGACATATTGTCCACTAGAATATTCTTCTTGCCCAGAACACTGATGGTAATCCCTTCCTAGACTGTTCACTGTAGGCAGTTCCAGACCTCCATGCAAAGAAAAGGACCATGTTTAATTCCTTCTTACATAAGATACTCTACCACAGATATATTGTTGCAGGAGACTTTCACACAGTGACTATGTTGATGCATCCGTCTGTGGCCAAAACTACCTTCATCATTTACAGATTATTAATAATGAAGTAAGATTCTTCCCCGGACCATGAATATTGAAGAACAAGCCCTTGCAGCTCCAAGTGAGCATACTACATTGAATCTAATGCATTCATGAATATATAGGAGTGAGGTTTGGAGAATGCATATAGACTCCAGTCAGGAACCGGTAATGAATAGTCCACCAACTCAAGTGTTCATGAAAATTTGTTCCTACAAAAAGCTGACAGGGAATCCCTGTGCAGTTTCCACTTAGGAAGACTGCATATGCCTCCAGTTTTACTTTCATGCCAAGTGGAAACTGCACAGGGATTTCCTGTCAGCATTTTGTGGAGGAAAAGATAAAGGCGAGCTGACAACAAAGTATTTGTTCTCACATTCTCTGACATGGTCAGTATTCTGTTTACTTTTTCCCAAGGAGCAAACCCTTGTTCATGAGAAATTCATCACTACATACAAGAAATACTGAGAGGGAACGTTAGCTCCGATTTCTCCATTTTGGATAAAAGCCCAGGCAGGTTTCAATGAGCCAGCAGTGAGACAGATTTTGTCTGAGGGACTCAAGGTGGCCATTATATATTGACCAGACATCAAAATGCTGGAGGACATTAATCTTCAGCGACCTTAGGTGGGCAGTAAATGCTCACACTACTTTGATAAAAGCTCAGGCTGTGGACACCTGGCCAAATGGAATAGGACAAAACTGAGAAATGTTCTAGTTGAGACAAAACTGGATGTACTTCATATTAGGTGGTAAAATAGGAACGTATGTATCCTAGAGGTCGATGAAGACTGCTGGTCTATATATTGAATAGGTCCTACTTAATAAACTTTTTGAAGGTCTTTACCCAGCCTTAGCTTTCTGTCTTTTCTTGATACCATGAATATCCATGAGTAGAAGGCTGGTGACTGGTTGTTTAGTGCCCTCTCTAAGTGCTCTTCTAAAGAATGTGGGAGGTCGTGGGTTTGATCCCCAGTCAAGTCATATCAATGACTTACAAGAATGGTACAAATAGCTGCCTCACTTGGCGCTCAGCATGAAGAGGTTAGTGTGAGGACCGGTCAGCCTGGTGTCAGGATAATGTGACTGGATGGGACATCATGCTTCATGTATGTGGGATGATGCCCCGGTGCTAAACATCACTATAAACTGCAACACTGCAGATATATCGATATGACAGAAAAATTGTTAAAGCTACATTAAAAATCATAATTACATCGCATTTAGGTACAACTAGAGGTCTTTTAGTGAAACCCCATGTTGATTTGATTATTCATTTTGTGAGGAATAGAAATCAATGTTATCAATGTGGTGGTCCATATTGGGTGTAAGGGCAGTACCGTTAGGACCAAGAAGACTAGTATAAATGTGTGTTTAGCTTCATGTTAATCATCCAAGCAGTTTAGGAGAAGTAGTGGTAACAAACTTGTACTAATCGACAGATGGATGATGAAGGATGTATGACAGACAATTGACGTATGGATAATGGACAACAGAGGGGCCCCCGAGTGGTCTGAAGCACTGTCCGTTATGGATCACTGCCATCTCACCTCTGTCTGTGTGGGTTTGAGTCTAGGATTCGGCAAATGTGGATATGTGAGAAAGCTTGCCAGTAGCTTCTCGTGGGTTGGTGGTTCTTTCTGGTGATTTCCCGGTTTCTTCCTCCAGCATTAATACTGGCCGCCATGAATAGCCTATCATATGCTGAAAAATGGTGTTAAGCCCAACAACAACAACAACAATGGACAACAGACTGTCTCAAAGCTCTTCTAGTCCTAACAAATGTAGTATGGGCTGTATGATACAAGGCAACACTTCAGTTTGATTAATAAGAGCAGAAAAATGAACTAACAGCTTAAAGAGCTGAAGCCTGCATGATTATAAAAATACTAAATTCTTTGTAAGTCAAATTGTGTCGGTTGGAATGTCACACAAACCATGGAATGACTGAACATGTAGAGCTAAATAAGTCAAGTCCTATTCTCAGCATACCTTCAGCATAGCATGCTGATAGAAAAGACAGACAACAAAAATGTTGCCAAAATGGCCTATTTTCATTTTTGCCTGCTTTTATGGTACATCTAAAAGGACAGCATTTGCTTCAAGTTCCATCAAATGGGCAGCAAATACATGTACAAAGTAGAAAGCCATGAACTACCAATGCCACTGTCAACATTGTGGGCTTACTTTGGAGCATAAATTCCCAACTCAAAGCTAAAGATGCCCATGGTACAAAGGCATCAAGCTAAAGATTCCCATGGCAAAAAGGCATCAAGCTAAAGATGCCCATGGCAAAAAGGCATCAAGCTAAAGATGCCCATGGCATAAAGGCATCAAGCAAAAGATGCCCATGGTACAAAGGCATCAAGCTAAAGATTCCCATGGCAAAAAGGCATCAAGCTAAAGATTCCTATGGCAAAAAGGCATCAAGCTAAAGATGCCCATGGCACAAAGGTATCAAGCAAAAGATGCCCATGGCACAAAGGCATCAAGCTAATGATGCCCATGGCACAAAGGCATCAACAAAAAAGCATCTGATGCACATGTTAATCACAATAAATTTGTATTTCTCAATATTTTGAAAGACAAAAATGAATATTAAAGATGCTATAGAGACCAGTGATGGGGTTGGCTTGTCCCTCCAATGATAAGTGCTATTTTAGGCATGCCTAGCTTTTTTAAAAAATTTTCTTGCTGGGAGATGCAGAAGGCCATTTTCAAAAGCTGGAGACTAGCTTGGTTTGGAGGTTTGGGAAAGATTGCTGGATGCAAAATGACTGTTGGCATGGGCTTTGAGGTGTCAAGTCTGCTAACACACACCCATGATGTAACTGTGCAACTGTTATTCTGTACCATATTCAAAATTCATCTGTATTTAAAACCCATTAATACTTAAAGTTTGCATGATCAAAACCTCAATTACCACATTTTGCAAAGGGAGACAAGCAAGATATGCAGTATTTATATTAAAAGTTAGTGGCCAATATGGATTATCTCCCTTTGATTTTACACCTTCATTCCACAGCAACATGATTGATTCACTGGTAGTCCAAAAAATGCACAGCCATTTTGGTATTGGACACAAATAATACACACATATATCAAGTTTAATGTCTCAATTAGTTCTAGAGATATTTGTCAGAGATGAGACTGATTGATGGCTGGATGGGTACAATTTGTAATAAAACGTGTGTGTGTTTTGTGTGTGTGTGTGTGTATATATATATATATATATATATATATATATATATATATATATATATATATATATATATATATATATATATATATATATATATATATATATATATATATATCATTTTACTGATCAGAGAGACATCATTGTATAAAGCAAAAAAGTATAAAAAGTTTCATGGTAATATCTCTTAGTTTCAAGAGATATGAAGTCAAATTATGGATGGACTGCTGGACAAGTTGACTGTAGCATACCCACAACCAGTTCCATAAAAGCTGAACAGGAAAGGATTAAAGTTTTAAATGGCAAATTCATATTTAATTGGCAATTCATGTGTTAAATGGCAGCCATTTGTTTATAGGTTGTAGAGCTTTGGTGGTTGCAAGAAGTGTAAAAATATGGACAGATGGGTGGATAAAAAAGATGAATAATTACAGGACTAGTAATCTGATTGCAAGCCCTGACTAAATTAATTAGAAAGCAAATTATGCAAATTATGCAACACAATTTTTCAATGAGTGTGGTTGCTTATATACCAAACTAATATTGTGCAAGTGCATTAAATTAATATATGCAAGGATAATGTAACCTACTTTTCAAATACAACCAGCACTGAATTTGCTAGGTGCATCATTGAACAACTGAAATATCAATTTTCCAGCCAAGACTTTCGGGCTAGTTATAGTTTTGTTATCTTCCTGACATAAAAGTACTCATTTTTTATGTCTGAAAAATCTGATAAATGATGGGAAGATGCAAAATTCTACTTCAGCATATATCCCAGAAGGTAAGGGACATTAAATATAGAAAAGTTTCACATTTGTTAAACATTTAAGCTCCCACCACAACAATAAAGTCCAAGTCTAAAAAGCAAACAAAACAAGACAAAAGCAATCATTCCAAAGGTATTAAATTTTGATTTAGTCATTTACATCTAAACAGAAACACATCTACCAAATTGTCCATGTCTTGTTGTGTTTGTGTAATTGTGCTAACAGCTTCCAAGGCCAGATGGACACAGAACCAAATCAAGATACCCCACTGAAAGCAGAGTACATGAGTCATAAAACAAGAGGCCCAAGTGAGATGACATCACTCACCCATCTTTCACAACTAAACAGTTGACTATTTCACTATGAAAGCTTATGTTGTAGTGTAAGAACACTTCTAATGTATTAAATCCTGTTGATTTTTACCTATTTTGCCATATGCTTCTAAAGATGAAAGCATAATTAGAGCAGTTTCTTGGCTTCCAGAGAAATAAAAATTACAGCTAATCAAATGTAAGATAACCTCATTAGCATGCATGGATCTTGATCATTATCAAACTCATCTGAGAGCTTAATGATATATATTCCAGTCCATCATCTGGCAAGTATTAACAAGCTCAGCCAATCAAATACAAGATTACTGAAAGTAATAATATGTGGATTTCACTCATCAATAATATCATCTGATATCTTAATGACATGTGCATATATTCTGCTTGATCCAAATTGGATCAGAAAAATGATGGTCTTGCTTTAGTCTGAATTCCTTTTGACTTCCTTGTGCTGGTAAGTCTGTCTTCTCCACCTTTGCCTTCCTTGTCCAAATTTACAAGTGCATCATCTCTTTTGCCCTTTCAATTTTGTGTCCACTTTGGGTTTGTAAGACCTAATATGTAGAGTGTAGATCGTAAAGCATAAAGCTTCGAGTTATCCTGGCCCCTTTTTTTCCAAGCTCTTACTTCCAGAACATGTCTGTCAATTTTTCCAGACATTTGTTTCCCCCTTGGATAAATTTTAACAACAGATTTACTCATTAAATTCTCTAAGTCAAACCAGGCCTTATGTGGTTTCCTCTTGTAGAAAAGTGCAGACTGAAGTTAAAATTTGCTATTTAAACTGGAGTTTTTCATGTGGAACTATGCCCCATTCACAGAGTAACCAATTATGATGACAAAAAATCTCCTGCCTTAATAACAATAACTGTTTTCTGGTCAATGTCCCAACTGTCAGCTTCCATACAAACATTACTCAAACTCTGTTCTGGTAAGTTTAAACAAACTAAGCCCTTCATTATATATTGATAACTACTGACTTTAGCTGAACCAATCCGTACATTATGGCTTTTTAAATATGGCCATTATCCATAAGTCTGGTTAATCACACATGTGTCCAACTAAATGTGTTCTATCGAAATTAACAATAACAAAACTGAGATCAACCTAAAAATTTGGTCCTTTACACTGTGTGATAACAATATTAGCTAATCCAGTGCAAGATTAATATGGATCTTGCTCATTATCAAATCTGACCAAATGTGTATCAACCCATCATCCAAGTTATATTGAAACTGGATCAGAAATATGGTATCCAGGGTGATAGCAAGGACTTATTACCAGATGGATGGCTAATGGATACAAGGTTAGGGCAATCCCCCTGGGTGATAGTAAGTACTTATTACCAGATGGATAGCTAATGGATGCAGGGTAGAGCAATCCCCTAGGGTGATAGCAAGGACTTATTACCAGATGGATGGCTAATGGATGTATGGTAAGGCAATCCCCCAGGGTTATAGCAAGTACTTATTACAAATGGATGCAAAATAGGGCAATCCACTAGTGTTATAGCAAGGACTTATTACCAGATGGATGGCTAATGGATGCATGGTAAGGCAATCCCCCAAACTTTAAGGACACAATAGCTACAAATCTTAACTGTTAGATTTTAAAGTCAGAGTTGGTTTCTTGTGTAACATTAAGTGGTGTACATTGAATATGAATCTTATTATTATCAGTGAAAGAAAATGGCAAAATAAAAATATAAAATTAAAAATAATTAAGTTAATAATTACATAAGTAAAAGAAAAACTTAAACAAAGCTTCATTCATTTAAATCAAGTTTATTTACTGAGGCTAAACATTATCTAGCATTTATCTTTGGTAACAATAAACTTTATACATATATTTTTGAGAAGCAATTAGCAAATATTTATACATTACAACCCTGTGTAGCCAAGCACATATACAAAATAAAATGTACATGTATATGTCAAAAGTAATGACAAAGGTACCCAACGATTACATTGACAATAATGAACAAGACCTTTCTCTTTGACTTACAGGGTGTTTCCTATACACAATTCTACAAACTGACAAACTCCATGATCAATTACTGAAACAGTATCTACAGATGAATATTGAAACCTATTTTGTTCCACTCATATGGATTTGGTTCATTTACAGACTTTGCTATTCTCATATGAGTTGGAATAGCTTGAATTTTCGGTGAAGATAATCTGAGAAAGACACAGGAAGTGTTGTACATAAAAACTGAATTGTTTGACCATTTGCTTGTTAATATAACCACTGTTTCTTTTAATGACCAAGGTTTATGATCCTATTTTTGTTATAAACTTTAATATACTGACATGTCACAATTATAAATGGTAAACTGATTTAAACTGAAGGGAAACTATTCTTGGGGTTGGTTCAATAGGGGCAATTAAAAGGCAAAGAACTAGGTATAAACTGCCTTTTATATATTGCTTAACTGGCTGACAATAGTTAGTGTGATGTGTTAGAAGACTGCAGTGGGTGAGTCCAATGTTCTAATTTGCATAGGTAAAGTTCATAAAGTGGAACAACTCATTGTAGGTAAATCAAACAGATGTTAGGTGCATATTGAAGAGCAAAATTTCTTACATATCACTGCCTTGAATGAGAATGCAAGAGCCTTCTCCCTAATTATATCTATCTCACAGAGTGTGACCTTGACTTTGTACTATTCCTGCTGTCACTGTACATGTATGTATTTGGTAAGAACTTGTTTGAAAATGACACTCTAATTATTTGAGAATGACATTCTACTTGTTTGAAAATGACACTCTAGTTGACCTTCATTTAATCTTTGACACCTTTACAAGGGTGAAAGCTAAGTATTATACTATAAGGGCTACAAAATGTCCATCCAGGGATGTTGTAATGGACAGCTGGACTGTTACGCTGATCAACATGGATGGAATATCTGCTATGCTTTAAAAATATTGATGGATACACAAACTGATGTTAACACAATGTTTATGACACTTTAAAATTCATTGGGATAAAAAGAAATGGATAGATTTATCTACTGGCCATTATTCTGTTCTATATTTAGAAACTTAAAAGAAAATTAGTGATCACTTCTCAAAAATGGGGGTTAACTTCCATGTGCAGCAATGTATGCCACTATAGAATAAATACAAGGGTATGCCAAGTGTTTAAACAATCACATAATGAGTTTACATAAAATTGGTGTAGGTAGCAATACTGACACAAACATTTTCAATACTGATATAATTAAAAGGAATCACTGAGGAGGAGATATTGAATCTAAATATGAATCTCTAAAAATGGTGACATTAAAAAAATCCAGCTATTAATAAAATTAACAACCATACAACTTAACACAGATTATTCTTTTGGTCATTAGAAGTCTAGATCACATGGAAATCAAGTGACCCTGCCAATCAAATTTCAACTGTCTAGTAGGCCTGCCGATGTCAGTATTAACAGGCCTTCCTCAAACCCCCAGTTTAGGGGCAAGTGTGGCAAAATTAACACTAAATATTACCATGAGCCATTTTTTAGATATTACACAGCCATTTAAATTGTGTGAAAATTAACTGACACAAGTAACTTTAAAGTTAAAAAAGATTGTAATGTTATAAATAAATTAACAGCACCTGACAAAAAATACCGCCCTATACTTTGCATATACTATAAGTTTAGCTACAGATAACCTGCCCTGTAGAGCCTATCAATGTCACAAATGGCAGTAAATGGTGGCACTGCATGCAAAGTCACTGGCAAATGTCACAATGTGACACCAGTGACACTGAAAGCTGTGTTGCCAATAAATGGAACAAACTGTGACAATTACAGTCAATCCTGTAACTGCAAATGAGACAAATTGTGACATCCTTGGACAAGCACAGCTTTAACAGTATGTCATATTGTTTCAAGTAAACAATGTTTCTTTGTGTCAGGGGTTGGTCATCATATCAGATTCTATGCCAAGATAATACAAATGATTGATTCCCTTCTCTGTGTATATGTTTTTATTTTGCTTATTAATAAGTTTGTGCATCAGTCAGCCTGTCTGTCCATCTTTTTCTCACATGGTATTTAAAAAAGATGATTAATACATCTTTTCCTATCTACCAACCAACAATCCATCAATCTACATATTAATTTATCAACCTATTCAACTATGAAAAACAAACATTTCCCAGATTTTATTCATGTATGTGAGTAGTTTCAAAGTCCACAAAGTCCTTCATTTATATTTACAAAATTACTGTTTTTGCGGAAATGTGTAAATTTGATAATATATATTAACTGCTGTTGAGAAATGGTCTTGTTAGTCTGAAATCTTAGCAAGCTTGACAAGTGTGCACCTTACTGGCTACAACTTAAATACATTATGGATGAATTCAATTCGACTCATCATTCCAAGATAGTCTTAAAACTGAATTTACTGTGAAATAATGTAAATGCTGGTCAGGAAATTTTAAGAAGTCTCCAACATGCTGTAATTAAATAGAAAGGTGACTATTTCTTTGTGTTAGCTGTAATTCAATTCGACTCATCATTCCAAGATAGTCTTAAAACTGAATTTACTGTGAAATAATGTAAATGCTGGTCAGGAAATTTTAAGAAGTCTCCAACATGCTGTAATTAAATAGAAAGGTGACTATTTCTTTGTGTTAGCTGTGAAGGCAGCAATTTTAAAAGCAATCATCCTTGAGTTTCACATTATCTCCTCAAATTCATCTGTGATGTTTTTTGGATTTTTTTTTACATAAACTTGGACTATAGAAGACATAACAAAATGGAAACAACTGTATGGCAAGTAAATGTCATAACTTCTAGGTATGACATTTACCAGTATTAATATCACTGGCAACTTTGCATGCAAAGTCACAGGTAAATATATCACCTGTATCATTTATGGGCATTGTGACATTTACAAACTCTACACTGCCCTATTCTTTGTCCATTGAAAAAAAACAATGATTGTCAATTAAGGAATGCTTTCTATGTTGATTAGCACAATTGTCAATACTTACACAGATTTTGAGAGCTAAGTAAAAGTTACCCCCTTCCCACTCCAATGTCTACCACCCACCAACCCCCAAAAAAGAAAAGATAATTATATATCTGAAAAAGACCTATCAGATTCATCAAAAGTGGAATATCCATTAGAACATGTTCTCATGTCCATGACTGAAATGAGAAGAAATTTGTTTCTGCAAGCAAAACTATCTCACTCCTCCCCACCCTCATGACAATTTACAGCATTTTCTGACCATGGTATTTAACTGAAGGAAAGGGAAATCAAACAAAGTGTATTTAGTTTGGGGTATAAAGTAGAAAGTCTTTGGTTATTAAGGTCCAGATTTGAACCATCCTCTCATAAGATCAAAACAGAGCAGTCAATAGTATACAGAAAACTTAAACTTTGCAAAAATCAGAACAAGTCTGATAGATATCCAAAAGAGGGGGCATGGATGACTGGGAAATTACAATATGATCAAAGCTGGAAGGGAAAATCTTCACTACATGAGAATACTGGTAATTAATAATATACAAATGTTAACGACATCTTCCTTGATGTAATCAAATCTTAAAAGAAAAGGAAAGGATCAAGAACAATAAAAAGTACAATAAAGGTCCAAATGTAAAACCCTAGGAGTGTATAATATACATTTGAACCATGACATGAGAAAAAGTCTCTTCAGAGAAATAAGTCACCTCATAAAATTAAAATGATACAAAGTTAGGAGTAATCAGTGGATATAACAACACAGATACTGATCTGTCAGTATATCTTACAGCTGGGATCTATGTTGTTTGTACATATGGTAAGTAGAAACTGTGTTTAAATCTTTTCCTGAGTATCCAGTCTGATCTCTTTCTCATCAAGATTGAAAAGCAACCATTCACTCTATATTAAGGTCACCTAGTGCAAAGCAACTATATACAAAAAATAATCCTTGTTTATGTAAATGCATAGTTTGATAATTTGTTCATCATGTGTTAATATAAATTTTATGTTCTATAAATTTTATTTCAAATACACTAAAGATTCACTTTTTATACACTGTAAAGACTAACTTGTATACACTGTAAAGATTCACTTTTATACACTGTAATGACTAACTTTTATACATTGTAAAAATTCACTTTTATACACTGTAAAGACTCACTTTTATACACTGTAAAGATCCACTTTTAAATACTGTTAATATATAGATATGTTAATATATTACATTTTGGATAATACAGCTCAAAACATGTTTAAAATCAAATAATGCCTTTCATGTTGGCCTGCAGTTTATTCATTACTGTGATTTACTAATTGTATTTTTGACATGTAAATGTTGGAATTAAGCTTTAAGTTTTGAATACCAATTTTTCCTTGCTCATCCCTATTTTCGACTTCTTTTCAGAAAAACAGCAACATGATTCTCACCATTTCAAATGCTTGACAACTAATTATCAAAAGTCTTTGCCAGATATATTGAACATAAAAATGACTTCCACACAGTTAAATATTCATACAACCAATCCAATGTCATCCAAGCTGAAAATGGCTGCACTTATGAAAATATAAATTCAAGAAGTATAATATTACTAAACAATTTTGGTTAATTTCACAACATCTATGAAACTGCAGTAACTCATTATAGCTTCTTGTTGGACAAGGTCATGCAAAATGGAGTTTAGTCAGGTCAGAGAAATGTGTACAATGGAGTTTAGTCAAGTCGGACTTGTGTAATGCAGATAACTAATGACAATAAAGGAGAATTACTAGTGAAACAGATCAATACTATTATCCAAAATGAAAATTATACAGAACATGTTCTAATGCAAGATATGTGTACACAACTATATTAATCTATTATGTTTTAGAAAAATCATACAGAACATTAGTGTACTATTATTTCAAAATAAAATTAAATTATAAATGGTAAAATACAACAATCAAATGACAGAAGCACTAGAGAAATATACTTTACTTGTGACTGCAACTTTGAAAATTTAAATCTAGATATGTAAATTCCATTCTGTCACTGATGATGGCTAAATTTGATTTGTAATGCATTTTTGATGCTACATATAGTGATATAAAATAAAAGAGCCTTTATGAACCATATTTAATAGTCCAATATCATGCACACAAATATCTGATGTGATCAACATTATATACATGTAAAGCTGGAATAACATTACCAGTGCTTTCTTTTTGTTCGTCAAATTTAATATTCTATATGTCTATTGCATTCACAGCAATAATAATTTCTTTATAAATTGCCATTATAATTATTCTGATTCAACCTCAGCTTCTATTTTAACAGTTGGATATTCAGTGTAAATTTAAAAACCAACAAAATAATTGTTTTCTTGAGGGGACTGACACTGGGCAAAAAGAATTTCCAGGAATACAAGATGAGACTGTTTCTTCCTTTTAAACTTCAACAATAACAAGATTTTCAAATTCATTGCTTTAGTACATATACTGGATGTCAGCTTAGTACCATTTTCATCTGAGACAATGTTAACATGATTTGAAGCGCTTCAGTGAAAAGATTATGTTATAATTTCATCCAAACAGGGGGAGACAATTTTTAAGATAGTTGTCACTGCAGCAGTATTGGATGTACAACTGGCACAATTTACATTAAATTTTCAAAGTGGCTGCTGTTGTGTCCATACTAGACATCCGATTGGTACCATTTATAATTAAGTCTGGAGTTCCTGAAAGGTCTTCTGGGGAAATCACCACTACATTATGGCTTTCTGTTCAAGTAGAGTTGTGATAAGATTTTTAAGATGGCTGCCATGGTGGCCATTTTGGATGTCAGTTTGGCATCAATTTTATTAAGGACCAGTTAGACATCAGAAAAAGTAATTTAGTGAAAACATTGTGCCGATTCAACTGTCCATTCTGGAGGAGTATTGATAACAAGATGCTAAAGGTGGCCATCATGGCATCTGTACTAGATGTCAGATCAGCATAATTTTTATTTAGATGTTGTTGTTGTGGGTTTAATGCCACATGATAGGTTATATATATATATATATATATATATATATATATATATATATATATATATATATATATATATATATATATATATATATATATATATATATATATATATATAGTGGCCAGGATATCTGGCTGAGGTAGTACCCTGGAAAACCCTGAAATAACCACTGACCCTTAAAAGCTACTAGTAAAATTTCTCATATAACCACAGTGAAAGTCTACAATTCAAACCTGCATGGACAGAGGTGAGATGTCCATGATCTCTAAAGATGAGAACCTTTGACCACTCTGCCACCCAGGTCCCCATTTCAGTTAGGACCAAACATAAATAATAACATAAGTCTTTAAGTGAACACCCCATTTTTTTTCAAGATGGTTTCCATGGTGGCCATACTGGATATCAGATCAGCACCTTTTTCCATTTAGGACAACTATGCATCATAATAACTGTTTTGGTGAAATCCCCATGTTGATATGATTATTCATTCTGGAAGAGGAGCAACAACACAAGTTTCATGAAGGCCATTGTAGTGACCATATTTGACATTTGTGCAGGACCATTTTCAGCTTGGACCAACTAACCCATAGGATGAATGTGTGTGTAAAATTTCAAGGCAGTCTTACTTGTAGTAGTAGTAACAGCAAACTTGTGCCACAGACAGATGATCAACAACAGACCATCCCAATAGATATTCTGGTCTATGACAAGTAAAGCTAATAAAATCTTAACAATTGGTAAAGTGAAACTTTTAAGCAGATAAATAATCACTGAACATGTACAGATACTTTTGGTGTTAAATTGAACATTTATTTCCTAGGCACACAATTTTGAATTTATATATTCTATGCATTAAAATTCATGGTCATTAATTTTTAAAACAAAGAAAAATCCTCATCATCATTCTTGGAGAAAATAAAAAAATATAATTACACAGTTTTTTGCATAGATTTTTAATGTTATAAAAATATGAATGTTCTGTTTTGGTGAAAAAAAACAACACTGTTACCTGCAAGGTACTCATTAAAGCATGAATGAAGTGAACAAGAGAAGAAAAAGGCACAAAATATCGGCTGTTCATCACAAACAGTGGAGAAACAAATTAAGAAATATCAGCTGTACATCCAGAGGAATTTGACATATAGATCAAATTAAAGAGTATGTTCCATGGATATTTAAAATGATTGCATAATACTATTAATTCCAACAAGAACCTCTCCTCTTCAGAATTCCTCGTCTTGGTTTATGTTGTAAATATTCTGGATCTTAAAAGATTTATTCACTATTATCAATCTTGTATGCAAATAATGCATGACTTTAAGCTGTAAGTTGTGTCCTAGCCACGCTTCACTTTTCTGTTGTGCTTCTTGTTGTGATTTTGTTCATAATCATTACAAGACTTGCAGCACTGGTTCTTGTAATATGAGCACAGTCTAGCTTGTACAACTAATTTGCAGTTCTTCCACTTGTCTAAGCACCCTGGATCTGAAAACAAACAAAAAACACAAAAAAATCACAATATTTAAGTATCATTAAAAGATTGCATAACTCAGCACACAAATTTTTTAAAAAAATTTTTGGTACTTAAAATCACTGATTGAAAAGCAGGTTCTATTGCTTTAGTAATTACCATTACCATATATATTTGCTTACAAGTCGAGTCAAACTACACAGACTTGGATCTGTCATTGCATAATATGCTGGCAGATCTGGGTCCATCCAGTTCTGTTAGAATAAATCCGTACAACATAAAACACACTCTGATCTGCTAGTGCATTATGCAATGGCAAATCAGGGTCAATGTTGTTGGCAGGTCGACTTGACTTGATATTTAATTACACAAGTTATTTAACTGCATCTTGACTATGGTTTGTAGTAAAAATAAAATTCACAAAGTCTTGTACCCCATCAATAAAAATAAATTCAGGATTGAAGCTGGATATTGAACTCTGAAATAAACATGTGCAAACCAAATGGTTTAACCATTTTGCTATCCTGTTGAAGAACAGGTAAGAAAAATTAAAAAACAAAATTCTCAAGGAAATTGTTTTTTAATTGGGCAAATGTAATGTATGTACATTACATACAGAGGGACTGCAGCAAAATAATATACCCCCCCATGCTTTTATAGTTTTGCACATGTACATATTTCCACAAATGGCAAAATTTTGTATATCTGGAAGCTCAGATCTCTTTTCTTTTTAGGTAAAATCATCTTCACATAAAAAAAAAGAGTTCTACACCAGCAACACCTTTTTAATTTCAATACTGATACTCTACTGTCTGAAATAAACTTCCAGGAATTAAAGAAAAGAACTTAGAGGAATTAAAGATAAAATAATTTATTCCTTTTAACTTCTGAGTGTTGAAACCATTTCCAATATTATTCAGAGATAATATTTTAAAATTAGCTGATGTGGCGGACAAATAGAATGTCAGACTCATACCATTTTCATCTAGGAAAAAGCAGACAACATTAGAAGTCTTCTGTTGAAAACCCCGTGTCAGTATGATCATATTCCAAGGAAATAAATTCAGCAAGATTTTTATGACTTCCATTAAGACAGCAATATATTATGTATTACTGGCAACATTTTCATTTAAAACCATCTACATGTTATAATTTGTCTACTGGCAATAACCACATGTCATCCATTTGGCAGGAGTACAGATAACTAAATTTTCAAGATAGCCACTATAGTGGCCATATTGAGGGTCAGTTTGCATTATTTTTATTTAGGACCAGCTTGACACAATAAGAAGTCTTTAGATGAAAACACCTGATCAAATTGACTTTCATTTGAGAGCAAGATTCGAGATAGCCATGATCGTGACCCTATGGGATGTCAGATCAGCATCAATTTAGCAGACTTTTGGTGAAAGGGCAAAGTTGGTAAGACCAGTTTTCAAAACAAGTTGTGATAATAACATTTTCAGAATGGCCACTTTGGCAGCCATATTGGATATGTACATGCCACCAAATTAGGACCAAATAGATAACATAAGAAAATTCCTAGAGAAAACACAATGTCCACACAAGACTCTTTGTTCATGATAACAAGCCATAAGATTTTCAAAATGGCTGCTATGTGGCCATAATGGATGTCAGATCAGTACTAATGTCATTTACAACTACCTTGACATGATATAGTAAAAACTCCATGTTGATATTTGATCTATTCAGAAGAAGTAGAAATAACAATATTTTTCAAGATAGTCATTATGGATGCCATACTGGATGCCAAAATAACACCATCTCATTTAGAAGCAACTAGGCCATATGATGAATGTGTGTCAAAAGTTTCATGGCAATCCTTCATGTAGTTTTGGATGACAGTGATAACAAGGGAAATATGGATGATGAAGAGAAGACAGACAATGGATGACAGACAATAGACCATCCCTGATGATCTTCTAGTTGACGTGGAGCAAACAATACACTTACTGCATGCAGAATACAGTGGTCTCTCAATAGAGTAGTCTTTCTTTAAAGGAGATTTATAAGAATGAGGTAGTTTCAGTTCAATAAATCAAGTGATGCATAAGACTTTTAAAACTTATATATTAAATCTCAGAGTTGATGATGGTGCCATTTACACCACTAGAAAAGTAGTATCTATGTAAATTTATCTGCTGTGAGTGGTGCCACTAATCACATGGAAGAGCGTCAGATTTATAATCCAAAGATTGCTGGTTTGATACTGACCTAGGTCTGGCTAGTTAGGCTGCCTTGGGAAAGACAGCTGCAACCCATCTCCTTGGCAGGATATAGTCAAATAATATAGTGATAAATCTGCCATTAAAAAGAAATAAATGATCAGCCAAATGCAGGCTGGTCAAAACAAGATAAGAAAAAAGAAAAAAGAAACAAAGAAAAGAAAACTAGAAGTGAAACCCACACTAGATAATGGTAAGAGACTTTCCTTACCTTGGTCAAGCTGAGGTCTATCACATGACTCAGTGTTGCAAGTGTGTCGCTGACTGGGTTTTTCTCTTGTGTCACATGATGTACTAGGCTGCAGTGCCAAGTCTAAACATTTGATTTCCCTGGTTTTAGTACCTGTATCACATGTGGCAGAACACTACAAGAAAAGAGTGAACAACACAATTTATTATGGTTTTTAGTTAAATATATTTTTTTTCAGAAACCTACTTGTCATACAAATTCCACAGAGAGAGAGAGAGAGAGAGAGAGAGAGAGAGAGAGAGAGAGAGAGAGAGAGAGAGAGAGAGAGAGAGAACTTATTTGAATGATAATCCTTGCAATGATTACAGAATAGTATTTATAATGGCCAAATCTGGCCTTGTATCTACTTTTTCCATCCTTGCCAGTATGAAGCAACAGCAGTTATGCAACCCCAAGCAATATCCCTGGGCATATTTAATCCGGCATTATATTCCAGACAAGAAATATGTTCATAAAACACAGATGACCCACCACAGTATCTGAAATAACCTAAACACAAAATTTTTCTATGGTGTGATGGACTGACAGCCGACTAACACTATATGTCTTACTAATGTCATGGTGGGGCACAAGGCTGTAGTTTTATTGGTTGTCTTTAACCTTAAACAAAAAATAAAAATAAGCTTCAAATAAAAATTTAAACCAAAATTTGTCTGATTACCTCACTCCAAGCTGTCATGAACCACTCTGCCTCGCACTCTGGTTGCAGAGGACATTCCTCAACTTTTGCAGGTTTTTCATTGCCTTGGCAATTCTCCTCACCCACAATAGCAAACAGATCATCCCCAAGTTTCTTCATACACAGTACATCACGCATTTTATTGGCTGAACCACAGGTAGAAGAACACTTAACAAAAATGAAAAACAAAATGGAAAAAATGAGACTATTTTAAGCAAATTTAGTAAGCAAAACATTATAAAGTGCATTCATCCAAATAAAATTGTTCTTTTATAACTTACTGAACAAAACTTAAGTTTTTAAAAATTAATCAAACTTTACAGTTGGAAAAAACAGTACCTGTTGGTGTGCAATTGATGAAAATGTTATACAAAGTTGAGTTTGCAATGGATTCAAGTCAATTAAGATACTTCATATATGTGTTAAGTACTTTTCAAAAAGAAACACATTGTAAAATATTTTTAAGACATGTAAAATTTTAAAACTAGAATAAAAATGTATTTGTGGGGAAAATGATGCTATGACTTGTGCAAGTTTTAAAAAAAATCATGATAGCTAACTTTTTTTAGTTCAAAAGAAATGAATTGTAATAGTTTGAATGCCCACAAAAGCAAAAGTCCAAATTTGAATGATTCAAAAAACTGTTTATTTGGACAACCAATAGACACTAGTAAAACTAAAATCTGAAAATGTAAAGTCTAGATACAAAATTGATACATAGTTCATGTCTAGGGGTCACAACTGATTTTGGAGATGAGTGTTTTTTAATTTACATAGTTGCTTCCCTTTATTCTTTCAGTTTAGATTTCTATGCTGAGTTGATTGAGTAAATAGTGTCTGATATTTAGAACAGAATGGTTTCAAATTTTCTTCTGTTTAATATAAAATCCAAAATTACCTTGCTCCATGGTCCAGTAAACCAGCTGCCACCACATGGACGATTTTTCTTGCAAGATTTGTGGGTTCTAGGTTTGTCTCCAGCACACCTGTCATCTGGAAGTGGGGTCCCATCTTCAGCAGAGCAAAACACTTTTCTGGTATGATATCCGTTCCCACATTCTGTTGAACACTTTAAATATGGAATAATAACAAATGCTGTATCCTATAATTTATTATACTGAACATAACATTTTCATAATCTCTTTTATTACATATATTGAGAAGGAAACAATTTTACTCAATAATATTAGTCAATTTTAGTCAATAATATATTTCTTTACAATCAGGTGAAAATTCCACTTTTTGACTTGGATATCCATTCTAACATTCTGTTCAACACTATAACAACTTAAGAGTAATAATAATCAAATCTAAAATTAAATGTTTAACAGTGGTCTTTTAAGTCTGTATTTCTTCCATTTTACACCTAGATTTTCAAAAATTCTGCTTGTGGTTTGTGCAGATGATAACTATATATTAATTGAATTACACTTTTTACCTGTGAAATTGACAGTGAATTGACTTTTCAAATTACGTTTTCCCACCAAATTAAAATTTCCTCTAAAATTCTGAAAAAACTTTGTTCATCAGTATTAAAGGTTTTACAAGGAACTGGAAGTCAAATTGTTATTCCCTCATGTCATGCAGAGTCCATTCAAGAAGATATACAAAAATGACTCTCATAAAATGCCTACATGCAATGATTTCTGCTAATAACATGCTAACCTCATCTGACCACTCAGAATGAAACCACCCCTGAGCACAGGATCCCATGTCACATGAAAGGCTACTCTCTGGCTTTATGCCTCCACATTTCTCATCTGGCACTTGCTTTCCATCTACACTCTTACAGTAGACCTCCCGAGTTTTCTCACCTTGGCCACACTCCACAGAACACTGAAATGTTAAAACGTTGAATCAAAGCCTGCATGCAGTGACAAGCTGCTAAAATTAAATGGTCCAATCGGCATTTACGTGACAGAAGTTACGGCAGCTGGCATTTTTTAACCTAATTTTTGTCCTCTTGTAAACATCACCAAGAGAGACAAAGAACTGACTACCAACCAGAGGATTTTACAATAATCTCAAGTATTTAGCAGCTACATTATGCCTCACATGATTTTTAAAAATCCCATGTGTTATGAAGGGGGACTTAATCCCCTCCACCTTTTCAAAATCCTATGTGCCATGGACTTAATCCACTCAACTTTTGCTCATCAATGGAGCAATAATCTACCAACAAATCTCCACTGTGACTCATTCAGCACACTGATGGAGAGGCTTATTTACATTACCAACATCCAATGAATGAAAATAACCCATGGAAAGACTAAGACACATGAATGAAAATAACCCATGGAAGGACTAAGACACCATGAATGAAAATAACCCATGGAAAAACTAAGACACCATGAATGAAAAAAACCCATGGAAAGACTAAGACACCATGAATGAAAATATCCCATGGAAAGACTAAGACATGATGAATGAAAATAACCCATGGAAAGACTAAGACACCATGAATGAAAATAACCCATGGAAAGACTAAGACACCATGAATAAAAATAACCCATGGAAAGACTAAGACACCATGAATGAAAATAACCCATGGAAAGACTAAGACATCATGAATGAAAATAACCCATGGAAGGACTAAGACATAATGAATGAAAATAACCCATGGAATGACTAAGACAAAATGAATGAAAGAAAAACATGGAAAGACTAGGACATGATGAATGAAAATAACCGTTGAAAATTCTAAGACACCATGAATGAAAATAACCCATGGAAAGACTAAGACACCATGAATGAAAATAACCCATGGAAAGACTAAGACACCATGAATGAAAATAACCGTTGAAAATTCTAAGACACAATGAATGAAAATTACCCATGGAAGGACTAAGACATCATGAATGAAAATAACCCATGGAAGGACTAAGACATAATGAATGAAAATAACCCATGGAAAGACTAAGACATGATGAATGAAAATAACCCATGGAAAGACTAAGACACCATGAATGAAAATAACCCATGGAAAGACTAAGACACCATGAATGAAAATAACCGTTGAAAATTCTAAGACACAATGAATGAAAATAACCCATGGAAAGACTAAGACACCATGAATGAAAATAACCCATGGAAGGACTAAGACATAATGAATGAAAATAATCCATGGAATGACTAAGACAAAATGAATGAAAATAACCCATGAAAAGACTAAGACATGATGAATGAAAATAACCATTGAAAATTCTAAGACACCATGAATGAAAATAACCCATGGAAAAACTAAGACACCATGAATGAAAATAACCCATGGAAAGACTAAGACACCATCTATGAAAAAACCCATGGAAGGACTAAGACATAATGAATAAAAATAACCCATGGAAAGACTAAGACACCATGAATGAAAATAACCCATGGAAAGACTAAGACACCATGAATGAAAATAACCCATGGAAAGACTAAGACACCATGAATGAAAATAACCCATGGAAGGACTAAGACATAATGAATGAAAATAACCCATGGAAAGACTAAGACATGATGAATGAAAATAACCCATGGAAGGACTAAGACACCATGAATGAAAATAACCATTGAAAATGCTAAGACACCATGAATGAAAATTACCCAAGGAAGGACTAAGACATCATGAATGAAAATAACCCATGGAAGGACTAAGACATAATGAATGAAAATAACCCATGGAAAGACTAAGACATGATGAATGAAAATAACCCATGGAAAGACTCAGACACCATGAATGAAAATAACCCATGGAAAGACTAAGACACCATGAATGAAACTAACCATTGAAAATGCTAAGACACCATGAATGAAAATAACCCATGGAAGGACTAAGACACCATGAATGAAAAAAAAACCATGGAAAGACTAAGACACCATGAATGAAGATAACCCATGGAAGGACTAAGACACCATGAATGAAAATAACCCATGGAAAGACTAAGACACCATGAATGAAAATAACCCATGGAAAGACTAAGACATGATGAATGAAAATAACCCATGGAAAGACTAAGACACCATGAATGAAAATAACCCATGGAAGGACTAAGACACATGAATGAAAATAACCCATGGAAGGACTTAAAGACACCATGAATGAAAATAACCCATGGAAGGACTAAGAAAGACATCATGTATGATTTTTCAATCAGATACCATTTAAAGAATCAAAAAAGATCTTTTTTGATCTTATATTTAGACAATAAAAAAAATCATTTGAAAAATCTTGTATATTCTGTAGTTTTAGAACCGGTTGATTCTTTTGCAATATATTTATACTTTTATGTTATTCAAAGAAATCTCAACTAACTTGCATACTACCTTGACAAGTGACCCACCTGTTGAGCTTTTCTTGAACAGTGTAAATTTACCTTGCTACTTAAGCATGAAAATTAATCCTCTGAGGTATGGACAATAAAGTTCCAGATGACGGCTGCTTTTTTATTTAAAAATACCCAACAGAGAAAACTGAATTTCAACATTAATGTAAACCATGTAATGACCCGTCATGAAACTTAATATGTACCCAACTTTGATTTAGTTCATTTCTAACTACATGACTGTGTATTATAAGGTGCTAGCCATTTAATTTATCGGACTAGATTGTTCTTTCAATCTAGTATATTTTTTGTGTTCTTGCATTACAAGATAAAATTATTTCAAGTAGGAAAAGAAATGGCATAGTGTCATTTTCACGCTATAAATCAGACCAAGAGGAATATTTTCAAGAATCTATTCACATTATAAAATTAAATGGCCTCTTTCTTTTAAAGATTATGACTCCAGATGTTCTGCAGGGACCACTGTCAACATTATCAAAACATATTAGTATCAGATATTGCCTCCCTTGTTCTTTGTCAAACAAAATTAGGATATGTTTATACAGAATCCTGTAGTAGTGTTATAATGTTTTTTCTTTTGTGCATTTTCAAAGGTTTTTTTTATGGGAATATGAATACAGCAATATAACACACAGATCACAGTATATTACATAATATATAATCACATTGTATAATCAATATTACAGTATATGCTCAAGATGGATCATTGTGATATGTGATCATATATAAATTGAATTGGAAGATATTGATACAAATATACACATTCTGGTGTGTCCTCTCTATTTTATTTATAGCAAAGAAATAAGTTTGTCAAGTGAAAGTTTCAAACATGAAAAATGTCAATCTACCAATACAGCTATGTCTGTGGGCAGTTCTTGGAGACTGACTAACTGTTTTGATATACCACCTGCAGACAAATATACTGTATTGTTACTCTTAATTAAAAGCAGCCCTGACTTGCATTAGCATGATTTTTTTTATGTCTTTTGTATAAAATGAAATAAAGAATATATAATACAAATAAAAGTTAAATGTGATGCAAATGCTTTCTGCATGCAAGCTAGCAGTCATGGTCAAGTATCAGGTCAACTCATTTACATTGAACACTTGAAGATTTTTGTGTAAGTAACAATAAAACTACCTTAAATTATCCTAGTAATTTACAAATATGATCAAAGACAGCCAAGCAACCAAGGGAAATGATTACCTTGTGAATTCAAAGCTTTCTTTGACAGAGATCACAGAGTAAGTTCCCAAGCTGTATGGAATTTAAAATTTTTGAATTGACAAGAGATTTTCCCAATGATAAGCAAATTTTCACCATTAATTGTGACAAAGTCATGGTATCAGTATTTCACTAATAAAAGACTTTTAAAAAGTCAAGTTTCAATACTGACAGTTTATCATGAAACAAATGTCAAGTTTTGTTGAAGAAAAGGAATCTTGTTTTCTTGTGGAAAAAAGCAGATGTAATACAAAAATTTGCAGGTACAAAATAAGACACCTGTAATTCTTGTGTTGTGTTTAAACATCTTGGAACCATGCTTTTATGATCTTTCAGAGAATGCTTATTTTGAAAATAAATGTAATTTATGCCAAAACAATAAACAATTTCAGAAAAATCTCATTATTCCAAATGCAATTATAAAATGGGTATTCAGAGCACTGTTACACCTCTCCTTTGATGGTCTTCTCGATTATCCAGCATTTATTTTTCTGAGTTCCTTTGGTAACTTTTGCCCCACTTGTAATGCAGTCTAAGTTTTTTGGACACTGTCATGTGCAAGCTATCATGGGAGAGGTATACATGAATGCAACATTTGCATGGAAATTTAATCCCCACATACCTGCTGTGTTGCTATACCATTTGGAGAAATTCTTTTATCCAAATGTATTGATACAGTGCCTTGTGCCATGCAACAATTACAAATCAATATCAAACAACCCTCAAGAAAATGTAGATAACTAAACTGACTGAAGGCTATTGCTCCAAGTAAATGGCAATGTTAGCATTTAGTCATTCAAACTTTCTGATGTTAGTAACCAGTACATTGCATTTTATGTTGCCAAACCTGAGTTTGCCCAGGTACTGTTTGTATTTTTCAAAGCTGACCTGTATTATCCGGTTAAGGATGATAGGTGAATTGTATCAACCATTTGTTGTTATTATTTTCACATTTATCACTGCTTGCCACAGAATACATGCTAGCATTGGAAAATAACTTGACCTGCAGAATGGCTTGTATAGGGAAATAAGAATCTGGAAAGCATCCACCCTGAATCTCCTCTGGAGTGTTTTTTTTTACTTCATAAGACTCTTTGCATAGTCTTTGTCAATTTTATCATTGATTGGATCAGTAGTTTAGATTTCACTCTGTCATTCCATGCTTGTGACATTATAGATGGGGGTAGAGCTTTTTTTTTTACTTCAATGACCAATGGTAAATTCCACCTTCAGAATCCGGATGACAGCACCATTTCACCCACATGCTGCAATAATGATATAACTAACAGACATATTTAATGAAAGCTTCACAGACTTGGTGCCCATTAGACATATTTAATGAAAGCTTCACAGAGTTGATGCCCATTTTGTACATATGGGATGTCTCCAAGTAATCTTGAAGATCATGAGAAAACTTTTGTAACTTGAATTCTGGAACTTATTAGAGGGCCATACACAATAGCTAGTTTCCTTGGCAACAGCGATACAGTGAAGGTCTTTCCTCATCAAGAAGCATACATGTTTATCATTCAGTTAACGAATCCATTGTTGCATCAGGATTATGAAGTACTCCATTAAACCTAGTGCTATGAATTATGGGAGATACTGGACATCATAATGATGAAATAACATTTTTCTTTCTATTGAAGTTTGAATACAAATATGCTAAGGTACATAGGAGTCCCTTGACTGGGGTCTATCAGCCTAAAAGACTTTCCAGATATCCAAGCTAAAACTGTTACTTTACAACAGAATTGTGTTAAAAACATCTCTGATGATCTTGAGTGATAACAAGATTTTTAAGTGGGCCAATTGGTGGCAGTCACAGTGGATGTAAGACTGGCATACCATTTTCATTTAGGACCAACATGACATCATAAAAAGTCCTATGGTGAAATCTCTATAATAATATGAAAATCCTTTGATGACAATAATAGAAGCTGGTTGACATTGTCACGATATAGGATATAACAATGACACCAATTCATTTAAGAGTAACCAAGCATCATCAGAAGAGTTTAGGTAATAAAAAAGCACTATGCTACATTGGAAATATTTTCATTAGGAAAGAACTAAACAATGCAAGAAGTCTTTTGGTGAAAAGCCCATTGTGATGGAATTGTAAAAATTTTTTATTTATTAAATACATGTACTTGGGTTTGTTTTTTTTGTGTACAACAATACCCGAGGGTGATTTATGTATGGTATATATTATTTCAAAATAGTGAGTTTGGTTTATCCCTGACGTATGTGCAAAGTGCTCTCGATAGGGATAAATATTGACATCTAGCACAGCTACATTGTCTGTATAGAAATGCCTCAAGTAAAGTGATATCTTCACATTTCAGAAAGTCTTGTCAGTAAGCAGTAAACTTAAGGACTTGCACATCTTCAGCTGTAGAGGTATGTAAGTCTCTTAATTTGTTATTTATATTATTTCATATGAATAATGTAAGGTAGATCTATTGTACTATCACATTTATTTTTGTATATTTTCTATGTAGTGCCTTGTGTAATATATTGCAGGTATTTTCTATTATTGGTTGCGACTTAGCAAGAGATTTATATTAGCAATATATAGTTGCATTTTAGTTTAGTATCTTATCGGACACAGGTTCACTTTTGAACTTTTTTATTGTTTTGTAATGTTGTACCAATAATATAATTTGTACAACTTACTATATATAATATCATTATGTGTTGTCATATATACCCATGCATGCATAGTTCATGGTGTTAGATATATTTTCAGCTGACCAGGGTGATCCATGGTGATCATAGTCATCATGGTCACAGCTACAGAGACAACCATTGTCTTGCAGGTGATCAGGTATTGCTAACCAAATTGGTGGGCACTGATTGTTTGATTGACCAAGTAATTGAATGGGGGTTGGTGACTACCTATAATAATGCTTGCTTGATTGACCAGTGAGTGTCATAATGATGGGAGTGTTTTGTGTTACTCCACACATGTAATCTTTTAGCTGTTGGCTAATTTTGGGCTTTTGTTATACCCAGTGTTTTGGAATCGTAAAGATATTGTGTGATATCTGTCCAATCAATTCATGATTTTACTGAGTAAAACACATCATTCTTTTCATAGTAAGAAATTTTTGTGAATCATTCACCTTCTGTCCTTGTGCTGTGTAAGGTCATTTATTTGTTTTTATATTTGTTGTATTTTTAGGTTCCTGTGTGATATCTGTCCAATCAATTCATGATTTTACTGAGTAAAACACATCATTCTTTTCATAGTGAGAAATTTTTGTGAATCATTCACCTTCTGTCCTTGTGCTGTGTAAGGTCATTTATTTGTTTTTATATTTGTTGTATTTTTAGGTTCCTGCATATTATGTTAATTCATCCAATATTTGGGTCATAAAACCCCGCACATATTAATCAATATTCATTTCTCATTCAAGTCATACATCAATAAACATTATATTTGTGTCACCATCAAATGAGTTCTGTTGCAAGTCTGGAAATCCATCTCGGTTATCTTGTTCCACCCATTTGATGCCTGGAAATCCAACTCGGTTTTCTTGTTGCACCCATAAGTCTGGAAATCCATCTTGGTTATCTTGGTACACCTATTGGATGTATGGAAATCCATCTTGGTTATCTTGTTACACCCATTGCAAGTCTGGAAATCCATCTCAGTTATCTTGTTACACCCACTGGATGTCTGGAAATCGATCTCTGTTATCTTGTTACACCCATTGCATGTCTGGAAATCCATTTCAGTTATCTTGTTTCACCCATTGCATGTCTGGAAATCAATCTCTGTTATCTTGTTACACCCAATGCATGTCTGGAAATCCATCTCGGTTATCTTTGTACACCCATTGGATGTCTGGAAATCCATCTCGGTTATCTAGTTACACCCACTGGATGTCTGGAAATCAATCTCTGTTATCTTGTTACACCCATTGCATGTCTGGAAATCCATTTCAGTTATCTTGTTTCACCCATTGCATGTCTGGAAATCGATCTCTGTTATCTTGTTACACCCAATGCATGTCTGGAAATCCATCTCGGTTATCTTGTTACACCCACTGCATGTATGGGAATCCATCTCGGTTATCTTGTTACGATGTTATGCCCAATGTAAGTCCAGAAATCCATCTCAGTTATCTTGTTAAACCTACTGCAAGTCTGGAAATCCATCTTGGTTATCTTGTTATACCCATTCTGATATGACTGTCTATTCAGGAGGAGCAGCAATAAATTTTTTTTCAAAATAGCTCCTATAATGGATGTCACCATTTCATTTAGGACCAGACATCAAAATAAATCTTTCAATGGTTGATATGACCATCAATTCAGGAAGATCAGCACTTATATTTTCAAGATGCCAAAGCAAGGGCCACACAGAATATTTGAGCAGGATCATTTTTATGAATGCTTGTATTTGTTGAATGTGCAAATAAAAGTTTCATGACCTTCCTCCAAGTAATTTAGGAAGGCTTGCAATAACCAGTTGTGCTAATCAACAGAATGATAGATGATGGGCGATGGATGATAAACCTTGCTTTAAACTTTCCTTGTCAATGACCAGCAGAGTTAATAAAATCATCAAAAAAAAAAACAACAAAACTTTAGTATACAAAATATTAAGGCAGCTACATTCAAACACACATGGTATGCAGGAAGGAAGTTTGAAAAATTATATAATAGCTCTTGGATTTATCAAATTTGAACAATCAAATTTGCATCTTGTGCACTTTCCTTATGTGACAAGTAAGAGTGATATAGGAAAAAGTTCATTTAACGTCATGCACTTTCTTTATGTGAAAAGTAAGAGTGATATGCGGAAAAGTTCATTTAACATTGTGCACTTTCTTTATGTGAAAAGTAAGTGGTACGGGGAATAGTTCATTTAACGTCATGCACTTTCCTTATGTAAAAAGTAAAAGTGATATGGGGAATAGTTCATTTAACATCGTGCACTTTCTTTATGTGAAAAGTAAGAGTGATATGCGGAAAAGTTAATTTGACATTATGCACTTATTTAATGTGAAAAGTAAGAGAAATATCTGATCTTTCAACCAGACATAATCTGGATGTTTCTGAAATACTGCAAAAAAAGTTATTTTCATGTGTTTATCATTACAAGGTATCTTAATGCACATATACTTCTATGTAACTATCATTACCTAAAATCACGTACACTGCCTAACTAATAAAAAAAAATGCACCGATGCCTATTAACTGTTTCAAGTTGAAATGCTTTTTGACTATTATTACTTTATAAATATTAATTTTTTTAAAACAAATTACAGACAGTATTTACATACTTTACAGCACATAAGCATAATTCAATAGCAATTATCATAACTCATAAAATTTAATAGCAATTATCCTAAATCTTAAAATTTATTAATTAGGATGAATTGTTCTTACATGTAAGATTTAGGAATAAAACAACTTCAACATGCTTGCAGTACACATGACCTAATGGATTTGCAGCTTGTCTTTCAACACATGTTAATCCCAAAGACTGATTTGATGGAGTTCAGAAAAGTTTTCTTGTTTTTCTTCAATTAAAATCCCTTAAACTCCAGTCTTTATTACCTTGGTCCAATTGCCAATTTCCCACTGTTCACAGGGTTTGTTTTGACAGCTCTGTAATGAGATGGGTCTGTCTTGATGGGGACAAAGGCTGGCTGAAACAGGCACAATCACGGCAGGGGAGATCCGCTGCTTGCATTCCACTCGCCTCCTTTGCATACCCACACCACAGGTTGCACTGCATTCTGACCATGGATCTGTCTCCCAACTTGAAAAAAGAAGTTAGGTAAACATCAGCCATTATCAAATTACTGATTTGTCATTTAATAATGTGTCATTTAATTATGCGACACCTCCTGAACCAAATGAGGAGACCATTGTTTCATTTATCAAGTTACATTCCATGATATGCATACATAGAGTGAAATTGTTGATTACCTATTGTGGAAAAAAATAAAATATTACATTTTTTAAACATAAAAACATAAATTTCATGTTCATCTCTCACCGTTGTTTAATTTTTTAAAAAAATCTTACCATATGCATGAATGCATACTGGAAATAAAATAATACAAAAATAAAACATAATACATGCTCATGCCTAAATAAGCACAAATCTATCTCATTTTTCATCTAAACTTCATTATTTCTTTACTGAACATGTTTTTTAATCCTGAGTTGGCTTGTGCATGGGAAGCAGCTGCTTTACAGAACATAATAATTTTCATCAAATTTATCACTGTGCTTATATTTTTTCTCGTTACTACTTAACTTAATGATTTAAATTAGTCTCAAAAAAAATTCTTATTCATGTTTTATTCAACATGACCATACCTAGATAGATACAAAATGGAAAGGGGCAACATAAACAAAGAGAGCTAACTGTTCTAGTGTGAAGGTACACAAGATGGGGACATTGGTTACAGTATCATCAATGCACATTTTTTATGATTAGCTCATACTCCTAGGTATACCCAAAATCAGGTCCCGAGTGGCCAAGTGGTCTAAATCGATTGAGTCTAAGATTGATAGATATGTGAGAAAGCTTGCCAGTAGCTTCTCGTGGGTCGTGGGTCGGTGGTTCTTTCCGGTGATTTCCCGGTTTCTTCCTCCACCATTAATACTGGCCACCATGAATAGCCTATCGTGTGCTGAAAAATGGCGTTAAGCCCAACAACAACAACAACAATACCCAAAATAATTATTTCTTAAGAGCACAGTGGAGATGTTACAAACTACATGCATGTGGTCATAAACTAAGTGACAGAAAGAAGCAAAACAAATACGTTTTGTAAAACTTAAATAATTTAATTATCAAAATTGAAAAAAAATATGTAAAGGTAACTTACAGTATTATAAAGTATTATAAATGGAATCTAAAATGTTCTGCTAAAGTCCAAAATAATCAAATGTTCTAAATAAATTTCAGATCCATCAATGTAGGTATCACAATGGTTTTGGCCAGAACTCCCTTGAATAATTCACGCTAGTCCTAGCATATTGTTCTAGTTCAATGAGCACTTTGTAATTCCAATGAATAATATTATCAAACATCTCTCAAATTATCTAAACATATCATTAAATACATCTTCAGACTGATTTTATCATATGAAACAAGAATCAGAAATAGGAATAAATCTAATTGCTCCAATCTTTCCTTATATACACCTTCAAGACTCTATTACTACTATATGCAGCTATATACCCAATGTGACTGACTTTACTACTCAATCTAACATTTCAAAATACCTGTTCATGTGACCTAATCCATCCAATTAGAAATAACTCTTTAAAGAACCTACCTGACTGACAAGTCCATTGGAAAACATCTATAAACATATCTTAATATTATTATTAGTGGTAGTAATCATAATCAGTAATCCTAACAATCTATGCTCTTAATGTCTTAAAATGTTTTATACCTGTGTATAAAAATTAACTATCTTGACTATAGATGATCATTACAATTTATACCTATATACAAAAATTAACTAATATTTTGAATATAGATGATCATTTCAATTTATAGTCATGAAAAAAGTTATATAATAAAATAATATAGATGCAATCAATTATCCTGGAGTTACAAAAATATAGCTATACATAACACAAATACTACATTAAAACATGACATTTATGTCAGCAAAAGCACCATACATGTATGCTGACAAACATAAGTTTTGCATAAACTGTACTTTCAGTACAAAGATCTCATTTTATAAAATTCTTTAAATTACATTTTTATTTTAATTTCTCATTGCTAAGACACTAAAACATGTCAAAAACCTGTATGCATCATTTATTTGCTCTCTCATTACTTCTATAGAATGAAACCTTTCAATACTTAAAAGTCTTCCAAACCAAGGGGTTTTGAGTTCACTATTTTGGACATATCGTCTCTTGGTTTTAATACCACTTTTAAGAATGATATATAATCAGCACAAGTAAACATGTTTATATCATCTTATAAAAACCAACCAACCAATGATTAATGAATTGGGAATAAAGTTATGGGGTAGTTAAACCTTCTGCATGTTTTCTGTTCAATTTCTTTTTTGACTGCATTACTTTATGTGCTTTAATGATTATTTGCTGGCTGCATTCTCTGATCAAATTTCCACTTGATTGGAGTCATTTGTCCACAAAATCAACATTTGGATAAAAGTTTATTTGGTTTTTACATCTGGTTTTGTGTTACTGATCTGAAGTTCAATAATATTTATTTAAACAGGACAAATTTAGGAACATAAACATGATTCCATGTGATGGAGACTTTGGCTTGCTGGGGTTTAATCTTGACAGGTTTGGTATATTACCATATATATTTGCTTAGAAGACAAGTACAATCTGCCATTGCATGTAGCCTAGAACGATATAGCATATCAGGGTCTTTGTTGTTTGCAGTATGAATTGACTTATAAGGGAGTCTATATGGTATGCACTAAACTGTCGAAATGAAGTTATATTTGTTGTACAGTTGTCCACAGCTATGAGTTGAACACACTGTTTAAAGTTTCAGACAGGTGGGACTGGTTACAATATGCATGGATATCTTTGACTGCCTACTCTGGCAGTATGGGTGACACTCCCTGGTTACTTGTTTGACTTAGTACAGTACAAATATTTGTTACATGCACAATAAACTGTGTATTCTGCCTGGTTGGGTCACATGCACTTAATTCCTATAAAGTTCCAACCTATAGATCTGCCAGCACATCATGTACTGAGAGGTAAGAGTCCATATGTGTGACATCTGATGAAAAACAGAAAAGACCCACATCTGCCAGCACATTTTGAGCCAGCATATATGAGTCAAAGCAGTTTTTCTTTCAGTTGGGTGTCCTCTTCAAATAGTGAGTATGATACACAGCTGAAGGTCAACCCTTAGGTAGAAATTATAATGGGAGTTTACCATATATATTCACTTATAAGTCCAGTCAAACTGCAAAAAGCAAAGAACATAATCTGCCAATTAGCATAATTTACCTACAGATTATGGTCTGTATTGTCTGTGCTACAGCTTACTCCTAACAAACTGCACTCCATTATGCACTCTAACTGCACTCCATTATGCACTCTTACATCTGGGTCTCTTAAGTTTGGACTCATAAGCAAATATATACAGCTTTTTAACAATGATGATGATGATGATGATGATGATGATGATGATGATGATGATGATGATGATGATAAAACAAGATTTCTGTTCACACTATGACACAAGACAAAGTATGTATTTTATTCCCTTGATTGTATCATCAAAAAAACAGGGTGGTAATCAACATCTTTTTGTGGTGGATGATAAAATAAAATAAATGAAAATAGATTGAACTATGCTAAGTACTGAATACCAGTGTCATATGAAGAAAGCAATAATTTCACTACATAATTGTAACTGAGTGTGAAGTTTATGGATATCATAGAGTACTGACATTACTGTGACACAATTATTTTTAGTTGATGTATGTGATTTGGCATGGATTTAGATCTATGGCAGGTTAATGGATACTTTACTTTTAATTGGTCTGGTGGGAACATGACTAATTGTTCATGACTCTCCAACTGATAACTGTGTCAGGCGAACTGGTCAACTTAGAAGATGAATTGGTTTCATGTATAGAAAATGCCAAGGGTTGAAATGTTGCAGAAACAACATTTGTACTTGATGAAATGTTTGCCATAAGTTGAAGCTTATTAAGGAAAGCATGAAGAATGTGAAATTTTCCAGACTCTGGAAGGGCATGTGTTAATAATGGCAATTAGAAAAAAATAAATTCTGATTGGTTAAGTGTGTTTCCATGTGAAGTTTCATGTTTTATAAATATCCTATACTGCAAACTTAGTCCATGTTTTTCTGCAGAATGCACAAAGGCTTGACTGAGAGTAATAGGAAGTACTTTCTTGTAAAATTGTCATTGGGTTTAGAAGTCTTTGTCAGGCATGGAACCAAAAGATGAAGAGAGAACTTTGCTATGCGGGAAGCAAAAGGTTCTTGAAAACACAAGGAAATAGCTACAAGAGACATCGGAGAGACAATCCATATAGCAGTTAATGACCTCTAAGAGGCTGGATGGAAGATAGAGGCCACTGTGCCAGCAATTGTTTCTTCGACATAATTTTAAATAATTAAAGTATTAAAACTATAGCCAAGTCTTGGTAAATCCAGAGCCATTAGTAATAAATGCATAACAAATGATTCCATTCATTACAATTTAATTAATATGGCATCAAAGAGAACTTGTGTCAGAAAACCAAAATTAGGAGATGATGCTAAAAGAGTAGGTTACACTGATGCAATATTTAATGACCACATGCCTAAAACTTATCTATGGTGGCAGTTTCTTAAGTCTTATGGAAAAACTTTATAACAATAATGACAAAGTTTCAAAATGAAGATTTAACTGAAGACGATGTTAATTGGACAAAATGACTTTAGAAGGTTACTCTGTTATACATGTAAAATGTTTGTTATAATGTCATTTTACTACCATTGGAAATCAAAAGTAAATTTTTGTTCTTTACTTCTGCAATTTAGGCTACCAATTCCTAAGATACATACAAAAACATTAACTATATTGGAGTTCAATGTACTTCTTATGATATAACTGTTGGACATTAAAAATAGGTTTATATCCAGCTATTTGGACTATTTGAGATGCAATCAATCAACAAATTTTCTAAAGATGGATGGGCCCACCAACATTAAAAGAACAAACTGCTCCAATATTTTGGCATATTAAACAAAATGCATAGGATTTATTATCAACTGAGAGTAATTTATTTCTAGAACAAAAGTTTTAAAAAGATCAGAAGCAATGTCACCTACATATTTACCTGCTTTGATATGAAGTTTATGGCATGAATATCAAACTATAAAAAGTACTACAAATGACACAAAGTGAAATCTATAATTATATTGTCATGACTGTATTCACTTAAGCAAAATAACAACAAACCAATTACTGTTTTTATACTTGTTTATAAGTTGAGTCAAACTGCAAACAAAACAAATCCTCATCTACCACAGCATAATGTTGTTTGTTTTAAAAGTCACAGACATATAACTATCAGTGTGTTATGCAATGGCTGATCTAGGTCTGTGCAGTTTGCAGATAGACTTGTCTTATAAGTGAGTATATATGGCATTTCACAACAGGTAAAAATATTCCAGATTTTCCAGAAATTATCCAATGACTACTGCCAAGTGATGTGGTGAGATTGGTCACATGACTGATGTGTGTCATCATGGGATGTCTTGTGACATGAATGTGAACACTTGGGTACACACCAAGTCTTTGTCCCTTGCAACCATTATAGGTAAGTGGCAAAGTGGAGAATGCCACTTCAAGAACAATAATAACTGAGATTAAATAAAATTGCACATGACATAATCCCTGACATAAACAAATATTGTATTTAGTTTGAATTGTGTGAAGCATGCAGCAAATTAAAATATATATGTATTTTTACCTGTAATACAATATGTAATAATAACATTCACATTCTATGCCATCCAATGTTAACAACAGCCAACCAAATACATACAGTAAATGTCCTCAAATGTTTACCATGGCCAAGCAAATACATACAGTAAATGCCATCAAACATTTACCATGGTTAATCAAATCATATAGTAAATGCTGTCCAATGTTAGCCACAGCTAGCCAAATTCACACAGTAAATGTCATCAAACATTTACCATTTGGCCAACCAAATTCATATAGCAAATGCTATCCAATGTCAACCACTTCTAACCTTATTCATACAGTAAATGTCATCAAACGTTTTCCATGACCAACCAAATTTATACAGTAAATGCCATCCAATGTTAACCATAGCTAAAACAATTTATGCAGTCAAAAATTTATGGAAATAATCAGTGAAGATACTTGTCTACTTGATTTTACTTCTAAATCATTGACTTCCTTGATGCCTGTCATACATTCTAAATCATTGACTCCCTTGATGCCTGTCATACATTCTAAATCATTGACTCCCTTGATGCCTGTCATACATTCTAAATCATTGACTCCCTTGATGCCTGTTGTACATTCTAAATCATTGACTCCCTTGATGCCTGTCATACATTCTAAATCATTGACTTCCTTGATGCCTGTCATATATTCTAAATCATTGACTCCCTTGATGCCTGTCATATATTCTAAATCATTGACTCCCTTGATGCCTGTCATACATTCTAAATCATTGACTCCCTTGATGCCTGTCATACATTCTAAATCATTGACTCCCTTGATGCCTGTCATACATTCTAAATCAATGACTCCCTTGATGCCTGTCATACATTCTAAATCATTGACTCCCTTGATGCCTGTTGTACATTCTAAATCATTGACTCCCTTGATGCCTGTCATACATTCTAAATCATTGACTCCCTTGATGCCTGTCATACATTCTAAATCAATGACTCCCTTGATGCCTGTCATACATTCTAAATCATTGACTCCCTTGATGCCTGTTGTACATTCTAAATCATTGACTCCCTTGATGCCTGTCATACATTCTAAATCATTGACTCCCTTGATGCCTGTCATACATTCTAAATCATTGACTCCCTTGATGCCTGTCATACATTCTAAATCATTGACTCCCTTGATGCCTTTCATACACCTGATAATCCTCATGATAATTTGTACCATAATAATACTAGTCAAAACCGTTCCAATATGGAGTTAAATGCCAGTATGGATCTCATTGTATATAATGAATGTGATACCAGTCCATGTTGTAATAATGATACTAGTAAGCAGCAACATTAGAACTTGTAAAGAAGGGATTATGAATCACAAACTTCAATATAAGGCATATTTTGTCTAAACTTGATGAAATTGGGCTACTGCCAAACCAGAAGAGATCTGTGCATAATTCTTGGCATTTATGATACATATTTATATGTAATATTAATGACAGATTATTTTATATTAAAAAGTATCAGCTTTAAAAAAATATTATACAAATGATAAAAGGGAGGGGAGATTCATATCTATATTCTAGAATATTAAACATGAAAGAAGAAATGATCTAACAAGCAAGTTAAATACTGCCAGAACCTATTCTAATATACTGTGCCTTTAGGACCCATACTCTAATGCTTAGTGGACTGAAATGTTTGAAAATCAAGTACAAAATACTTTAGGTGTAATAATTAGGAAGCAATAACAAGTGGTGATTTTAATATAGACTTCCTTAAAATGAAACTTCCTCATAAGCAACTGGACTAAAACTGACAATTTCATTCTGGTCATAGGCAGTCCAATTAGAATCATGAAAAACAACTCAACATTAATTGACCATATATGCACAAATAAAGTAGAAAATGTAAGTGAAATGTGTGCACCTGTGTTTTGCAATAAACGACCACTATCCTGTGTGCATCACTAGACACGTGCCTTAAATTTATTATTAACTAACATCATGAAATAAAATTTTTTCTCAATTTTTACGAAGGAAACTTCAACAATGATCTTTAATATTCCACATGTCAATCCTGTATTTCAATCCAAACATGTTAAACAATTGTACTTCAACCAAAATGGATGACCAAAAAAATTAAACAAAAAAAAAAGGAAATGAGATAGGTTTCATAGAATCAAGAACTGTGAACACAATAAAAAAATGCAAAAATTAGCAAGCAGCCCAATAAACACCTCCAAGAGAACCATTATAATCAACCTAATACAAGCCTAATACACACCTCCAAGAAAACCATTATAATCAAATACAAGCTTAATACATACCTTCAAGAGAACCATTATAATCAATCTAATACAAACCTAATACATGCCTCCAAGAAAGCCATTAAAATCAATCTAATACAAACCTAATACATGCCTCCAAGAAAACCATTATAATCAACCTAATACAAGCCTAATACACACCTCCAAGAAAACCATTATAATCAACCTAATACAAGCCTAATACACACCTCCAAGAAAACCATTATAATCAATCTAATACAAGCCTAATACACACCTCCAAGAAAATCATTATAATCAAATACAAGCTTAATACATACCTTCAGGAAAACCATTATAATAAACCTAATACAAACCTAATACATGCCTCCAAGAAAATCATTATATTCAACCTAATACAGGCCCAATACACACCTACAAGAAAAACCATTATAATCAACCTAATACAAGCCTAATACACACCTCCAAGAAAACCATTATAATCAAATACAAGCTTAATACATACCTTCAAGAAAACCATTATAATCAACCTAATACAAGCCTAATACACACCTCTAAGAAAACCATTATAATCAACCTAATACAAGCTTAATACATGCCAACAAGAAAATCATTATATTCAACTTAATACATGTCTCCAAGAAGACTATTAAAATCAAGTAAATACAAACCTAATACATGCCTCTAAGAAAACCATTATAATCAACCTAATACATGCCTAATACACACCTCCAAGAAAACCATTATAATCAACCTAATACAAGCCTAACACATACCTCCAAAAATACAAATTATAATCAAGCTAATACAAGCCTAATTTCACACCTCCAAGGAAACCATTATAATCAACCTAATACAAGCCTGATACATGCGAACAAGAAAATCATTATATTCAACCTAATACAAGCCTAATACACACCTCCAAGAAAACCATTACAATCAAATACAAGCTTAATACACACCTCCAAGAAAACAATTATAATGAATCTAATACAAACCTAATACATGCCTCCAAGAAAACCATTATAATCAACCTAATACAAGCCTAATACTTGCCAACAAGAAAATCATTATATTCAACCTAATACAAACCTATTACATGCCTCCAAGAAAACCATTATAATCAATCTAATACAAACCTAATACATGCCTCCAAGAAAACCATTATAATCAACCTAATACAAGCCTAATACACACCTCCAAGAAAACCATTACAATCAAACACAAGCTTAATACATACCTCTAAGAAAACCGTTATAATCAATCTAATACAATCCTAATACATGCCTCCAAGAAAACCATTATAATCAATCTAATACAAACCTAATACACACATCGAAGAAAACCATTATAATCAAATACAAGCTTAATACATACCTTCAAGAAAACTATTATAATCAACCTAATACAAACCTAATACATGCCTCCAAGAAAATTATACAAGCCCAATACACACCTCCAAGAAAACCATTATAATCAACCAAATACAAGCCTAATACACACCTCCAAGAAAACCATTATAATCAAATACAAGCTTAATACATACCTTCAAGAAAACCATTATAATCAACCTAATACAAGCCCAATACACACCTCCAAGAAAACCATTATAATCAACCAAATACAAGCCTAATACACACCTCCAAGAAAACCATTATAATCAAATACAAGCTTAATACATACCTTCAAGAAAACCAAATTTAATCAACCTCATACAAGCCTAATACACACCTCCAAAAAAAAACATTATAATCAACCTAATAAAAGCCTAATACATACCTTCAAGAAAACCATTATAATCAACCTAATACAAGCCTAATACACACCTCCAAGAAAACCATTATAATCAACCTAATACAAACCTAATACACACCTCCAAGAAAACCATTATAATCAAATACAAGCTTAATACATACCTTCAAGAAAACCATTATAATCAACCTAATACAAGCCTAATACACACCTCCAAGAAAACCATTATAACCAACCTAATATAAGTCTAATACATGCCAACAAGAAAATCATATTCAACCTAATACAAACCTAATACACACCTCCAAGAAAACCATTATAATCAATCTAATACAAACCTAATACATGCCTCCAAGAAAACCATTATAATCAATCTAATACAAACCTAATACATGCCTCCAAGAAAACCATTATAATCAATCTAATACAAACCTAATACATGCCTCCAAGAAAACCATTATAATCAAATACAAGCTTAATACATACCTTCAAGAAAACCATTATAATCAACCTAATACAAGCCTAATACACACCTCCAAGAAAACCATTATAACCAACCTAATACAAGCCTAATACATGCCAACAAGAAAATCATTATATTCAACCTAATACAAACCTAATACACACCTCCAAGAAAACCATTATAATCAATCTAATACAAACCTAATACATGCCTCCAAGAAAACCATTATATTCAACCTAATACAAGCCTAATACACACCTCCCAGAAAACCATTACAATCAAATACAAGCTTAATACATACCTCCGAGAAAACCATTATAATCAATCTAATACAAACCTAATACATGCCTCCAAGAAAACCATTATAATCAATCTAATACAAACCTAATACATGCCTCCAAGAAAACCATTATAATCAATCTAATACAAACCTAATACATGCCTCCAAGAAAACCATTATAATCAACCTAATACAAGCCTAATACATGCCAACAAGAAAATCATTATATTCAACCTAATACAAACCTAATACACACCTCCAAGAAAACCATTATAATCAACCTAATACAAACCTAATACACACCTCCAAGAAAACCATTATAATCAACCTAATACAAACCTAATACACACCTCCAAGAAAACCATTACAATCAAATACAAGCTTAATACATACCTCCAAGAAAACCATTATAATCAATCTAATACAAACCTAATACATGCCTCCAAGAAAACCATTATAATCAATCTAATACAATCCTAATACATGCCTCCAAGAAAACCATTATAATCAATCTAATACAAACCTAATACATGCCTCCAAGAAAACCATTATAATCAAGCTAATACAAGCCTAATACACACATGCAAGAAAACCATTATGGCTATAAATGAAACTAAAATGAAATGCATGGTAACAGCCTCTTCAAAAAAGAATTCCACATCTGAGAATCTGGCAATAAATGGTCAACTAACTGAAAATATCAAGGAAAATCTTTTATGAGTGATACCTGAAAGTGATTTAAATGGAGCCAAAACTTTTGTCTGTTGATCTCAGGCAAGTAAATAACTGCACAGAATAAAATTAAAAAATATATCTACTCATACAAAAAGGATTAATATACTGAAATGCCTACATTTTGCCACTCATCGACTTTATTTTGAAAACATGGCATAACTGCCCCAAGAGTCAGTTGGACAGAAAAATAAGATACAAAAGACAGTAGCTCACCTAATTCTAAAGCTCCATATTTACACACCATCAAATTTTTTTTATATGAACTGAAATGGCTTCAACTAAATGACAGAATAAACTTTCAAGAGGCAGTATTTGTCTATAGATATATAAAGAGTAATATGTCTGAATATGTGAGAACTATTTGTGAAAATCATGAGCCATAGGCTTTATAGGTACAGAGTCAGTTTTGAAGAAAATGTTATTGCAACACATGCATGTGCCAGTCTTGTTTTGGTCAGAAGGTTCAGTGACTATTAACTTTGATATATGGCTAGGCACATGATAAATAACTAACTGCAATGGATCTGTTGCTTTTTTGAGGCATGACTGAATTTAATTAGGACCCACTAATGGTCTGACATATATATATATAAACTTGGGCTTAACTGGAGGAAAATGTTAAAGTGGAGATAATCTAGAAACAATCTGAAATAGATGTTAATATATGTGATTTTGTCCAGACTAATTAATTATGAATATAATTAATGGAACAGAGAGAATTATTCCAACCAAAAGGCTTGGTAAATATTTGGTGGTCAAAAAAACTTGAACCGGATTGGAAAATCTAAACTCTGGATGTGGGTTTTCCTAAAACATTTTAGGTTTTAAGTAATCTCCCTCTTGAAATTAATCAGTCTATGTTTCTGTGGGAAGCCAATAAGTTGATTCTGATATCAGCTGAAAGTACTTTCTCATTAAAACTGTCTAAGGGATGCGTGTCAGGAAGTTGAGGGACATGGAAAGAGAGTCTAAGTTTATGTGGGAAGCCAAGAAATTGATTCTGATATCAGCTGAAAGTACTTTCTCATTAAAACTGTCTAAGGGACTCGTGTCAGGAAGTTGAGGGACATGGAAAGAGAGTCTAAGTTTATGTGGGAAGCCAAGAAGTTGATTCTGATATCAGCTGAAAGTACTTTCTCATTAAAACTGTCTAAGGGACTCGTGTCAGGAAGTTGAGGGACATGGAAAGAGAGTCTAAGTTTATGTGGGAAGCCAAGAAGTTGATTCTGATATCTGCTGAAAGTACTTTCTCATTAAAACTGTCTAAGGGACGAGTGTCAGGAAGTTGAGGGACATGGAAAGATAGTCTAAGTTTATGTGGAAAGCCAAGAAATTGATTCTGATATCAGCTGAAAGTACTTTCTCATTAAAACTGTCTAAGGGATGCATGTCAGGAAGTTGAGGGACATGGAAAGAGAGTCTAAGTTTATGTGGAAAGCCAAGAAATTGATTCTGATATCAGTTGAAAGTACTTTCTCATTAAAACTGTCCAAGGGACATGTGTCAGGAAGTTGAGGGATATGGAAAGAGAGTCTAAGTTTATGTGGGAAGCCAAGAAATTAATTCTGATATCAGCTGAAAGTACTTTCTCATTACAACTGTCCAAAAAACGAGTGTCAGGAAGTTGTGGGGCAGGGAAAGAGAGCTTCAGCTACATGGAAAAGGAAGCAAGTCATTGATGGCACAAAGTTTGTTTCAATCACCTACAATATGTTCATTAACAAAAGTTTGTAATTATTTGTTGAATTTATTTGTATTTAAATTCATATATCCATTTTCCATGAGTATGGAAGTTTATGGTTTGCAAGCATTTGTCCCAAATATTATATGATTCATGTATTTGAAGCATTTCATGCATTACTTCTGGTACAAATTTGTGTGATTATGTGATTTTGTTTTTCTTAAATGATATGAATCATGTTCCTAGGAACTGACTTTCTTATATCTAGAAATATTATGTAAAGGAATTGCTTAGGTTACAAAGTAACATAGCTAGGTCAAGAAATGATGTCCTTTAACTTATTTGTGTAATTCAATTATGAATTCTTTTCAATAAAGAAATTGGTGGATGGCACCTGAGGTAATCCAAATTAGAGATTTACAGCCCACAGGGGTGCATCACTATTTGCTAAGATTTCTAGTTATGTCATGGTTCCAGCTAGGAATGTAGCTAGCAGCTACGAAAAATATATTAATTTTATGATGATAGGGTTGGTGTGTATCAGGCTGAAAACTGACCAAATCACTATTAGTTGGCTGAATTATGATAAGATGATTAGTTCTGTTGAATTATTAAAAGACAATATCTGGCATCACGAGAATGGGGATTGTTGGGACAAGCCTGACAAATATTTAGGTTGCATTGCTATTTATTGAATGGGAAAAATAGTTCCATATGTGTTTGATGCAGTGGGAAAAGAAAGCAGAAACCAATGTATGGTTGATGAGCCAGAAAAGTAGAGAGAGAGAGAGAGAGAGAGAGAGAGAGAGAGAGAGAGAGAGAGAGAGAGAGAGAGAGAGAGAGAGAGAGAGAGAGAGAGAGAAAGAAAAGATGAAAAAGGAATACAGTAACTCTGTCCTATCAAAAACATTTACTTTGAGAGGACTAGAAGTAACCAGGTTACCAGGTTATGTAAGTAAGCTGAGCAAAATGAGTTTCATCATTCTCTCTATTCTATCATGAAATTTGTTTTATCAGTAAAACAGAATGGCTTGCTGCATTTATTACATATTTTGTAATTCTATTTCTAAGAGAAAGTGTATCTTTAAATTGCCATGTTCACTTTCATTTGATGTAATTGATTAAATTGATATAGTTTACATACAGGTGCTCGTTTTCTTCTATTCTATATCTCTGTTCAGATTTCTGTTATTCAGTCAATTAATCTCATATTTTATGTTATTGTGTTACTCAATCTGGGCAATAACATCATTGTCTTTCTACTGCTAGATATCAATAACCAAACCATGTTCCACATAACAGGTGTATGGCCCTAACAACATGCCAGTTGACATTTCCAAATCCAAGTACCAAACATATTTTATGTAGTTTTAAACATTCTGTAATAAAAATATGGAATTCCTTAGATCAGCGATGTATGTTCAAAGCTTTCCAGAAAAATTTGTGAAATATTTGAAGGTTGATTTTAACCGATTTCTTCATCATTATATATTTGTAAAATCCCTTTTTGTGTCAATGATTTATCTTTGTGCATTTTCATCTATCATTTGTTACAAAATAATTGATAGGTTCAGAGTAATGTAAAGTAATATCACTTGATTGTTCCTTCTTAATGTTTTTGCTTTACTTTTCCCAACATGTTTTTTAGTACTTGTAAAGTCATATTGCTTGATTGTTCCTTCTTAAATGTTTTGGCTTTACTTTTTCCATGTTTTTTAGTACTTCTGAGATATTCTTGCTAAATAAAGAAACATTGTTATACTCTTATCCTTATTAGATAATATGAATATATCTATATATTTTTTGTTCATGCATTTTGTTGCCAAAAACAATATTCATGTTATGAAACAATATTAGAACAGGGTAAGAAATTTAGAAAAGCCTTAACTAATCTTCATTCACTAACGATATGCAAAAAAATTCTTTACCTGTAAAACAAAACACTGAAACATTATCATACAACATTGTTTACCTATTTAGATCACTTCCAAGCAGAATGCAATGGACTGAGCATACTGATACACAATCCTGACAATAGAGGTGGCAATTTTCTGAAGAAAATAGCTTGCCAAAGTAGAGATTTTCATCAGTGCATGAATTATCGGGCCAGGGATAAAAGAAAGCCTTTGCAAGTGTTCACTGGTTTGGGTCAATGATAGTAACTTGTAAAATGTCACTTGATGCTGATTAAGAATCTCCAGCAATAAGACCATTTATTGTTAGAACAAACTACTGTGGCACCCATGTTGGGCATGAAATTGGCACCATTTTCACAGAAGACCAACTTAAGATTTCAAAACGTCTTTTAGTGAAAACTTCATGTTAATATGATAATCAGGAGTTACAGCACTGTAACAAGATTTTCAGGGCGACCACTGTGCCAGCCACACTGAATAAATGAATGGCAAATTTTCATTTATGACTAATTTGACATCATAAGAAGTTTTCTTGTAAAACCCTGACTTTCTGTCCAGATGGTGTAAACAATAATAAGATTTTCAAGATGGCTGGAGTGGTGGCCGTATTGGATCCAAGGTCAGCACCATTTTCATTTAAGATCAACTAGGAATCCTAAATCTTGTTGATATGACCAGCCAGTCAGGAACAGTGGTAATAACAGGACTGTCCAAATAGCTGCTGTGGTGGCCATATTGGAAGTCCAAGTAAGACCAAGTACATTTAGGACCTAAAAGACCATATTGGAAGTCCAAGTAAGACCAAGTACATTTAGGACCTAGAAGACCATATTGGAAGTCTGAGTAAGACAAGTACATTTAGGACCTAGAAGACCATACTGGAAGTCCGAGTAAGACTATGTACATTTAGGACCTAGAAGACCATATTGGATGTCCGAGTAAAACCATGTACATTTAGGACCTAGAAGACCATATTGGAAGTCTGAGTAAGACCATGTACATTTATTACCTAGAAGACCATATTAGAAGTCCTAGTAAGACCATGTACTTTTAGGACCTAGAAGACCATATTGGAAGTCTGAGTAAGACCATGCACATTTAGGACATAGAAGACCATATTAGAAGTCCTAGTAAGACCATGTACTTTTAGGACCTAGAAGACCATATTGGAAGTCTGAGTAAGACCATGCACATTTAGGACATAGAAGACCATATTAGAAGTCAGAGTAAGACCATGTACTTTTAGGACCTAGAAGACCATAGGATGAATGTGCAAAGTTTCAACCTAGTTTAGGATCAAAACCAAACCTGTGCTTATGAGTGGACCGATGTAGGACATCATAATTAAGCTCACTTTCTCATCCATGTCCAGTACAATTACAGAATCAGTGTTCTCTTGATATGCACATCTTCAGGTGATAGCTACAACAATATTCCTGGCAATTCTAGCAATGCTAGAAAACTGTATACAGGACAGACATAAATGAAGATTCAAAAGAAGGACCAAAAAAGGTAATGTTTGGGAGACTTATACAATAAAGACAGGTGACTATTGAAGAGAATGCATTATGACTGGTCATGGATGGAATGATCGTTGTCCTTCATGTCATTTTTGTTGATCATAGCCATGTTCAATGTTTGTAAACATCTAATTGTGTGCAGCTTGCTCTGCTGACTGATCTAATTGCCAATAAATTGAAATGTACTATCATGATTGCAGTGTTTTAGATTAGTTGCCATTCATGTATTTACAATCAGTTACAGTGCCAATAAATTGAAAACTACTATCATGATTGCAGTGTTTTAGATTAGTTGCCATTCATGTATTTACAATCAGTTACAGTGCCAAGAAATTGAAATGTACTATCATGATTGCAGTGTTTTAGATTAGTTGCCATTCATGTATTTACAATCAGTTACAGTGCCAATAAATTGAAATGTACTATCATGATTGCAGTGTTTTAGATTAGTTGCCATTCATTGTATTTACAATCTGTTACAGTGCCAAGAAATTGAAATGTACTATCATGATTGCAGTGTTTTAGATTAGTTGCCATTCATGTATTTACAATCAGTTACAGTGCCAAGAAATTGAAATGTACTATCATGATTGCAGTGTTTTAGATTAGTTGCCATTCATGTATTTACAATCAGTTACAGTGCCAAGAAATTGAAATGTACTATCATGATTGCAGTGTTTTAGATTAGTTGCCATTCATGTATTTACAATCAGTTACAGTGCCAATAAATTGAAATGTACTATCATGATTGCAGTGTTTTAGATTAGTTGCCATTCACTGTATTTACAATCAGTTACAGTGCCAAGAAATTGAAATGTACTATCATGATTGCAGTGTTTTAGATTAGTTGCCATTCATGTATTTACAATCAGTTACAGTGCCAAGAAATTGAAATGTACTATCATGATTGCAGTGTTTTAGATTAGTTGCCATTCATGTATTTACAATCAGTTAAAGTGCCAAGAAATTGAAATGTACTATCATGATTGCAGTGTTTTAGATTAGTTGCCATTCATGTATTTACAATCAGTTACAGTGCCAAGAAATTGAAATGTACTATCATGATTGCAGTGTTTTAGATTAGTTGCCATTCACTGTATTTACAATCAGTTACAGTGCCAAGAAATTGAAATGTACTATCATGATTGCAGTGTTTTAGATTAGTTGCCATTCATGTATTTACAATCAGTTACAGTGCCAAGAAATTGAAATGTACTATCATGATTGCAATGTTTTAGATTAGTTGCCATTCATGTATTTACAATCAGTTACAGTGCCAATAAATTGAAATGTACTATCATGATTGCAATGTTTTAGATTAGTTGCCATTCATGTATTTACAATCAGTTACAGTGCCAATAAATTGAAATGTACTATCATGATTGCAGTGTTTTAGATTAGTTGCCATTCATGTATTTACAATCAGTTACAGTGCCAAGAAATTGAAATGTACTATCATGATTGCAGTGTTTTAGATTAGTTGCCATTCACTGTATTTACAATCAGTTACAGTGCCAAGAAATTGAAATGTACTATCATGATTGCAGTGTTTTAGATTAGTTGCCATTCACTGTATTTACAATCAGTTACAGTGCCAAGAAATTGAAATGTACTATCATGATTGCAGTGTTTTAGATTAGTTGCCATTCACTGTATTTACAATCAGTTAAAGTGCCAAGAAATTGAAATGTACTATCATGATTGCAGTGTTTTAGATTAGTTGCCATTCATGTATTTACAATCAGTTACAGTGCCAAGAAATTGAAATGTACTATCATGATTGCAATGTTTTAGATTAGTTGCCATTCATGTATTTACAATCAGTTACAGTGCCAAGAAATTGAAATGTACTATCATGATTGCAGTGTTTTAGATTAGTTGCCATTCATGTATTTACAATCAGTTACAGTGCCAAGAAATTGAAATGTACTATCATGATTGCAGTGTTTTAGATTAGTTGCCATTCACTGTATTTACAATCAGTTACAGTGCCAAGAAATTGAAATGTACTATCATGATTGCAGTGTTTTAGATTAGTTGCCATTCACTGTATTTACAATCAGTTACAGTGCCAAGAAATTGAAATGTACTATCATGATTGCAGTGTTTTAGATTAGTTGCCATTCACTGTATTTATAATCAGTTACAGCACTTTCTTCCCACGTTTACAAGACAATGGAAGTCCTGTGAAAATCCAAACAAAAAAGGTTGCTGATCTTGGTCTGAAATTTTTTTTTCAACCCTAACTGATTGACATTTATGGCTTCCATATCTAAACTACAGCATTCATTTATCAACAGATATCCTTTCACTTGCAAAGTGGAGGAGGAATCAAATTACTGTCAATGGTGTCTAGAGACAGACATAATTGGTGTGAATGATCTTGAATTTCTGTCTAATGGACAGAATAAACTAATTCCATGTGTGTCAGGCATTAAGACCAAAAGGACAAAATTACCAAATATTTGTACATCTGAGGTCAAGTTAAATCTGTGGGGTGGAGAGAGATCAGGACTCTGCTTAGGTCTGATAAGTGTGTTTTAAATATGCCTCACTGGTTTCAAAATGATAAATCTATTAAACCATTCTCTTCTTGACCTGATAAAATTTAGAACATATAGACTGGAATGCCAATAAATGCAGAATTTTTAAGCTTCATTAATTGGCATTCCACTTGACTGAAAGTTCTTGCTCCAATTAATTAAAAGTTTGTTGTTTGTTGTTGGGCGTAACGCCATTTTTCAGCACACGATAGGCTATTCATGGTGGCAATTAAAATAACTTGTAATCAAAGTATTCTGTGTTAAGTAACAACTGCCATAGAAAGTACTGAACAGGACTGAGGTGTATGCAACAAGACAACAACAACAATAATAATAATAATAATAATAATAATAATAATAACTGTATTTAAAGAGTATGACACAATTAGCTGTATGTAACAATTCCTAATTGTGGCCTTCAATTATATGCATATTTACATTCAAAATACAAGTATATAGTTACACATGGCTATATTTATATATGGACATATAAAACAAAATTTTAATTAACATTATTCCAACTAGCTACATTGTGATTATACAGGTGTTGCTCACCTGTTATTATGTACTTTTGAGAGAGTGATGTATGTAAGATGAAGTTGTTTGCATTTTAAACATGCACAGTGGAGAGAATGTTAACATACCTATATGCTACTTTCATGTAATGTGGCTGAAATTTCTTTGGATATTGTACTTTTGGAAATTTTAAATGATCTTAGGGCACTACCAACTAAAATGACTGCTCCCTTATGCTTTGCCTAAAGTACACTATTCTTGGCAGCCATTAAAATAGAGAAAATTAATTATGCCAAATTAGACAATACCAGCTTCTAAAAGTGCAATGAATGAATTACCAAATACATAAAATGTAAAAAAGGTAGCAGCTTTTTTTTTACAATTTACCTCTGAAGTTCAAGAAGTAAAAATGAGCAAGCAGAGCTAGTACTTTTCTGAAAGATGCACATATGGAGTAAGGCCAAGCTGTATACTCTCTAACCCATTTTACATCCATCAATCATACACAAAAATAAAGGGAATTAAAGGTTCTTTGAAAACAATACCTAAGATATACAAAATCTTTTTTAAATAGCCAGTATAGCTAGTGAGGAAACCTGGGGAAATTCTTTTTCTGTGAAATTCTAACCCTATGCTAAATACAAAACTGTAGAGTGCCACCTTAAAAACAAAAATAAATATTTATGTTACTATTTTTCTTATCTTCATATTATTAAGTATGATGTTCTGAATAAAATGATACATTAACATTGATTTTATTCATGAAAAAAGCTAATTATGCTTATTTTGCTCCAGCTTACATAATTTGCCATGAGGCATGTTTGGATGAGTAGTGACCTTTATTATGGGAAAATTAGATGTCTTAGAATATAGGAATAAAGTCAACTTAAATGGAAAACTGTTGCATTAAGTAAAATAAATTCATAGTAAAAATGTTTCTTTTCATTTATTTGCAATGAAATTAAAAAATAAATGATGACAAAGCAAATTTGCTTTCTTCCATATCAAACGATAAGTTAGTATTTTTCCCTTTGACCTTTGACCTTTATGAACCTCAACTGTTATATCCCTTTTCAAACTGTAAAATTTATTGTTGACATCTCAGGAATAAATATGGTTAGTTTCATGTTCCTGTCTTTCAGCATAACACTGGTTGCTATGTAGACAAAATGCAATGCGCATTTTTAAAATAGTTCACTTTTTATCATAAGGAGGAGGGGCTGTACCTGTTTGAGACTCTGACTCTAATAAATGCTGTTCTGAGGGGGAAAATACAGGACAATTATTCCAAAGGACTATTTTGATGCTTGCAACTTAAATATTTTAGCCATACAAACAAAATTAAATCATACAATAATAATACCTATATACGCTTTATGGTGGCATTCACCAGTTATTATGTACTTTTGAGAGAGTGATGTATGTAAGGTGAAGTTGTTTGCAATAAATGATAAACACAGCTTTTTGGTGTAAGACCTTACAGTGATCATACATGTGGCTAATCAATGGAGATGAGTGCCTTTTTTTTTCTAAGTACATCTCAAAGAAATATTGTGCATTATATTATTACCAGTTGTTACCTATCATCTTGAATCTTTGACAAGCCAACTTTTGAGGGTTGGCAAGCTTGATCTATTTTAAAGTCTACCTAAGAACTGCCACTGGCTTGATTAGTAATTTAAAGTCAGCATAGGTACAAATATGGTAACTAAAATGTAACTGATAAGTATTTATTCTCTATTCATTAAACATTTGCTTCATATAGTACATGGTCAGGCCATCATGCCTGTGTAAGACAAAGAGACTGACTTTGACAAAACTTAGAAAATGGAAGTTACAAACTTTAAAAGTGTATCATGTTAAATAGATGAAAGAAACTGTAGGCTTTTATGTGACAGAGTAGGCATTTATGTGACAGAGTAGACATTCATGTGATAGAGTAATGCCAAGCATAAAAAAGCAAAATTAAAATGCTGATTTACATACATGTGACCAGGATATTGGATTGGTAGATTTCAAATGTTTCATCTAGATTAACCATTCAGAGTATTGCACTATGTAATATCAGGCAAATTGATATGCAATCATTGTTTTATCCTGCTTCTACTTGTAAATCCATTAACATTGAGAACTTATATACATAACTCCATTCACACTGACAACTCTAGTGTAACTCTATTCACACTGACAAATTCTACTTGTAACTCTATTCACACTGACAGCTTATACTTGTAACTCTATTCACACTGACAGCTTTTACTCATATGTCCATTCACATTGACAGCTTCCACTCATAGCTCCATTCACATTAACAGTGTAAAAGGTGTTAGTACTAAATTTGAAAGAAAAGTTTTTATCATAAGGTCAAAGAGTTGAAAGAGTGTCTGCCTCGGATGCTGAAGGTCATGGGTTCAATCCCTGGCTGAGTCATACCAAAGACTTACAAAAATGGTACTAACAGCTGCCTCACTTGAGATTAGTGTTAGGACAGGTCTGCCTGGTGTCAGAATAATGTGACTGGGTGGGGCATCATGCTACATGTCTGTGGCATAATGCCCCAGTGTTTGACATCTCTATAAACTGCCACACTGCAGACATCATAACGATATGACTGAAAAATTGTTAAAGCTTCGTTAAAAATCCAAATGACACACAAAGAGTTGAAACAAGTCATTGGGTGAATGGTCAGAAAAGTAGTAATGTTCTTGTGTAAAAATACATTTTAATGACACAAAATTTCATCCTAAAATCTCAAACAGTTTTAAAGCTGTAGAGCAGAAATGAAAGTGCGATCAACAGAAAGACAGACAGAAAATGCAAATAGAGTGTCTCCCACATTTTGCAAAAAGACAAATAGACCATCACAGTACAGTTACCTGTGTAACTCATAAAATTGCAGTGCAAAAACATATCTGCCACTTTATATCTCTATTTTTCTCTTTGTTGATCATTAGATGCTGAAGTATTTCACTTTTTAAAAAAATATATTGTTTTACGTAGTTTGGCATTCAACAAATCCAAATCATAAAAAATATACAGCTGGGTTTGCATTTTCTTGCACTACTCTTAGCTACGAATCTCAGAGTAAGGGTCATTACACTGTACAGAAAGGGAAAAATATAGGTTAATACAATTGACATTATAGGAACAAGTAAGGGTTATTACACTGAATAGTATTGACAGTATAGGAAAAACTAATAGTTACTACAATGGAAAGTATAGGAACAAATAAGGCTTATTATAATGAACAGAATGGGAAAAAGTAAAGGTTATTACAATGAACAGTATGAAAAAGAGTAAGGGTTATTACAATGAACAGTATGAGAAAGAGTAAGGGTTATTACAATGAATAGTATGGGAAAGAGTAAGGGTTATTGCAATGAATAGTATGGGAAAGAGTAAGGGTTATTGCAATGAATAGTATAGGATAGAGTAAGGTTTATTATAATGAATAGTATGGGAAAGAGTAATGGTTATTACAATGAAAAGAATGAGAAAGAGTAAGGGTTATTACAATGAACAGTATGGGAAAGAGTAAGGGTTATTGCAATGAATAGTATGGGAAAGAATAAGGGTTATTACAATGAATAGTATGGGAAAGAGTAAGGGTTATTACAATGAATAGTATGGGAAAGAGTAAGGGTTATTACAATGAATAGTATGGGAAAGAATAAGGGTTATTACAATGAATAGTATGGGAAAGAGTAAGGGTTATTGCAATGAATAGTATGGGAAAGAGTAAGGGTTATTACAATGAATAGTATGGGAAAGAATAAGGGTTATTACAATGAATAGTATGGGAAGGAGTAAGGGTTATTAAAATAAATAGTATAGGATAGAGTAAGGTTTATTATAATAAATAGTATGCAAAAGAGTAAGGGTTATTACAATGAAAAGTATGGAAAAAGTAATGGTTCCTAAAATGGACGGACAGTATGGGAAAGAGTAAGGGTTACTACACTGAACAGTATGGAAAAAATTACTTTATCACTAATTGCCAGTAAAATATTAACTGAAAGAGTATTTAAAAATTCATTACATTTGCACAGATTGAGTATGACACAATGAGATGTTTTCTGCAACTGAAAGCATGTGCAGCAATGTATGGCAAATCATCAATCAGTAAAAATTTCCAAAAGTCTCATATATTTAGGTTGACCTTATCATACTCTCCCAAAAGTCTCATTGCTGTTGCTGTCTATACTTGTTTTTAAGTCAGTTACAAGTGCCAACAACACAGACCCTGATCTGCCATTGAATAAAGTGCTGGCAGATCATGGTTGTATATACTGTTCTACTGATTGCTACAAACTTCATGGACCTGGAACTGCTCATGTGTTATGTGATGGCAGATCTGGCTTTGTAACTGGGATCAGCTTCTAAACAAGAATATATGGTATTACAACTGTTTTACCTGTTCATTTTTTAATCAGAGACAAATATCAAAACCATGTCATTCTATTTTCAATCTCTCCCAGTACTCACAATGGTACAATACCAACACAGGCAAGAAGTGACATCATCTTGATAAAATCAAAAGGTAATGATTATGTCATTTTGAAGTAAGCATTGATTTTACTAAAGTGGATTAATTAAATCATTAGTTTAACAATTAGTAGAGATCTGATGGTACACTGTATGAAGGTGGTTCTGGATCTATAGAGTATGTAGTTTGGCACAATTTATGCAATATTGAAAATTCAGTTCTATTTATGCAATATTGAAAATTCAGTTCTATTTATGCAATATTGAAAATTCAGTTCTGTTTTGGCAATATTGAAAATTCAGTTCTGTTTATGCAATATTGAAAATTCAGTTCTATTTATGCAATATTGAAAATTCAGTTCTGTTTATACAATAGTGAAAATTCAGTTTTATTTATGCAATATTGAAAATTCAGTTCTATTTATGCAATATTGAAAATTCAGTTCTATTTATGCAATATTGAAAATTCAGTTCTATTTATGCAATATTGAAAATTCAGTTCTATTTATGCAAAATTGAAAATTCAGTTCTGTTTATGCAATATTGAAAATTCAGTTCTATTTATGCAATATTGAAAATTCAGTTCTATTTATGCAATATTGAAAATTCAGTTCTGTTTATGCAATATTGAAAATTCAGTTCTATTTATGCAATATTGAAAATTCAGTTCTGTTTATGCAATATTGAAAATTCAGTTCTATTTATGCAATATTGAAAATTCAGTTCTGTTTATGCAATATTGAAAATTCAGTTCTATTTATGCAATATTGAAAATTCAGTATTGTTTATACAATAGTGAAAATTCAGTTTTATTTATGCAATATTAAAAATTCAGTTCTGTTTATGCAATATTGAAAATTCAGTTCTATTTATGCAATATTGAAAATTCAGTTCTGTTTATACAGTATTGAAAATTCAGTTCTATTTATGCAATATTGAAAATTCAGTTCTGTTTATGCAATATTGAAAATTCAGTTCTATTTATGCAATATTGAAAATTCAGTTCTGTTTATGCAATATTGAAAATTCAGTTCTATTTATGCAATATTGAAAATTCAGTTCTGTTTAGGCAATATTGAAAATTCAGTTCTATTTATGCAATATTGAAAATTCAGTTCTATTTATGCAATATTAAAAATTCAGTTATGTTTATACAATATTGAAAATTCAGTTCTATTTATGCAAAATTGAAAATTCAGTTCTGTTTATGCAATATTGAAAATTCAGTTCTATTTATGCAAAATTGAAAATTCAGTTCTATTTAAGCAAAATTGAAAATTCAGTTCTATTTATGCAATATTGAAAATTCAGTTCTGTTTATGCAATATTGAAAATTCAGTTCTGTTCATGCAATATTGAAAATTCAGTTCTGTTTATGCAATATTGAAAATTCAGTTCTATTTATGCAATATTGAAAACTCAGTTTTATTTATGCAATATTGAAAATTCAGTTCTATTTATACAATATTGAAAATTCAGTTCTGTTTATGCAATATTGAAAACTCAGTTCTGTTTATGCAATATTGAAAATTCAGTTCTATTTATGCAATATTGAAAATTCAGTTCTGTTTATGCAATATTGAAAATTCAGTTCTGTTTATGCAATATTGAAAACTCAGTTCTGTTTATGCAATATTGAAAATTCAGTTCTATTTATGCAATATTGAAAATTCAGTTCTGTTTATGCAATATTGAAAATTCAGTTCTATTTATGCAATATTGAAAATTCAGTTTTATCAATACATCTACCTGTGTGGACATATGGAATATTCATTTCTACCAATACACCTACCTGGGTGAACATGGACTCTGGTTGCAGGCCAAAGTTTGGATCCTTGGTTTCTGGTCTTTGTCACAGTTGTCTTCTGTAACAATAACATTTGTGTTCCTCTTCATGCACACAACATTTGTGTTCTGGGTACCTGGAAAATAATTTAGTCTAATTATAATCATATAATAATCATAAATAAAATTACAAAGAATCTCTTGAAGAATCTGGCATTCTACTGGCCAGAAAAAAAATTATTTCAGAAATCTAAAATAAAACAATTTCTTGTGTTTAACAAGAGTGTTGTGAAACCATCATTTTTGATGTCAATTATCATGATTTTTCTTGAGCGAAAATGCAAATTTTTAATAAATATGCAAATTTGCAGGTGAAACAATCTCCACAATTCTAAGGTTCCAATTACTTGTTTTTATTCCAAGTCACTGAATGCCAGATTAGACTTAAATAAACTGGGTATTTTACCCTGGCTAGGAACTAATTGCATTTCAACAAATTTCATGGGGGTATTGTGTTATTACCACAAACTGTACTACTTACACTATAAGACACAGTCCTAATCTTCAAGATGCTAATCATACTTTTTTCAAGTGCCAAATGGGGCTTAGGGACCTAGACTACCATTGGCATGTTTTTATATATCACTCTATCCTGACCAAGTGCTATCATTTCAAGCATAGGAACAACAGAATTTATAATAATATAATTTAGATTGATAAACCACATCATCACCACAGGGCCTGTGCTTATGGCATCAGTAATACACTGACAACATTGTACTAAATGCTTAAAATGAAGTAGTTCTGAAAGCACACCACATATTTATAGTTCTGTAAACTGTATGTTAAAGGTGTACTATTGCTTTGGGCCATAAGCTAGCATAAATTTACATCTACTGTATGAGACCAGAGGTCTCTAAACTTGTGTGAAATGTATCCTTTGCTTTGGGCCCTAGGTCTAGCTTCACTACTTCATGAAACCTGAGCAGAACATTTTAAAAATAAAAGGTGAACATGAGCTACACTTGAAAAGAGATATATTGCTTGAATTTCAGTGATAACATATTTCCCTGTTTGTGTTGCAATGTTTAAAATGAATGCAAACAAATTTGTAATTGGGGAGGAAAAAAGAAACCTAACCCATGAATGATTGTCTCAACCAAAAACTAAAAAGAAATTAATCTGGAAATCAAAGCAAGCCTATTTATGATTATCTCACTGTTTACATCATTTTAATGATTGAAAAGTAATTACTATCAACTAAAGCTCTGAAAAGTTATCCTCAAAATTGAATTTGTATATTGCCTCATCTTTCACAGAATGGACATATTGAAGGTAGCAGCTTTGTTAGAATAAAAGTAAACAGTCATTTTGCATTTGCATTTTGCATACAACTCTTAATTTTGTATGTCATATGCAAGTTTGCTGCACTTTTGAACACTTTGGACATAAGCTGATAATGACATTTGCACAATATGTTTATGTCATTCAAGTTTACTTAGATTTTTAACTCTTTTGAGGTAACCTGATAATAACACTTGTAGTCAGGCTTCAACACACTCAAATTTAACACTAGTGAAAAAATGCAAACATAACTTTGGTCTGAATATCTTATCATTATCAATTTATGCTAACTAAACCCATTGAACATGATCGAAAGTTAATAAATATATCAGAGTGATAATAAAAAAATAAGATAAAAACAAAACAATTGTTGTTCTCTGCACTAGACCATGCATAATAGTGGATTTTTATTGCTTGATGTAATAATTATTGTAGACCTTGCATAAAACAAATTTGGGAATGTTAAAAAGAACCAGAATCATGATTTATGAATGTCTCATGTTTATTCATCTAGATAAACATGTTTTTGTATGTGTCAGTTGAAATGGCACCTTTAACAAATTAATGGCTTTATCATGCTGTAAAAATGGGAGCCAAGTACTTTTCCAAAGCATACACTAAGACAACCAACTTGGGCTGGCCTGGGCAAGTACTGCAATTTTCTTAAACATGCCAAAATGAGTCCCTCAAAAGGACAGACACTCTACAAGCCAGAGAATTTATGGTACTTCATGAATGAAGTAAAAGAAGATTATACAAAAAAATGGTTATATTCACCTTTATATAATTTGAATCAACTAGTCTCTATGGTAAATATCTACTCACCTATCCCCACCCTGTTATATAAGGCATAGTGTTCTACAAGGCTGTATACTGGGGTCCCTTTCTCTCTCTCTCTCTCTCTCTCTCTCTCTCTCTCTCTCTCTCTCTCTCTCTCTCTCTCTCTCTCTCTCTCTCTCTCTCTCTCTCTCTCTCTCTCTTTTATTTATAAATGTCCTTCCACTCTATACTCAACATACAAATACTGTCATGTTTGCAGATGATGCAATAATTTCTTCATCAATTAGCAATGTCTATACTCAGAAATGCAAATTAAATCAGACCTTAAATCAATTGAAGAGTGGGGTCAACTAGTGGCAGTTGCTCATGCTCACAGTTAAGGATCACTGCTATCTCACATCGGTCTTCATGGGTTTGTCTTAGATTTGGCCAATGTGGGTACATGAAGAAAGCTTGCCAGTAGCTTGTCATGGGCTGGTGGTATTTTTTGAGGTTTTTCAGTTCTTCCTCCATCATTTATACTGGCCTCCATTTATAGCTTATCTTGTGTTGAAAAATGGCATTAAACCACAACAACAACAACAACAACAACAACAACAACAAAATAAGATGCTAATATGAGTGACTCTAGGACAAAGTGCATGCTTATGGGAACACTGAAAACACCTGCTAAGTTCAAGAGAGATATCACTGAGCATGAACAATAAGGCAGTTACAAATGTAAACTATGAGAAGCTATTAGTAGCAATTTGTACAGAAGTCTTAAATGACAATGTGTGCAGGTCATTCAAGTCTAAAAAGTGAATTGCCTAGAAGAACAATAAAGTACCCAACCAGAGACTCCAGAATTCTTTACTATAATTTTTATATACTTCCAGCAATTGACAAATGCTCAACAATATGGGGAAACTGTAGACAGAATTAACAAACTTCAAAAACAAGCAGCTAGGCCTATTCATGATGTCTCCATTGATGCATCATCCGCAGATATGTTCACAGAATTAAAATAATTAAAAATAGATGAGAAAATACATTTTCTGAAATCTGTTCTCATTTTTACATGTCAAAAGAGATCCAGTTGACATGACAAAATTATTCTACCAAGTCTTATCCCTATAGGATCAAAGTCTAACAATAAAATTTAGATTTACCAAAACACTGCCTTGAAAATTCAAAGGAAGTCTGCAATATTCAGGGGGTACAAATATAGAAATCCACTTTCTGCTCACATTTGATTTGCTGATTCAGTTAAATCATTCAAAAAAAGATGTACATGAAGTGTTTTAAACCTATATATCAACAAACAAAAACGAGAAAATATAAGTTAAAGTTTTGAGTTCTAGATTCATTAGTGTTATTCTTCAACAGTATCACTTATTTGTTTTGCATCCTTTATATTTATGTCATATTTAAAAAAGTATATATTTATAAATTCAGTTCACTTTTGTACCTTATGTTTCATAAAAAGTGTAAACTTTACTGTGTACCACGCTTTTACAGAATAACCTAAAGGTATATCTAAGCAGAAGTGATCATTACCTGTTATGAATACATGAATAAAAACATGAATAAATACATGAAAATGTTGCTGAAAGTCATTTTCAGAACATAGATATTGGAGAGATGAAACAAAAATATGTAGTTAATATATATATATATATATATATATATATATATATATATATATATATATATATATATATATATATATATATATATATATAAGTTAGCTATGATGATGGCCATATTGAATGTTAAAGTAGGGATATGATAACAAGATTTTTAGTTAGCACTATGATGGTGGCCATATTGAATGTTAAAGTAGGGATATGATAACAAGATTTTTAAGTTAGATTTGATGATGGCCATATTGAATGTTAAAGTAGGGATATGATAACAAAATTTTTAAGTTTGTGCTATGATAGTGGCCATATTGAATGTTAAAGTAGGGATATGATAACAAGATTTTTAAGTTAGCTATGATGATGGCCATATTGAATGTTAAAGTAGGGAGATAATAACAAGATTTTTAAGTTTGTGCTATCATGGTGGCAATATTGAATGTTAAAGAAGGGATATGATAACAAGATTTGTAAGTTAACGCTATGGTGGTGGCCATATTAATTGTTAAAGTAGGGATATGATAACAAGATTTTTAAGTTAGTGCTATGATAGTGGCTATATTGAATGTTAAAGTAGGGATATGATAACAAGATATTTAAGTTAGTGCTATGATGGTGGCCATATTGAATGTTAAAGTAGGGATATGATAACAAGATTTTTAAGTTAAAGCTATGATGGTGGCCATATTAAATGTTAAAGTAGGGATGTGATAACAAGATTTTTAAAGTAGCTGTGATGGTGGCCATATTGAATGTCAGATTAGCATCAGTTTATTTTAGGACCAGCATGCCATATTCCCTTATAGTCTTGGTGGCCGGGTATTGAAAATGAAAAAAATTGTTTTTAGGTTCCAATGGGGGGCAGTAAGCTTGACCAAAAAAGCAACATCATACAATTGATAACTTTATAAATAAACCTTCAAAAATTAGGACTGGACATTTAAATCTGACAATAGCTGGTCTGTCTTGTTCAAAAGACCTACAAGAAAAACATAGAAAAACACCACACTTATACACATGTGCCTTTAATATGCACTGGATGACAAAATATGGGACTCAAATCAGGTTTGCTTACTGTAAATACATGCTACATATAATGAGCATATACTGAAGTTCTTTATTTTGTTATGTATATTTAATTTAATTGCTTGTTTGTTAGTTGAATTTTTTTTATTTCATTACATGCTATTGTAATGTAACATTGTATGCTGAACTTGACCTTGTCCAAAACTGAGTTCAAATGCAAACTGCACAGACCCAGATCTCATTTTGCATGATGTGCTGATCTGGGTCTATGATGTTTGTTTTCAGTGATCAGTAGGCTCTGTCTGCTGGTGCATTATGTATTAGCTGATGATGATCTATGTTGTTTGCAGTAAAACTTCATTTATGAATGAGTACATACAGTAAGTGTGACTGTAATACTGCTTAGAAAAGATACCGAAAAGTATATTTGGCACCATGAGGTTTAATGTCCATAAAATTCAGCATTCATAAATTAAGCCATCATAAATTTGCCATGCAGTTTTTATTATACTCTTTAAAACTGTAACTGTATGACCTGCAGATAAACTCATGAGGTACACCTTTTTCTCTTTATATGCGGCACTATTAATTTATAGAAAATATAGTGTAATTTTCCATTTTACTTCTCAAGCACCTAATAAAATCTTTGGTCTGAATTGCTGGGATTTTTTTAAAAATGTGTGCAATATATGTTTGAAAACTGCCTATTAAAGTAAGAAGACTTTCTATTTAATTTTGTGGTCGTATATTTAATTGTCTAAACTGTTCTCTTCATCCTGACCAGTATTACCAGGACAAAAACTGAGTGTCCAAATTACTGATCACAAATTAGCAGAATGAAAAATGTTTGGGAGATTTTTCTGAAAGTTCTCAATCAAGCAAGTTCAAGCTTTCAAAAAGTCTCTATTTTCCCTTTCTAACCTATCAGCTTTAAAAAAGATGTGTCTACATCAGTCAGTCTACAGACTGGATGCAGACCATGATATGGTTTTATCTGTTACTTGCATCAATGAATGTGGCATTAAAAATGGCTTATCTGGTCTGCACCTTGGAGAAAGTTGTACATGCCTGGTCTACACTTTCTGTATAGTGGACCTCCATTTTCAAAATCTTACCAGACAACCTTCACCGAGTATCTGCTTTAGTACTTAAGGCATAATTAGAGACAATAAAACTTGACCTAATATTCTCTCATCCATTATAAACAGTCATTTCATACTGCAAAATTACCCAAAATGTATAATCTAAAATAATTATCTAATGAAAAAACTCATTTCCAATTTAGTACTGAAGGATCTAGAATTTGGGGCAGTGTATATTTTTCAAAATAAAATTATACATGACTAATCTAAATGATTACATCTAAGTGGTTATGAATTTAAAGCCTGAAATAAGAATTAAAAAGTTCTGCTAAAAACAGTTCCTCTTAGTAAAATAATATTGAACTGTCTTTGCTTGATTTGCTTTCTTAACAGCAGGTTCATATTTGAAATGCTCTTGATAAAATACATTCTAGTCATATATGGTGGTGTAACATAAATTAATTTACTGCCACTAATGGCAAAATGGTGATGATCAATAATCTTTTGCTCATAAAAATTTTATGAGCATGATTTAGTCTTAACTCATCCACCTTTAGCATTCACACACTTTCAATTTCATAGTGTCTGATGTTTGGTTTTTATTCTGCTCTATATAGAAATTGTTTTTGAGATTGTTTTACCAATTCTGGCAAATACCATGAAGAAGAATAGTCAAAATTACACTGTACAAGAGAAGATCCAATGTTTTCATTGTTTTCAGGAATAAACAATGACTTTAAATAGATACTATAATGTAGTATTAATTTTTATATTATTGATCAAGCAGCATTAGCCCAATCATAAATTATCTATACTATGACCTAAATATTTAATACATTAATTGATCATGTGACCATTACAGGTCATATTGTATTCTCTGACAATCAGGATCCTAATCATGTGATATGAAAACATGGTATGTGTATAATAATAGCATGCAATTAGCACCTATACAAATTACCATATCATTCACATAACATGAAAAAGAATAGGAATTAAAATGCTACCTTGAGGTTTCACATGATATTGCTAAAGGTCTTGATTCTATATTAGCACTGACAATCTGTTGTCAATTTCTCACACAAGATTAAAGCCATTCAATGTATGCAACCCCAAATCCTGCCAATTTATTACAAAATATTTCATGATTCATTGTGCTGAAAACTTTTTATGAGTCGAGCATAATCATTTCAGTGTAGAAACCTTTTGACACTGTACCTTAATATAATGTATCAATTAAAGTGCATTTCTTAAAACCTGACTGTAGTTCATAAAGTAGGTTATTTTTATTTAAAAGGTTTTCAAATTGAACACAGACTAACTCTTTCTAAAATATTCAAGGTAGTCTATTTATGTGGCATTTTTTAAATATATCTGTACATATTTGTAACTACCATAAAGAAAATGTTTGTATTGCTATCATTTGGAATTAATTAAAATTACAGTTCTGTTTTGTTCATTTGATATCATACTGCCAAAATATAGGGTGTAATGCTTACAATGATAACTCTAAACTGTTATTCCCAACTTATTATTTTATGAAAACAATAATTGCTTGCTGGTGCTGTAAAGGGAGATAACTGGCAGCAAATATTTGCAATGCTATTTGGGCTGAACATCTACATGTATTTATTAACCATATTACATTAATTAGTATACAAGCTAACAAAAATAACTAAGTTGTTCTAGTGGCATTTTTTTAAATATTTGTAATTACAGTAAGATTCCACAGCATAATGATATGCTAAGCAAGCCTTTTTACAGTTAATGCTGTGCAAGAAAACACATTGTCATGTCAACAAAACTCTCCCTTTTTGTTTGTAAGATTCACTGGAAAACATGTTTTATAAATACGACTATGTTGGGGTGGTTGGTGGAGGTGGTGGTGGGTATGGGAGCATAAGACATCTGGCTTTTTGTGTTGTATATTGTGACTTAGCTGGTAGGAGCTGGAGTAGGAGTTTCAACTTGAAAGTTTCAGTACAGTAGTCTTTTGGAGAGTAAAGAATCATGACAAGTATGAAAACAAAATATGTATTAGTGTTTAATTTTGTAAAATGTTCATTCTATTGTATCACACTGAGCATGAGCAGGAAATTCAGTGGAATCTGCTTCTGTGCACTTATTTTAAAGGTTGTGCAAATTTCTAAGTTCAAAGGATTGTGTGTCAGAAAGAGATAGGGATTCCCAACATTTAGGACCAAAAGAGTACAAGTAAACAAATAAAGCAAAATGTTTATAATACAGGGCAATGCCTATATACTGACCAAATTAAGGAGGTTTTAATGATGGCTTCTTTAACAAGTGTTGAATGTTGACAGATTTAAGACTCAGAAATGTCAGCAGCCATTTAAGTCTTTTCCAAATTAGCTGTGTTAAAAGTGCCCACATTATAAACAAGCTATTATCATCCAACTATCATAGCTGATGAATAATAATAAAATAAAACAGAAGAAAGACCAAAATTCTGTGCATTTGTTAATCAGAACGAGTGTGAACAGTTTCTATAATCTGAAATTTTGAGTTTAACACCAAGATAAAATTGAAATATTGGATAAGCACAGTAACAATAGTTTATATACAAGATGAAAGCAGCAGCTTAAGGGTCAGCATATAAACCAAATAAAAACAATATAATGAAGTACGAATGGTATATAGTGTATATGTATAATAATTTTCCCAATATAAATTGTAGGGACCTAAAGAGTCAAAAATGGACCATTGCCTGAATGGGAAAGATTTCAAAATCATGCAGAATTCCCAATTTTAGCAATTTACTCCTCAAAATCTTCTAAATGGTCTAATTCTTTACCAGAATGATTGACTTTGACTATCATAAGATAATTAGCAATATTATGAGGTAGAGGTCCAAACAAAGGACACATACCAAAGATAAACATAAAGATAAAATAACACATATACAAATTGGTAGAAAAAATTTTGTCATGATTTGCTTGCTGTCAGCATAAAAACACAGCCACAAGGCAAATTCATGTTCATAAGGTGGTGTACTCAAATCTAATCTGGCTTGATAATATGGACACTCTAATCTCCAATTAAATAAATTAAAGGTATATCAAATTATTTATTTCAATAGTAATGTTTTCCAAGTTATTAGGAATCTATGGTATCTACAGGTGACATATCCAACCAGTCCCTCATTTATGTAAAACGTCTTACTGCAAGTACCCTATGGTTCATTACTCTCAACGTTCATACTACTTTTTATAAGTACCGAATAGTCCAGCATTTTCAATCATTATACAAGTTATCCTACATTTTGTTTCCATGGTAACATAAAACAGATAATAATATCAGTACAAAAAGGCAAATCAAGGCAACCTGTATAACATGTGTGCCAAGTTTTTTTGTGAAGCATTTAACAGTTTGAGGGTTATGATCCTGAGAAGAATATGTTTTCAGATAGAGACATACAAACATATTAACAATGCATATACCCTGTATTAAAAACCAAGGGAATAACAATACAATATATATCCCCTTTATTACATACAATTGGAATAACAATACAATGTTCTTCAAATCCTGGTTTATTATTTCTTTTTATCGGCAGATGGTAAAGTACATATTAGTTTTCAAAACCTATACTAATGGCTGACCTTGAATTGTAAATGTTTCAATTGCACTTGTTGGGTTGTCTTAAGAACCACTTACAAGTATTTATATCACAGTGCAGTCTCACTGACAGGCTACTTACACAACAATTTCTTTCAATGTTATCATAAAAAATACAGAATGCAGAAAATTCAAAGTCTTAAAAGGCACCTTTGCACAGCTTGCTTTACATGCATGCAAAGTCTCAGTGAAAATAACAACTGATGTAAACAAATTATAGGCCATCTCATGGTTTTTGAGTAATAACAACTGCACAAAATTCAAAATTCAAGGTCAATCATTTGCACCAAAATATAATATATTGTCTTTCAATTTAGAAAGTCAAAGAGCTTAAAATGTTTGTAAAATGCTAAATACTAAGATTTGCTAATATCTTCAGGAAGATAAACCCTTCCAGATCAATTACAAAATATGCAAAATTCTGAAGCAAACAAATTGTCATAACACAGTGAATTCTGGATGCTCAGAAATTTCCAGATTTCTTTTACATAGGAAACTTAGAAAATGACTATCTGTAAGGTAACATTACTCGACAATCAATCCAGGAAAACAGTGGTGCAAGTGTAACATTTAAATATCAAAGTCTGGAATAAAAAAGGAAATTGTCTCACAATATGAATTTGTACTGGTCAATTGCTGTAGGGTCTTAAAATGTTAAGCTTACTTTAATATTGTAGCTAATAACATAATACCTACAGAAGTTGCCTCATGTAAAGTACATTCAGTGATACTCATCTGCATTGTATTTTATATAGAGTTTTCAATTCTCAAGTCATCTAAAGACATTCAAATTTTCTGGCCTGTTTATGCATTTTAAAGTTTTGCTCTACTCCTATTCAAGTGTCACCTACACTACTCAGTGATCAATACTACAGATGTAACTTGAGGAAATTCAACAATAATATTAACTTTAATAATCTAGATTGAGTAAACACAGCATCATAAGCATGGAATTTAGATGCAACAAAAAAAACACTTTGATTTAGCTAAAAGAAAGATGCTGCAAACAAGTAGTGGAATTGAAATATTAGAACTGTGCCAAGTGGTCTAAAACACTTGCCTTTACAGATCACTGTCCACTCAAGTCTCCACCAGTGACCATCATGAGTATGTGAGAAGAGAAATCTTGCCAGTAGCTCACCATGGTTCAGTGGTTTTTCCCAACCAAATATATAGGCTGTCATGTATAGCCTATTGTGTGCTGAAAGATCATGTTAACCCCAACAAAACCAAAACCAACAGTCCATTTCAAACAATAACTGCAACTGATCTTTCAAAAAAGACTAAATCAGGAGAAACTCAATGGGACTGATGCTCAACTGTGCTAAATGAATTAACGGTGATTCAACATAAGACTATTCTTCCTTTTAAGTTTGAAACCATCTCTGATATTCTTCAGCAATAAAAAGATTTTCAAATTAGCAGCTGTGGCATTGGATGTCAGCTTTACACTATTTTGACAAATCATTAGCAGTCTTCTAGTAAAAACCCCTTGTTGATGTAGCCATTCATTTTTAGAGGAGTACAGATAACATTATTTTCAAGGTATGACTGTCCATTCAGGAGTAGCAATAACAAGATTTCAAAGATGGCTTCAGTGGTGGCCATTCTTGATGTCAGATTGACACCATTTTCATTGAGGGCCAACTGGATATCATAGGAATGCTTCTGGTGAAAACCCCATGTTGATGTGACCATCCATTTGTACAGCATTTAATAAGAATTTCAAGATGGTCATTATGGTCGCCATATTGGATGTCTGAGCAAAATAATTTTCATTAAGATGAATTAGACTATGAGATCAATGTGTGTGTGTGTGTGTGTGTGTGTGTGTGTGTAAAGTTTAATGACAATTCTCTAAGCAGTTTAGGTGTCAATGCAATGCAAAATTTACTTGCTGTGATTATAAGATTTTCAAGATGTCTTTTGTGGTGGCCATATTGGATTTTTGTGCATCACCATTTTCATCTAAGACAAAACTACACCACGGGATGAATTTGTGTGTAAAGTTTAATGACAAGTAGTTGAGGAGTAGTAGCCATAGCAAACTTGTGCTAACAGATGGACAATGGACAACAAATGGACACTGGACAACACACCAACCCATCAAATGTTTTGGTCTACAACCAGTAGAGCTAAAATAGTAAAAAGCAAAAATATTCAGCTGATCATGCATATAGAAATGAATACTGATCCTGCATATGGAAATGAATACTGATCCTGCATATGGAAATGAATACTGATCCTGCATATAGAAATGAATACTGATCCTGCATATGGAAATGAATACTGATCATGCATATGGAAATGAATACTGATCCTGCATATAGAAATGAATACTGATTCTGCATATGGAAATGAATACTGATCCTGCATATGGAAATGAATACTGATCCTGCATATGGAAATGAATACTGATTCTGCATATGGAAATGAATACTGATTCTGCATATGGAAATGAATACTGATTCTGCATATGGAAATGAATACTGATCCTGCATATGGAAATGAATAGCTTTATATATAAAATGGAACCAAATTCATTTTATACTATGTATGAGATGCATGTTGAAGAAACAAAAGTTGTTACTCATCCTTGCCTTGAATGATAATGCCATCTTTTATTAAAGATTACTGGGTAGTTCATAATCAATGTCAATCTTTCTTTGAAGCAGAATTTTATTTTGGTTGGAATAGTGTGATATTGTGATTCATTTTAAATAGTGAAATGTTAAAACACAACTGTGATTCTGGGAATGATGAGCCATCAGTGATGTAAGCAAAGTCCTGCAAAACTAAATTTTTGAACCCCTGGTCGATAAGAGTTGGACTTTATGACATGCAGCATTAAGGAGGGGGAATTTAATTCTTTACACATACTCTAAACACCACATCACAAATAGTCCTTCTAGAGTGTATGACGTAGTAGCACCATCCAGCATCAGGACAATGCAGAGCTCATACCCCAGTGAAACTAAGTTGTTTAAACCTTCAGACAGTGTATGTTTGACCATAGCAATGCAGTTCATGTATGACCATAGCAATGCAGTTCATGTCTGACCATAGCAATGAAGTGTATGTCTGACCATAGCATTGCAGTGTATGTCTGACCATAGCATTGCAGTGTATGTCTGACAATATCAATGCAGTGTATGTCTGAACATAGCTATGCAGTGTATGTCTGACCATAGCATTGGAGATATAAAAAGGCCATTTTCTATGCTGAGAAGAACTGAAAATATTCTTCATGCAAGCTTTTAACATACTGTTGCTCGACAATGCAAAAACAAACTGTAATGACAATTGTATCACCTTCAAACTCCCCAAAGAGCTAGTGAGAAGAATAAAGACTGCATTGCATTTTGAAGATAGAAACTTGGTGGCATTGTTTTGCTTTTGTCGGTGTGGTTGCTATGTGAGTGTGTGTAATATTTGGCAAAAAATATTCTTGGTGTGATATGTATAAAAAAGGAATTAAATCCATTATACCAGCATTACTTGAACAAATACATCATCTTGATGTAAAAGAAAAAAAAACCTGGTTAGTAACAATTTTCTTCCAGTGAGAACAAAACCCATTTGTAACCATGCACAGTTTGCAAAAGTTCATGTGCAACAAATAACTGCTTTTTATGGCATAAGGAATCGCTGTAAGCTTGGTGTAATATAAAGAAAATGGGCTACACAAAATTTTCCTGGCCAAAAAAGGTGAAAATTTCACTTACACAGCAGACCTTCTTAATGTGAAGCTTCATACCAGATTTTGATTTCAATCCTTCAAAAGATATTGAGTGGAAATGTGAAAACAAAGTTTTAAGTTAAACAGGGGTCTTACAATTCTGGCATGAAACAAAGCAAACAGAACTTGACATAGGTCTTCTTAACACCACATTTTAATCCTGTAAGTCCTTCAAATATGAATCAAATTGAAAAGAAACTTGTGACAGGCATGACATGGTGGAATATGATGTGATGAATGTATGATGGATAAGACAACATTATACTCCCCTCAAAAGACATCATAGACACATGCATCAAAAATTATCTATGCATAATTAGATCTGATAAACCTCATTTACATTACAATGCTTGTGGCCATTACTTTGTGATGCATTATGGGATACTTAGATACATGGTGTCAATTTCAGCAGCTATATATTAATGTGCTAAAATATTCCAGTGCATGTTTCATGTTAGTGACAATGTCGAACAATCAATTAACCACTCCCTGAGGATGTAAAATTAACATGGACAAAGAATTTCAATCATTTCATTCAGATCTATGCTTCAGTCCAAGATATCATCCCATCCCAGCGGATGCTAGCTTAAGACAAAATTTACACCTTCCTGGTGTGAAATCATACAAAAGTAGAGCATTTCATTCTCAATCATCCTGACACCACGTGTACAGATTTTAGTCTATGTTTAATGGAAGTCCATGCTTTATCATTTCTGAACTGCTGGTACATTTGTTTTTAAAATTTGTCTTTCGATCATGGTCGATAAGCAAGTAATTCCATCAGGCCCATTCTTTAATCCTCCTATGGCTCAGTTTTCTCAAGAATACAGACCTACATTTAGCTGAGAGAAGATTGAATCTTAAGTTTAACTGCTCTCTCTCTCTCTCTCTCTCTCTCTCTCTCTCTCTCTCTCTCTCTCTCTCTCTCTCATGCATGGAGGTTGATGTGATAAATGTAAACAGTTTAGTATAAAAGCAAATGTACAAAGGCATTAATAATCTAGTGGGGTAGACATAATTTATAATCAAACTTTAAAAAAGTCTCAAAGAAGGTTTTTATAATAATTACACTGTCCTTTGTATGAATATTGTAAATTACAAAGATGTGGTATATATAAAGAATAAACAGTTTATTCTGAAATACTATACTTTTAATAATTTTGCATTTATTAAACAACAAAAATATTTATTGAATACTAAGAAAAAAGTTCACATCATATCTGTAGTCATTACATTACTGGTAACTGAAATACATGAACCTGTATGAATTATCTATTAATATTATATGACTGAAATTTTGAAAGATTTTAATGACATTTTTAATGGGAAGTTTTTTCCCCCATTGAACTAAGTTTTTTGGTCTGCAGATTAAGGTTGTTTGATGTGGTTGCTATGGTTACTTTGTGGAATTTTAAGCAACTTTAAATTCAATTTTGTCATCAAGAAATCTTAATTTTTTGAACTTATTTCAGAAAATGTTCACCATTACACTATGTACTCACTTATAAGTTTAACCCAATTGCAAACTGCATACACCCAGATCCACCATTGCATAATGCGCTAGTAGATCTGTGTCTGTGCAGTTAGGAGTAATCAGTAAAACAAACAAGACAGATTCTGATCTGCAGGCACATTATGCTATGACCAGGGGCACTTGCAGAATGATTTTCAGGGGGGTGGGCAAACAAGTAGTGGTCAGCTATTAAGTGTTATGGATGTAGGCCAAAAAATCAGAGGGGGTTGGGGGGGTGGGACAAGTGTTATGGATGTAGGCCAAAAAATCATTGGGTGTTGGGGGTGGGACAAGTGTTATGGATGTAGGCCAAAAAAATCAGAGGGTGTGGGACAAGTGTTATGGATGTAGACCAAAAAATCAGAGGGGGTTGGGGTGGGACAAGTATTATGGATGAAGGCCAAAAAATCAGAGTGGATTGGGGGTGGGACAAGTGTTATGGATGTAGGCCAAAAAATCAGGGGATGGGGGTGGGACAAGTGTTATGGATGTAGGCCAAAAAATCAGAGAAGGTTGGGGGTGGGACAAGTGTTATAGATGTAGGCCAAACAATCAGATGGGGTGGGGGTGGGACAAGTGTTATGGATGTAGACCAAAATATCAGAGGGGGTTGGGAGTGGGACAAGTGGTGACAGCAGGATATTTATTGTCTGTAGTTTGACTCAACTTATACGTGATTATATGACTGTGCCTACAGTCTTAGCTGTTAGATGCTAGTGTTTGTCAAAAAGAGGCTGTGAAAACAATTTCTCACTTTTATTGCTCATAAATATTACTTATTTTTTATGTTCATGTGCTACTGTAATAATAAGGACAAAATATTGACATAAAACATGTGTTTGGGGTTTGTTAATTAATTTCCTGTGATTTTCAAAAACAAGGGACACTACTCATCTACATCAAAACGAGTTCAATAGCTATTTTTATCATTGCAAGTATATAAAACAATGGTTGTTTGTTAAAAACTTGTGCATTCTGATTTTATAACCTGCAAAAATAATGTTAAAAAATTTAATTTTATCACCCAACTGTTACATGTGACTTGTATATCCGACTAGTTATGTGATGATCAACAACTTACCCTTGCCTAATACTTTCATTAAATTAAATAGTAAGATGTGGTGTGATAGACTTTTATTGTGTCTGAATAAAGAAGACTTACATAATTTTATATATTTAACATTTGACAAAATTACAAATTTATAGACAAATTGTTTGTGTCTGACTGCATTAACCATTATGTAAGTAAAATTTTGGATTCTATTTTTACCAATGCTCCAAACAGTTTTGATCATGACATTCGATTTGCACCTGCAATCCTGTTGTGAAAAACTGTCATGGAACTAATCTGAGGTTATTTACAGTTGTAAGGATGTTACATGAACAGATATTAGTCATGTGCTATTTTAAAAAATATGAGAATTCTTTTAATGGGTAACAAATATACTTAACTTAAATTGCAGTGGTTGTGTTACAAGGCCAATTGGGTGATTAAGTCCCATAAAAATATAAAATTTGCCTTCTGTAAGGAAAGCAAAAATGACTTTACCATTCTACTTTTTTAGACATCAATGACATAGTTTATAACTTTTGAGATGCTCTGTCACTGTGGCCAGGAATTTCTAACAGTGTTGTGTTGTAGCCAAAGGTGAAATGTATTGTATGCTCTGTATACAAAGAATTATCAAAAAAAAATTCTAGGGAAAAGACCACTCCGAGTGAGATACTCATAAAAAAAGAAAAAGAGGGCTTGAACTTGGAAAGAAACAGAAATCTTCTACAGGAAGCTCCTAGGGTGCACATAGAGATGGCACTAAGCTCTCAAGAAAGGGAAGGAGGAAGTACAAGAATTAACTAAGTAGAGAAAGGGTGTGGACGAGTGCAGCACAAGGAGTAGCACAGGAAGGGTGTAGTACCAGGAGTAGTGTTATGTATCAGCTCATTAAAAGCAACAGCAAAAGAATAAAAACAACAAGAATTGTTAAGTTTTAACAATGATAGTTTTATTTCCAAAGAAAACGAGATGAAAACAAGATGAAAAGGTAAAATATAAAATAGAACTTACAGTTTGTGAATAAGCAAACATTTATCCTAGAATTTTGACTATATATTAAAAAAAGTTCTAAATAAGTCTAGTTTGAAACTCAAGTTATTTCCAAGATGGAGGAGGATGATGTCAGATGAAATCTTTACACAAATGTTCATAATTTCACATTGAACCAGTTTGTACTGTACTGTTCCAATTTAGAATTAATTTCACTGAATGTTTTTGTTCTCAACTTGTATAGTTCTCCTGGGAATAAATTACTACTCAAAAGGTAGATGAACTCCTATTGTTGTCATCTATAACAAGGCACGTCTCTAGCTTTATAAATATAATGAAAGTTTAACCCTTTCTGACACAAGAAAAATATACCATTCTTCTTCAAGGTATATTATACTACTCACTCAAGCACAATAAATATAATACCTTCTTCTCAAGGCATAATATACAATTGACTTTGACACATCTGAGAGACATAATTTGACTGCCTATTTCACAGGGACCTAAGTCTATTTAAACTAAACTGATATGTCCTTATGTGCTGCATGTGAATGGATAAATTGTGGTATTTCATTATCTGACAATGCGAAGTACACAATATAAACACATATACTCAGAAAAGACATTGGCCACAGCCAAACCCGGCTATATAAATAACTCTTAACAACAACCAAGAATCATATTTACATTCTAAATAAAACAACAACTCTTACAAATGCTGAGAGACATATTTACATTCTAAAAAAACAAACTCTTATGTAAATATCAATTCCTGTGAACAAAAATAATCATCACAATAATACACAATGATACAAAAATTAAATAATAGAATTCAAATTTTAACACACAAGTAATTAAAATACAGGGTCATAACAGTAGCACATGCAGGGTTCAGGAGATGGAGTACAAAGAATGGCAAAGGAAGAGGGCAGGTGAAAGGACAATGAAGAATAAGAGAAGAATGATTATAGATGAGTACAAGGGACTACTCATTGGAAAGAGACTCCCACATTAGGAAATTAATTCTCATGTGATAAGGGCATTGTTATATTAACAGGTCAATTAATGTAGTAATTTATGAGTAAAGTGTAACTCTTAAGACAGAAATTATTTGAAGAGTTTTATTTATTATTAATATTGATCAAACTGTTATATATTTTACCTTGAGTTGTTTATGTATTTAGGCTGTCGGCATTGCTATCTGTGGGCTGGGAACAAGTTACAATATGGCCACCTTAGCAGCCATATTGAAATTCTTCTGCATGGATTATTATATTAACATTAGTGTTCTCTAAAAGACTGCTAAATTTCCTTTCAAAATCTCACACTCAAATGTGCTTACTCTATCTTATGCAAAGCAAAGAATCGAGATGCATGCCTTGTCTATTGACATTGGCTACCTCTGGTTTCTAGTGGGCTGCACCCTTCCATTAGGTGGGTTGTGCATGGCAACAGGTGGTTGTACCCTTCTCTTAAGGAGGTTATGACAGTGGGTTAGAGAGGTGGAGCACTGCATAAGATAGGTGGAGCACTGCAACCATAGGCTGCACCTTCCCATTAGGTAGGTTGAACACCACAAGAGCAGATTACTCCCTCATATTTGTATTTCTGTCTGGAGCCCATTGCTAAGACACAATATAAGGCTCAGAGACACATGTACCTTCCATAGATGGACATCCCCCTCAGTGGCAATTCAATTGCTGTTCTTGGTCATTTTGGAAAAAAAATCAGACTAACTACCTGACAAATTCAGCTATGCAGTAGTGATATAATACATAATTGCTGCTATTAAAATGTAGTTTCTTTTGGGTTAAAACTAATTTTAATTATACAATACCTACTGGTCACCATTGTCACATGCTCTTCTCCCCCACATCACTCTTTTGTCTTGCATAATTGTTATCTGTGAAAAGATGACATAATATCTACCTTCTGCACATAACCATGTGACATATGGAGTGGTGTGCAGAATAAGAGAGTGGAGTGCAAAAGGTCATTCTGACTGTTTCTCCACTCTGTGGGAGGATGTATTTTGGCATGTAAATAGGTTAATTATGCAATAGCAGCAGGATAAGTAATTGCTGCCATTAAATTCCCAGGACAGTACAGGCATGTGGCACCTGTTGATGATATCCATACCATGGTATGCTGTAATCAATATTAGTGACCTAAATGGTCATATATTTTGCAAGATATTTATATTCTGCAGCCAAGTTATCTTAACATAATGATTTGACAAGAGCATTTGCTGATAGGCACAACAAGTAGATACAGTTATGCATCTTAATGTCTGCATCAACTTGCAACACTCCCAACTGAGCATCAACATCAAGTACAAAGCAATCTGAAACAGCAATCCTATTTAACGGATATAAAGATACATCTCATTTGGCTCTATCTTAGCTTGTAGATTATGCAAGGAAAACAGTTTACATATGTTCTATGGCTTGTGTGAGGTCTAAATTGGGCTGGAGTTTCTCCTGATTCATTTCCAAATGGGAAAAGAGTCTAGACATTATCTGGACGCATAAAGTGATATGCAGTGCAAGCTATGCAACTCTGTATACATGTAAAGTGTTAACACAGAAAATGTGAAACATATGCTATTATTAATTGGTACACTGCAATGTGCTAGCATAAAAATTGCATAAGAATATGTTGAATAAACATTAATACTCATTAAAAGCAACACTCTGTGTAAGAACATGAAGCTGACTGACAAAGGTAAAATTTCTGTTCAAAATGGCATAGATGAGACAAAACCAAAGAAGGACAAATCTAGATCTAAGAGACATTGTGTAGCCAAGAAGGATAAATCTAGATCAAAGAGACAATGTACCCCAAGAAGGATACATCTAGATCAATGAGACAGTGTGCTCAAGAAGGATACATCTGGATCTAAGAGACATTGTGTACCCAAGAAGGATATATCTGGATCTAAGAGACATTGTGTACCCAAGAAAGGTACATCTAGATCTAAGAGACATTGTGTACCCAAGAAGGATACATCTAGATCTGACTTTTTGTACCCAAGAAGGATACATCTAGATCTAAGAGACAATGTGTACCCAAGAAGGATACATTTAGATCTAAGAGACATTTTGTACCCAAGAAGGATACATCTAAATCTGATATTTTGTACCCAAGAAGAATACATTTAGATCTAAGAGACATTGTGTACCCAAGAAGGATACATCTAGATCTGACATTTTGTACCCAAGAAGGATATATCTGGCTCTAAGAGACAATGTGTACCCAAGAAGGATATATCTGGCTCTAAGAGACAATGTGTACCCAAGAAGGATATATCTAGATCTTAGAGACATTTTGTATCCAAGAAGGATACATTTAGATCTAAGAGACAATGTGTACCCAAGAAGGATACATCTAGATCTAAGAGACAATGTGTACCCAAGAAGAAGGGTACATCTAGATTTAAGAGACATTTTGTACCCAAGAAGGGTACATCAAGATCTAAGAGACATTGTGTACCCAAGAAGGATACATCTACATCTAAGAGACATTGTGTACCCAAGAAGGATACATTTACATCTAAGAGACATTGTGTATCCAAGAAGGATACATCTAGATCTAAGAGACATTGTGTTCCCAAGAAGGATACATTTAGATCTAAGAGACATTGTGTACCCAAGAAGGATACATCTAGATCTAAGAGACAATGTGTACCCAAGGATACATCTAGATCTAAGAGACATTTTGTACCAAAGAAGGGAACATCTGGATTTAAGAAACATTGTACTTGCCAGTTTCCATCAGATTATGGTGAATGTTTCTTGAAATAAATAAAATGCAGGCAACATTCCAAGTTTCCATACAAAGATAAGAATATGCTTGACAAGGGGCATAACTGTCCAAAAATAGAGTACATGAGACTAAACTGATAAAAGGCACAAACAAGTCTATGAGACAATGGTCATACCAAATTTTACCAGAACACCCAATAGTTTTTGAGCTGTGCCCGCTGTTACAAACATCATCCCATATGAAGATATAAAGCTAATGTCAAGGCCAATCAAAAATGGAGCTTTATGAGAAAAAATAGCCATAAAAGGCACATTTAGATCTATGAATCTACTTATGTACCAAACTATCAGGATATGGTTATGCTATATTATTCAGGAACTATGCTGGTTACAAGTGGAGATTGAAAAAGCACAATAACACTGGACCCAAAAGGATGCAAACTTTAAAAGACAGCATTGTAATTCATCAACCCAAATGGCATACAATTATGAATACAGATGCAGATATTAATGATAGTTATAAAAAAACTGCATACAGATGGGCTGACAGAATGATGGACAGACAGAATGATGGACAGACAGACAGATGGGCAGACATAATGATGAACAGACAGGAAAAGTGATTAATGGGTCAAGGGCTTTTTCATCTTGCCATGGGATCTTCCTCTTTACTGCCTGCTTGATACTGACAATGACATAAAGTACAATATGAACTTTAAAGTCATGAAGATCCAGATTAATATCATTAAAACACAAGAACTTTTATTTCTCACTGTTTGTTTATTTATCAGTGCAGCCAATTGTCAGCATAAATGTTTAAGAATATTGTTATAATCTATAATAATTTCATGATTCAGCTTTCACATATTTAGTACCACAGTGGTCCAAAAGAGAAAAGAAGCAAAGCAAATTTAGTGTTATTACCTTTGTAAAGCAAGATGGGGTCTTAAATTTAACTGCAGGTACACAGAGTATATGATTTTTCTTGAGGAATGAAAGAAAGTAAGAAATATCTTCAGGAAGTTGTTAGATATTTTCATTGCTGGGTGGTGTGTTGAAATAATAACTTTGAAATCCTAAGAAAAATACAACAAAGGATTTTAGCAACTGCCTTAGTCCTTATCATATGATGATTATTTATACAGACCTATAGAAGCTACAAGATAACATCATTGAGAAATAAAAAGCACATATAGATTTAGAAATGGGTATCTCTTTTTCTCATTCCATAGTGAAATAAGTAAATGCATTGGAAACTTACATTCTACATGTATATTCTCTTCATGTAAAGTAATTTTTTTAATTAAATAAATTTTAATATATATATATATATATATATATATATATATATATATATATATATATATATATATATATATATATATATATATATAGGGCTCAGTGACTTTATTTAGAGATTTTACCATAATTACTTAGAGTAATTAATCTAAATTGTGTCTTTAATATTTGTACAATATATATATATATATATATATATATATATATATATATATATATATATATATATATATATATTTATATATATATATATATATATATATATATATATATATATATATATATATACACAACCAAATTTTATGAAGCACAATTAGGTATAATCCTAATGAATTAAGTTATTCTAAAAATTAAGTTTTAAATTTGTGACATGTAAATGCATCACTTAACATTAAAATAAAAAAATATATTGTAAAATATCATATATCATATGGTACTAAAAATACATATGTGAAAAGATAAATAAAGGACTTGTTTTAATGTCCATTGTACAACATTAATAGCCAAAAACACTTGTGTGTTTTCTATTGCACTTGTTTTAAAATTAAAGTTAATGGATTTAATGTTTTATATTATAATGTTTTTATTTACCTAGAGGAAAAATCTGCTAGGGTCAGCAAAGAAAAGCAGGGATGGTCACCCAGCTGGAAACACATTTTTTTTTTTACTTACTGTTCGCCAAGAAATATTTGTCCCACATGAATGTGAAACAGAATGCCCAAGTTTGCAACTTACCATTCTATGCTTTGTAAATCAGGGGCCAACTAAATAATCTTTCAATTATAGTATTTAAAATAAGCCTATATTTCAATACTCAGTAAATAACCTTGTAATATTATACTTCAACATAAGCCTACCTGTAATTCAAATTTATGTATCTTCATGTTGGAGAAAAAAGTTTGTGTGCAATATAGTCTATTTACCATTTCACATTTCTGTTTTTAAGAACTGACAATAGGACATTAAAAATTCAAGTTATCATGGACTTATTCATGTAACCGAAATAGTCACAACACAATAGGGGGTTGGTATGTTAGTGGATTGATAATATAGACCATTTCATAATTGAAGTAAACAGAGAAAAGTGTTTTGCCCATTAATACACTGTAGCTGACAGGTCTGCAGGTGGACAGGTTTTCATTCTGTACCTTTTTAGTTTGGAGTCTAGCACACTAACAAATGAGCCATGACTGTTGTTGTTGTTGTTGTTGTTGTTGTTGTAGTGTATTTAACACATTTTTCAGCACATGAGAGGCTATGCATGGTAGTCAATATACCTGGTGGAGGAAGAACCTGGGAAAAGAGCCAATAACATATGTGAAGCTACCTGCAAACCGTGAAGGCACTTGGATAATTCGGGCCCTGAGCAATAATGACTGTATATATTAGTTATTAAAAAATTTGAATAAACATGAACTTGGTACTATACAAATCTTCCATAAAATGAACAAATAATGCTGCCTATAAAACAATTATGTCTTGACCAATTGTCTAGTGCTAAATTTTAAAGAAGTTTCTAAGACTCTAGTCCAAATTGATGGGTCAAAATTTCTATGGTTACCCAGTCCAAGCTGATAGTCAAAGTTTTAATGATAGTCCAGACTAAATTGAGGTGTCCAGACCAAATTGAGGTGTCCAGACCAAATTGAGGGGTCCAGTCCAAATTGAGGGGTCCAGACCAAATTGAGGGGTCTAGACCAAATTGAGGGATCCAGTCCTAATTGAGGGATCCAGTCCAAACTGAAGGGTCCATATCAAAGCTACTTCCATCTAACTAAAGGTCGAAGCCTGTTATAGTCTCACTAAGCATATCAAAGCTCCTTTCTTAAATTGTAGTTTGGTGCTCATATCAGCTGATGGCACAAGAATATTTATTTTGAAATATCCCAATTGAAAGTTATTAAATCTTTCTTGCCAGAACAAATTCCATTCATATCTACAACACATGTTGCTAGACAAACTATAATATTACATTATTCCTTATCAAAAGCTAGGCATCTGCAACCACAATTTCATTTAGAGCATGCAGATCTGGATCAGTTCATCCATTAATCTTCTGGGCGCTAAAAAGTTTGTATCAACTCCAGAATGTTGAAGAAATTTTAGTCATTATTTTGATTCCACAGTATCAATAAATGAAAATAAGAGAATTTGGTGCAAATAGAAACAAAAGGTGAGAAAATCAGGCGACTCATCCACTTCAGTTTTTATTGTAATGATAATTCATCTAAGACTTGCAAGGAATACCAAGCCAACTTAATTCTTGTTTACTTACAGCAGATATAAAAGTTATTCTCCTGGTAATTTAAAAACTTATCAATTATGTTTATTAACCATATATTCTCATTCTATAGATGAGACCAACTGCAAAATGCACAGACCGAAATCTGCCACTGCAGAATTGACAGCAGGACTGAGTCTGTTGAGTTTATTAGGAGGAATTGAAAATACAAGCAAAACAGACTCTGATCTGCAAGTGCATTATGCTATGACAAATCAGGATATTTATTGTTTGCAGTTTGATTATCAGCAAGTAGAGAGTATCTGGATAAAGTATTCTACATAGATTATATTTATAGATATAGATAAGAATATATCTCTCCCCCAATATACATATGTGCAAACAAACTTATAAATACATAAATATTTAAAAGTCAGACATACTTTCGAAAAACATAAAATTATAGCTTATTGTCAAGCTATGCTCTTATCAAAGGTCTGCTTGATTTTACATTGTATCATTATATCACTGAAAACTGAATGTACAAACATGCATTTATTGCATTCCATGTCATGAACTGTTGTTTACAATTTCATAGTAAGTTTCCTCAACATGGCCATGGATATAAATATAAAGAAGCTATTAATACAAACTAAAACAGCAATCAACTGTGGATAATCTTGTACTGAATATTGACAAGAAAGGTAAACAAATGGGATTTTGTCTTAAAAGAGGATTTGTCAACGAATAGGATTTTGACTTAAAAATGGGATTTGTCAACAAATGGGATTTTGTCTTAAATTAAAATTATGCTTCTGTCTTAATCATACACTGATTAATCTTAATTAAATCCAATTAATCCTAATTAAATCCAATTAACCCTAATTAAATCAGATTACTTCTAAGATTATGAGCAATAATATAAAAATCACACAGGTTTAAACAGAACTGTTCAGGTACATGTGAATGTCTACAGAACCTGGACTTAAGCCCCCAGAAAGGTGGTCAGCATCATGCATTCCAATACAGCTGTCCTTGGTTTTAAATATGCATGTGCATGTAACACTCCTGAGACTAATTATGATCCTGCAGAATAAACAAATACCTCATAATTCAACCTTGTTCTTGGCTGCAATCTTCTATTTATACTTTGTCTGTAACCATGAGTACCTCTGTGCATATAAAATTAGACTCACTGAAAGTTATTAAACAGTGTGCTATATCAGATAGGTACAAGACAATACTTGTTTGACTATGTGCAGATGCTTGTGAAGTATAAGGGATGGGTTTCAGTTTGATCCCTAGTGCTACAGCAGGAATTATCGTTATTCTTACATGATCATCGGAGGCTTCATATTATATAGCACCCAGATCAGCCTGGCTTGTCTGTGTCACACTGTAGCCTTGAGAAAGCGATTAGTCCCCATTTCCTTGGTTTAACATAAAATACCACAACAAATTTGTACCAAGGTATTTCTTAACATGATACTTACCATGGGGTATACTGAAATTAATTTAGAGACCAATGGTTTAATATTCTTAGACATGGGCCTGACATTATTTTAAACAAAACATTCATCTGTAAATAGCTGTAAAAATATCTTGCTCTGATTTATAGCAAACTAACACCATATGATGTCCAGTACATCAATTGAAGAAAAAAAAAATTATCTTGAGATTTAAAAAAATATCTCACCTTAAGCTAAAATCACAGCCCCATCCCAAATTATATCATCATTATACCTTGTGTTATGGATGAATTTATTAAATGTATGTTATCTGTGTACAATTTGTGTGTGTGTGTGCACATGTGTATATGAGTGTTTGTCTGTGTGTGTGTGTGAGAGAGAGAGAGAGAGAGAGAGAGAGAGAGAGAGAGAGAGAGAGAGATCTGGATTTAACATAGCTTTAAAAAATTTCAGTTATATAACTATGATGTCTGCAGTGTGGAAGTTTAATGCAATGTTAAATGCTGGGGCATCATGCCACAGACATGTAGCATCATGTTCTACCCAGTCACATTAACACTGGGGCATCATGCCGCAGACATGTAGCATGACATGTTCTACCCAGTCACTTTATCTGTACACCAGATAATCAGTTCTAACACAAACCTCTTAATGCTGATAGGCAAATGCTAGCACCATTTTTATGAGTCTTTGCTATGACTTGACAGGGGTTCAAACCCATAACCTCTTGCATCTGATCCAAGTCAGATACTCTAAGCACTTAGGTCTCCAGAGAGGTTTTGTGTAAGTTGTTAAAACTGTAGCTAATGCAAGTTCATGTTCATACTATCATTGCAGTTCCATAAAATATATTGTGTTGACATTAGAAATCTTGTCGATAAAAAAGAATGCTATACTATAGATAGAATAGGTAGGGACAGACTGAGTGGGAGAAATTAATTATTCTTCAGACAGAAAACAACTCTATTCCTGAACATCTTTCGATGATATACAATCTTACAAAGGATTAGATATCCTTAGATAAAAATTAACACATGCAAGAAAATAACTAAAAATATGACAATTACTTTTAATTTTTAATCTTAATTTTTTCCACAACACAATTTTAACACTGAATAGCTTTTACATCATTCCATTTACCACCATGTAATGGCATGCATGACACACTTCAAAACATTCCATTTTACCACCATGTAATGGCATGTATGATATGCACCAAAACATTTCATTTTACCACCATATAATGGCATGCATGACAAGCACCAACATTCCATTTTGCCACCATGTAATGACATGCATGACATGAACCAACATTCCATTTTAAACAATGTAATGGCATGCATGACACACATCCAAACATTCCATTTTACCACCATGTAATGGCATGCATGACATGTATAAAAACATTCCATTTTACCACCATGTAATGGCATGTATGACATGCACCAACATTCCATTTTACCACCATATAATGGCTTGCATGACACATATCAAAACATGTGATTAAAGGATCAGGAATATAGTTATGTGTAATATTCAAGATTAATTTGTGATAAATATAACTATTTTGTATAATATTTTTTTTATTATTTTGTCATGTAAAACACAAATGTGCTGTTAAGAGTAATTAATTCAAACACCAAATAACTCTGTAATTTCTGTATATTCCTTACTGATTGCAACTATTGAAGTACTGATATGGTGAACATTGAAAAAGTATTATGGTACACCAGAAAAAAGACTGGTATACTTGTTAATAATGTCACTCATCTCTATCCAAAAAGACAGTGGTATACTTGTGATGCCACACACCTATCCAAAAGAAAGACTGGTATACTGGCTATTCCACTCATCTCTATCCAAAAAAGACAGTGGTATACTGGTTATGCTACTCATCTCTATCCAAAAAGACAGTGGTATACTTGTTATGCTACTCATCTCTATCCAAAAAGACAGTGGTATACTTGTGATGCCACACATCTATCCAAAAAAAAGACTGGTATAACTGGTTATTCCACTCATCTCTATCCAAAAAAGACTGGTATACTGGTTATGCCACTCATCTCTATCCAAAAAGACAGTGGTATACTTGTTATGCCACTCATCTCTATCCAAAAAGACAGTGGTATACTTGTGATGCCACACATCTATCCAAAACAAAAGACTGGTATACTGGCTATTCCACTCATCTCTATCCAAAAAATGACTGGTATACTGGTTATGCCACTCATCTCTATCCAAAAAGACAGTGGTATACTTGTTATGCCACTCATCTCTATCCAAAAAGACAGTGGTATACTTGTTATGCCATTCATCTCTATCCAATAAGGTGCTAAATCTACAACCATTATTACCAACAATGTACATGATCTGTTACAAAAAAGTTATGCAAATGTCACATACAAAAAAAGAATAAAAAGAAAATGAGAAATGGCTAGGTGTGCAGTTGCATTGTTTAAGTACAGCTGGCATCGAATGATTGATAAAGTAAAAACTCCAATTATGTAAGAATGTCAGTATGAATGAATCTAAAAACAATGCTCAGTTTCTTCAAAGGTCATGAAGCTTAAATATTTTCATGGAGTGTATCTTGGGACCAGTTGGAAGATAAAAGAATTGATTTCATGTCTCCTGCAGAATCTTAAATAAATAATGCCAACAAAAGAATGCACTGCCTGAAAATGCAAGTCTAAAAGTAAGTTACTTGTCTGCCATCTTTTTTTTTTTGATGGGGTGAATGTTTAACTGTTACCATATATAATCTCATAAATCATTATGACCTTAAACTGTTGCATAAAGCACTGGCAGATCTGGTTATATGTAGACTGTTGTAATTGGTTGAATAAACAAAACAGACCTTGATCTGTCAGCAGATAATGTGGTGGTAGACTTAAGGTCTATGTTGTTTGCACTTGGATTCGACTTGTACACAAGTAAAGACAGTGCTTTCCAAAATGTCTATCTAACTCCAGTGCTATCATTGATTTGATGTCTGAAACAGCTGGTTCATAAACTCTGCCTCCAATGATGGGAAAAGGGCTGAAAGGTAAATGATTTCATTGTAGAAATATCACATAAAGGCCAATGCTGAATCATTCCAGGAGTTTCTGGCAAGTTAATATTGAAAAGAATTTGATAATACCCAAGAACTGGCAAATATTCACCAGCTAAGATGTGTTGGATTGTACATGAAAAATTGGATTAAAGTCTTTTAGGACCTTCCAATTGACTTTATACATTATTGTCAAACCATGCGAATCATGGACAATGCATACAGTTTAGTATTGCATGCAGTTCTTCATTTCTTGGAGCATTATAATCATGCCACATTTCAGGCCAGGGTCCTGAAACATATATATGCTGGACATGATAGACAATGAGCTAAAATGACCAGTAACTAACACTGCAGGGCAGATCTGGGTCTGTGCAGTTTGCAGTTGGACTCAGGAGTGCAAAACCTTTTAACATTGTGATTAATCTGAAGAACTTGTATTAACCTTAATCCAAAGTGTGGACATTTATGTATATGAATACACAAATAAATCCCAAAGCAGGAGTTGATTAAGCCCCTGGCCCCTGCCCTGGTCTGCTTGTTTGCAAAAGGCTGGTTACTACCAATGGCCCATTCAGCAGTTCATTTTTCAAAAGTCTTTATTTGACTTAATTGGGAGGGCAAATTGATTTTACTGCAGGCCAGTCAATTTTCATGTGAGCTGGACCTACTGGCAGATGGAAAATTCTGCATTAAGTTGACCCCTGCACTGTGATTGATATGTTGAGCTTCCACCAACAGAGGTTAAATCAGGGGCCCTTGAGAACTAAATGGTCTAAAGTGAATGCCATTACTTACTGATTACTGACATCTCACATTTGTACATGTGGGTTTGAGTTTCAGGGTCACCCTATGTGGTTCTTCCTAAGGTTTTCCTCAGTTCTTTAGTTATAATGGCTGCTATGTATAGTCTACCATGTGCTGCAAAATGACCTACCCACAACAACAACAGCCTCAATAATGAAGCAAGAAACTCTCCAAAACATTCAATATACAAGAGATTTCACTGGCAGTAGGACAAAAATACCACCTTAAAGACTATAGTATTGCACATAGTGCATTATGGTTGAAATCTACCTCTTTTGATAAATGAAAGACTTTTGAAATATTACATAAAAATGTAATTTTATGTTCTCTATCAACACATTACAGAACCAGTCTATATCAAGATTGGTACAGTAATGTTTGGTGGAGTAATTACCTGATGAGGCTAATGTGTACAAAAAAATAAAAAGAAGTCACTAACCAAAAACTGATTTTGGCAGGGACAGTTAAGTTAGTATTTTGAGATTTTTGTGTTCAATCATTATTGTATCATTTATGATGATTTTAAACGAATAATTAAGGCAAGGTCATATATTCCTTCGTTCTGTTCATGTCAAAATATATATATATGCACTTTCTCCCAATTGTAAGAAACACCAAGAAATATGAGACTCAACACAGGATCTTTGGGGTGAAGTTAATTTTGAGAGACACTGGAAAGAGTAACTTAAAAAATTCATTAACAGGAAAAAAAAATTCCTTTGTTGGCTAAGCATGGCTGTTTTGTCATTGCTACTTCTAATGTTGAAACAGAGAATACATTCTCCATTATTCACAAAATACAATGTGATTCAAGGGAAATCTGGACCACAAAACTATTACCACTTGTTATCTTTACAATCCCTATAAAACATTCAAACTTTATGTCAACAATGAAATCTACTGGTTTAGATGTCAATCTACTGATCAAAATTTGTAAATCTATTGTTTTGATTCTGTCACATGTATAACATACTATTGTGTTTTCACCCAAGAAATTCAATTGCATCCAATTTAATGTGAACCAGAATCTTGCCAAACACTGAATCTTCCACCTGCATGATTGCCATATACATTTGGCAACCATGAAAAAATCTATTATTGGCTATATTAATACAGTGTGACCCCGCTATAACATGCTCAGTTATAATGTGAATTCAGATATAACGCATTTGTGTCATAGCTCCCGAAACTTCATTCACCTTATTACCAATATTTTTCTCATAAACAAAAAAAATATAAAGTACGTAAAGTAAATTGCATAAAGTTTTATTATCATGTTGGAAAAGAGATTGCTTATAAATTAGAATATAAGACATTTGTGGCGTGGCTCCTGAAATATCATATACATGTACATGTATTATTCTCATACATGAAAAACATTTCTTCTTAAAAGTGCAACAAAAAACAAAAAAAACGTGTAGAAAGTTTATTATCATTTTGGAGAGGAAATCATGTATGGATTCTAATATAAAACGATCATGGCGTGGCTCCTGAAATTCCATTTACCTTATTACTGGTATTTTTCTCTTAAATAAAATTAAGTATGTAAAATAAGTTATGTAATATTGTAATCATTGTCAAAAAGAGATTGTTTATAAATTTGAATATAAGACATTTGTGGCATTGCTCCCAAAATATCACATACATGTATTATTCTCATAAACAGAAAACATTTCTTCTTAAAAGTGAAAAAAAATAACGTGTAGAAAGTCTTATTGTCATTATGGAGAGGAAATCACATATGGATTCTAATATAAAATGATCGTGGTGTAGCTCCTAAAATTTTTAAATTTAACAAATTTCTTACAGTTTTGTGCCAAAATAAACATCGGAAATACGAGTATCTGAACCCATGTCTGGGTCTTTTGAGAACTTTGATCTTTGTTTTGTTAACAGCAGGCCATCAACATGTGCATGTGGCTTGTCGGTTTCTTTTATGCAATCAGTTGACCAGTGAATAATGCCATCCATTTCCTACAAATATAACTCCCTTGCCTACTGACAATTATTCTTGCTATAGTATTTCAAACAAACAGGTGTACAAGTGTAAATTAGTGGACATTTAGAATGGAAAATGAAAAATGGAAACATAAATCTTTTACAAATAAAGAAAAGATTGAAACTTTGGACAGGATTAGGTCCGGTGTTAGACAATCACAAGTAGCTAAAAATTTAGGTGTGAATGAATCAACAGTCTGAGGCTGGAAGAATGAGGAAGCAAAACTAAGATGGTTATTCATAAAAATTAGGGATTGATGAGAAAAAAGCAAGACTAGAAGAAAACAATGAACTTGAGGCACAAGCTGAAAAATTTCAAACCGACTTACATAGACATAATTCAAGCTTCAAAGCAGCAGTGGATGGCTGGATTGTTTTAAGAAATGACATGGGATTAGCCAGGCGACAAATCAGTTTTTCAAAAATAATAAAGTACATATCATGGATGAAAAAATTTAGCAGTATGAAATTTATACAGACACCATTGCTTTGAAGCTTGAATCATGTCCATGTAAGTCGGTGTGAAATTTTTCAGCTTGTGCCTTTAAAATTGGTCCTGATATAGGCACTCCTTCAGCTTAAGTCTGCACAAACTACTGATACAGGGTTACATCAAGCTCGGTGTTTACTGCAAATCTTGCTTTTTTTTCCTGTCAACCTTCAGACATACTGTTTCATCATTCATTACATACTACTTTCTATTTATTTTTCCCACTGAATTCTGTCGCATACTGATCTGTGACAAAATTACTGAATATTCTAAATGTGTGAAAATATTTTCAATGGAAATGCTTGTATTGTGGATTGTGAGTACACGGTGTTGATACTCTATTCATGCTTTAGATTAACTATGTATGTATAAACTATACACATGGTGGTTCTATGAATAAAATAATATATTATACATGCAATTTGTTATCACTGCAGGTGTTTTTTTCTCATTTAATATACATTGATTTAGAATAGTAACTGTGCCAATAAAGCACACATTTTTGCACCCGCTTTTACCCTTCCCCCATTCCCTGAACCCTGCAAATTTGTTGATAACATACATGTTTGCTTATAACACTGTTCAGTTCATAACAATGCCAGGTTATATGGCTCCTGACTACTGCATTATATCGGATGGATCACAAGGTAATAGGTTTTATTAATATAACCTGTTATCAAGGGAGCACTTTAATGTGAGACATCAGTACAGGGATGGAAGAATGAATCTGGCAATAGCAACAGGTAAGTATTACATCACTAAAATTAGTTTACACTAGCCTTCCCCCCAATACCCTAAATTTTAATGTCAATTAATATCTTATTGCTATTGTATAGCTGAATCTGTCATTTTAGTGGGAGGTCATATATTATTAGGTTTTGTTACATCTTCTTTTTCCCAGACATGTCCTTTGTGGTCCATAAATTTTAAACTGGCCAGGTTTTCTAAATATTGAAAAATATTTGACTTTTATCCTGCTTTTTTCTTTATCAAATGGATTTAGATATGTTTATACAGAACCATGCGGCAGTAATATATTTTATTTTGCTTTTCGATGCAATATGGAAATATTATATACTCACTGATAGATACTGCTACAGATACAAATATAAAGTCCAATTATTGTAACCCTAGACAGATACCAAAACTGGTGAATAAAAAACAAACAGAAGGAATACACAACCTCAGAGGAGAGCAGGAGACTGCTGTTGGATGGAATCCATATGGGCCAATTTTTGAGTGACAACAATCAGATCCAGATAGAAAATGAATGAGTGATCATAGCTGGAGGATGAGATAATAGCTTGAAAGTGACAAAATAAAGCTCTCATCACATCCTCAGATGATAGGCATGTGAGGCAGCAATAACATGAACCTTATTGGCTTTAACTTTTATAAAGTACAGGTCCCTATCAGTAAGGGATTGGTAAAGGTCTCTTGATAGCTAACACTTATTTATAATGGTGGAAGCTGAAATATCAGCTGAACTTTTAATGGGCTGGTAAAGATGTTTCCTACCCTTTCTACCCTGCCTTTAAATAAAAATAAACTGGACATACAAGTATATCTTGGTCTTCAACAGCACAGATAAGGTAAAGACTGAGAATCTCATTTAGGCATGGAGCAACCAATGAAAGCTAGGTTGTTTGCTAAAATAAAAGACTGGTTGGCAAAGGAAATAAAATGACTCTTAATTTCTATTGAACCTTTCATAGCTTTCTCTATGGATTGTCATCAAGCTCACTTCTTCATTTCAAAGATGCAAGAAAACTGTCTTGAGGGTAAGATATTCAAAGGATGCTTCATTGAGAGGTGAGGGCAGAGACCAGGAGACACAAGAGAGATTCTGTTTAGGTTTTACAGAGTAAAACACTGGTCTCTGCAATTCAAAGTACCTGATCAGGTATTCTAAAAATCTATTCTGATTGCAGGGCCTTCTGAAAAATTTTATGTTGAAGATGACTGCTTGATAGCCTCTAATATTAGAAACTGAGCATTGTTTCTCAAAAAAAAGAAAAAAAAACAGTGACTGAACTAACAGAGGAATTGCCAGGACTGACACTTTTTCTACTACAGCAATCACAAAAGACATCTGGTATAATAAGCCTTAAAGACTCTTCCTGAGACCATAGACCCTAAAGAATCAGACCTTCTGGATCTAGATAAGCACCCTGAATCTGACAATTTGTCTGTGAACAGTAAGAATTGGGTTGGGGGAGCCATATGGAGATTCTGGCTAGAATTTAAATGGTAGTGGAAATTCCAATGCAGGGAAGACAGAATCTTGCAATGGATTTATCTCTGGTTTCTCTTAAGTTCACTATGGACCAACAGTGAGACAGGCCTAACCTGACGGACATTAGACAGCCATTGTGAATGAACCAGTTGTTGAAATATTGAAGGATTGGGATACCCCATGACCTTCAATGGGATGCTGCTCCTCCCAAGACCCTGGCAAAAGCTCTCAGTATAGAGACAAGGCTGAATAGCAGAGCTTAGAATTGGAAGGACTCCACATCCAAACAAAATTTGATAGAGGAATGAGAAGGTATGCATTCTGAATATCAGTTAAGAATGTCAGGTCTTATAGCATTCATGACTGAGGAATGGCTCCTCCAGCAGAAATTTGTTTAGGAAGGAAAGGTTAATAATTAGACAAGACTTTTCTTCATTTTTGGGAACCAAAAAAATGGCAATAGAAGGCTGGAAAGTTGTCTTTTAACACCCTGTCTGTTGCATCTTACTGAAGATAAGAATGGACCTCTTTCTTTAAATGAGACAGATTTAACTGATGGAAATAAATGGGGGGGTAGTAAAGGGGGGATGATGCTGGAACCTAAGACAATACCCATCTCTTAAAAAAGTTATAAAAGGCCCAACCATTGACCATTATGTATGACCAAGACTGTAAAAAAGAGGTTTATCCTGGTGCCAATGGGAAGCAAAGTAAGTGGTATGGTCTGCAATAAAAGGAGCAAACTCATGTCAGCCTACAGGTGCCTGCCATGGAGCAGGGTGTACTAAAATGGGACTGTTACTTTGACCGGAGCTGCATAGCTTTAAAGAATTTATCTGGTGGACTCTGAGAGTGACCAAGATGATTTTGCTTCTTGGCTGGTTTCATAGAGCCAGAAGTGAATGCAATGGAATAGCCATATATGTAGGGAAGAGTCTTCTAAATTGAGTCTTAGCCTCCAAGGGGGTGGGGGTGGGGCTGCCCCGGACCTTTCTTACTGTGCTTTACTAAGACCTTAAAATTGTCCAGTGCCACATCCCTGCAGAGGTGGAGAAGCTCTGCTGACAAGACCATGGACAATAGCAATGCTTGCTAAGAAGGTTTGCTATTGCTTCCAACACACAATGGAGAACCATTAGTGACAGAGATTCCTCCTAACAAGACTGCTGAATAGAGCTCAGCATGCAAGGCTATGGTCACTAATGACTTTTGTTCTAATGATTCTATTGTTTTTACTTTTAGGCAAGCCTAGGTTCATATATACACACTCAATAGTGCTGTTTCTACATCCAAAGTGCATGGCTTGGGAGGACTATGAACCTACATTGTCTAGCAAAGGCTTGGCTCTTGCTAAGTCTTTAAGAAAGGTCCTTGACTGTAACTCACTGAGGAAGGAGTCTGGTCAAGAAAATGATCCAGAAAGTTTCTCTAAACCAGTAAGTAGTTTTGAGTTACCAGAACCCGAAGGTTTCAGACACAGATCGTTAGGGAAGAGATGGTAAACCTCATTCAATCAAATCCTCTTCCTCTGCCTCCTTAACCATTTGAGAAAGGAATGTGCCACACTGGCGTGTTCAGAATCCAGCTTGTTGTCTTTAACAGGACAGAGAATGCATCTTCATCCTGCAATCTTTCCTAGGACCCAGTTTCTTTCTGCTTTGGGGAAACTTGGCAGAATGAGAAACTTGATTTGCAAACTCCTGAAGAGATAATAAACTGTTTAGAGCAGTAGTCCCGTTTTGTGGTTAAGGGTTATTCTCTACTACCTAGAGAGTTTTGGGGAAGGTCTATCCCACTCCCTGATTTTAGACCTAACCTTGTCCTGACTTAGTAAGTTTAATGACTCTCCATGAGATCCCATAGGCCACAAAATAGTTATTGATCCTCTTACATGGTAATCAAATTGGGTGTATACCACAAGGAGATTTCTTGAGGTCCCACTTAAATACACCTAGCTTAGATATTGCTCCTTAAATAAATAAGCTGAAAGAAGAATGATATAACAAAGAACACACCAGAAAAGAGTGGACTATATCTATATTAATACAATTTATTTAGTGAAAAGACACCTTATGTAAGTGCTTCACTACAAATAAAATGTAAAAAGGAAGCAACAGTAAGTTTTAGGGATATAAGAACAATTAAATCAACCAGGTTTTTTTAACTCATTAACCCCTAGCACCCCAATAATTCCTCACACTTTTCCTCTCTCATCTCTGTGCCTCAATATCGTGGCAGAGTTTACCTAGCTTGTATACTGGGCACGGAGTTTGAGTGACAGTATTTAGTATGGCTTATTTCTCCCACGATGAGTTAAGTCATCACAAACCATTGGCTGCTTTCAAACCATTTCCTAATTATGCAGGCCATTGAACCAATAAAATTTTAGCTTACATGGAGTGAACACTTCTGAACACACAGGAAAAAAGTTGATTTTGATAGCAGCGGAAATAGTTAAGATATTTAGAACCAAAAATGATGCAAATTGGTGGAAATCAGCCAGTTGGAGCAGACTTTTACTAAATGTTTTATTAGGTTTTAAATTTTCAGTGAGAATTAAAAGGAAGAAAGGTAATTTAAGAGCAAGGAAAGTGTTTGCATCTTTGAATGGTATTCACAGGAGTTAACTTTACAAAAGAGATGACAAGTGGAATTTCTGTGTACATAAAATATAATTATTGTATGTGTTAACCATTGTGTGTGCTCTACCGGTTGTAGATTTTCCATCATATTCCATGGAAAACGCTGGAAAATTCTAGCATAGAAAACGCTAGAGTATTTGGACTAATATTCCATCCTCTGTCCGGGGTAGGCTGGAAAACGCTGGAAAATTCTAGCATGAAAAACGCTGGAGTATTTGGACTAATATTCCATCCTATGTCCAGGGTAGGCTGGTAAACACTGGAAAATTCTAGCATGGAAAACGCTGGAAAATTCTAGCATGGAAAACGCTGGAGTATTTGGACTAATATTCCATCCTCTGTCCAGGGTTAAGGCTGGAAAATTCTAGCATGGAAAACGCTGGAAAATTCTAGCATGGAAAACGCTGGAGTATTTGGACTAATAGTCCATCCTATGTCCAGGGTAGGCTGGTAAATGCTGGAAAATTCTAGCATGGAAAACACTGGAAAATTCTAGCTTGGAAAATGCTGGAGTATTTGGACTAATATTCCATCCTATGTCCAGGGTTAAGGCTGGAAAACACTGGAAAATTCGAGAATGGAAAACGCTGGAAAATTCTAGCATGGAAAACGCTGGAAAATTCTAACATGGAAAACGCTGGAGTATTTGGACTAATATTCCATCCTATGTCCAGGGTTAAGGCTGGAAAACACTGGAAAATTCGAGCATGGAAAACGTTGGAAAATTCTAGCATGGAAAACGCTGGAAAATTCTAGCATGGAAAACGCTGGAGTATTTGGACTAATATTCCATCCTATGTCCAGGGTAGGCTGGAAAACGCTGGAAAATTCTAGCATGGAAAACGCTGGAAAATTCTAGCATGGAAAACGCTGGAGTATTTGGACTAATATTCCATCCTATGTCCAGGGTTAAGGATGGAAATCGCTGGAAAATTCTAGCATGGAAAACGCTGGAGTATTCGGACTAATGGATTTTATGGATTATTTATGGCAAAAGAAAGAAATTGATAAAGATCATTTATTTTCACTTTTATGCACAAGTTCTATTTCTGCATGTAGCATGAAATTTATACCATTATGTACATAATTTTATTGAGAAATGTTGTGCCAAATTTCAGCCTAATTAAACAAATATAAATATAATAATAAATTTACTGGAAGTAAATCCTCTGGAAAAATATGCAAGCCAGGAGCTGTAAGTCTCAGGGATACAAGCAATGGTAAGACTAACACTGGTTTAGGTGTTCTCTGCAAGTATGCTGTAGGGGACTGTCTAGCTATTTGGCTCAGGGATTAATGAGTTAATATAAAAAGAAAGCAAGGGTCTACAAAGGACTTAGCAAAACACCAGTAGGTTATGATTGCAAATAGAATTATAAGAGCTGTCTAGACTAAAAATAAAAAGAACCAGAGTTCTTGAACAATGAGTTTTATAACAGATGCAATTAGGAAGTGGAGTGGGACCTGCACAGCACCTAGAAATATAAGATTCAAGTTAAACTGAAGACTGAAACTGAAGTAAGACTGAAAAAATGTAAGGTTAGGAAAATTCAACTAAAATACTGACCATTACAGCTAGAAATGATATTTCAATAAAAAAAACAAAAAAAAACAACCAATTAAAATTACTAACATTCTAAGAGGGGATAAAATAAATTACAAAGACCACATGTACTGAACAATTTTAAAAGAAATTCTCATCAGAGTTGAATTAAACTAATAAAAATCTATCAGGGTATAGTCCTTAAAATATGTAAAGAATATTTAGTACACAAGATGTTAATAATTTGTTTGTTGACACATGTAAAAGGCACTAATCTTTTTTGCATAAACAATGTCGAAACTTACAACATGGTGACAAAAAATATGGGAAGTTCCTTCATTGCAAGCCCAAATGAATGGGGCAGGGGCTAATTCAGTGTTCTGAAAGATTTTGATTCACACCAACGGAATTTCTGTCAGTCTATCAGCTATTTTCCTCCTAGAAAAGTACAACCTATGTAATAAAAAAGTATGATTTACTGACATTATAACTGTTTTACTTTTGTAGTGCTAAATACCATTTTACTGTGTCCCTTCATTATACTGACAGTCAGTTTCAATGAAGAAAATATTTCAATTTGGGAACATACTGCCTACATTTTATCTGTGAATAAGTCAATGAATAAACTTGGAACAAATATATAAATTATTACAACTTGAACTCCTATGGTGTTAAATCCACCATGAATCAATTACTACCTAGCACTAGATATACAATAATGTTTTCCACAAATGCAATTTGTGTTCTAATTGGTACAAAGGGCTGAACAGAAGGTCATAAATTCTGACTAAAAATTAATTAGATGTCTTCATTATCACAATTTTACCAGTATCATTGGGCATAATTCAAAGTCATTTGAGTTGCTCAACAACTATTTATATCCTCTCTAAAAAGCCTTTTTAAAATCAAAACAGCTCAATTAGTGGCTTTTTTTGTACCCAAAGTGCAAGTTATCCACAAACTTCCATAGTACATGTATGTGATTTCGCAAATTTTGGCTGATCTTTGAACCACAGTGAACTTTACCTCTGACAGATTGAGATCTAAATCAACAGGCTTCCACCTTATGCCTTCTACAAATTTCAAACTTTACTTGATTACAAATCTTACACTAAAATATTCTGCTCAATCAAAATGATAACATTTGTCAATTTCAATTTGCAAGCTCAGTCTACTATGACTCAAAATGTTCAATAGGGTTTATGACAGATACTGGTCAGCTGTATTATTGTGTAGAAATTGTTTTCTTCTTTCAAAATAGACAAAGCAAATACCTAGTCTTTAGTGTCCATTAGTTTGTGAATCTAGTTTAAAATATGTATGTATGTATGTATGTATGTATGTATGTATGTATGTATGTATGTATGTATGTATGTATGTATGTATGTATGTATGTATGTATGTATGTATGTATGTATGTATGTATGTATGTATGTATGTATGTATGTATGTATGTATGTATGTATGTATGTATGTATAAATGTATAAATACATGCATGTATGTATGTATAAATAAATGTATAAATAAATGCATAAATACATGTATGTATGTATGTATGTATGTATGTATGTATGTATGTATGTATGTATGTATGTATGTATGTATGTATGTATGTATGTATGTATGTATGTATGTATGTATGTATGTATGTATGTATGTATGTATGTATGTATACAGATAGGAACACAGCTTTACATTAATGGATTCACAAAACATTAAATCTGTAGTTCTACAAAAGCCTGAAGAAACACAATGTCTGAACTCACGAGTTAGAGAGCTCACTGCAAGTGAAAAATATAAGCAGCTGAGATTAAGAGAGGAAAGGAAAAAAATGACTTGAATTTTTACAATTTGACGGGAACAATTTAGAAGGATTATCACATTGGCTCGACATTGAACACTTGTGAATATTTTTATGATAGGAGTGGAATGAGTTAATTTCTCTAGTACTGAACAAGCATAATGTCAGATATCATTTTCAAGTTCAGTTGCTTTTCTGTATATTAAGACTATTCCTTCCGCCACCACACACATGAGTGCCTGCCATGAATGATCAGCCCTAGAACCAAAGATATCCACTCTTTTGTCCAAAAGGATAAAAAGTAATGAGTCATTGTCTTGACAAAAAAAACACTGTGAATCTAATATGTCTATTGCATCTATTATTCTTTCAAACATAGTGTTACATTCATCATTTAGGGCTTGGCAGTACAGTAACATGCTTTTGGCTCTGTCTGAAGTCAATCTATAGCAGAGTTTACAATTATTTTCATTCTCTGTTTAAACTGAACACATTGTTAACTATGCAATGTTAGCAAAAGTTTTATCAGGAAAACATTTACCTAGCTTCCAGACAACAAGTGGTTTTGGAGATTAGCATGAACACTTGTATAATGTAAAAGTTCAGGCCTTATTGTAAGTTTAGTTTTTCATGATGATTCTTCATATCTTTATAGCAGTGAACTGTGGTTTCAATAACCTCCCCAGACTGGTTTCAGGACAGAATATTGGGTGTTCACATATAGGTTGAAGAAACCGCCATCAAAAGAACATGATATATATCTTTGGTGGCATTCACCAGTTATAATCTACTTTTGAGAGAGTGATGAACAGTAAGGTGAAAGTTGTTTACATTTTAAACATGCACAGTGGAGAGATTGTTGGCATACCTATATGCTACTTTCATGTAATGTGGCTGAAATTTCTTTGGATTTTGGAAATTTTAAATGATCTTAGCACACTACTAACTAAAATGATTGCCCCCTTGTGTTCCAAAAATCAATCTTTCCATGAAATCTTATGTTCCATAACAAATAGAGCTAATAATGGCTCAGCTATGCAGGTGAAATGCTGGAGAATAAGTATAGACGATAGAACGATAGCAGGTGAACCATATCACAAGGAAATCTATAATTATATATTAGTTTTGTACTTTGTGGACAAGATGACAGTACAAAGAGTCCCATGAAATTTGGGCAAGATCATAATATCCTACATTATGAACACTATAGTTTGCTTATTATATGGCTTTTGTTAAATAACAAATTGTGTTGAAATTGCCTTTCACAAAATTAATGTGGATAATAATGTCTAAGAAGAAAAAAAACTTAAATTAATTACTTGTATTACTTAAATTAATTACTTGTATTACTCAAATTAATTACTTGTATTACTAGAATTAATTACTTAAATTACTCAAATTAATTACATGTACTTGTATTACTGAAATGCACATCAATCCTTATAATGTGATAAAAATTTCATACTATTGTGACATGACAGACATGTTGCAACAATTCTACTGGACCCTACATGTACTTAACAGTGTCCAATCAATCCAATGGATCATCACATGCAACACATAGTGCAAGTTAATTATGTGTTAAATAATTAAAATAATACAGTTCACAATCAATCTCTGATGAACGATAGTGTAAAAGGTTCAGGAGACAGCTGTTGAGACATAAAAACCAATAATTTGACCACAAGAATCTTCTATGACCTTGACCCTGAACCTGGAAACCAATGGATCACCTGCAATCTTGAAGACAATTCATTAAAACAAATGTAAAATTAAATGTGGACTAACATGAAACACTGACAAGATTAATAACCACTATTGTGATTGGGTGCTTTTCACTTACCTCCACCACAGGTTTGTGAACATTCAGTAAATCCAGAAATCCTCCATAAAAAGTTGATTCTATCAACAGTAGTGGCAATTCTAGGCTGATTTTCTATTTGATTCACACTGTCTATGTCATAACTTGTTTGAGACCGTGTTCTATCATATCCTGACTGACTGTAAATAGGCTGTTTTCTGTTTGCATCATCTACCCGATAATTTGTGGAAACAGAACCAGTCTCCACTCTACTTTGATCTGTCTGTAGCTGAATTTGATTTCTTGAGTCAACCTGATGAGAAGAACCTGCACGGAATCTATTTATAGCTTCCTGTGTCCCATACTGCTCTTGATTTGACTGCAAGGGCTCGTAACTGGAAGTTTGTACCTCAGGGGCAATATATCGTGGATTCTGACCAAATCGGAAGCTACGTCCAAATGACTGGTCACTGGCTTCCTTATCTTTTGGCGGGGTATATTGGGTATTTGTAAATTCTGAGCTAGATTTGGTCTCTAAAGGTGCTGTAAAATGTTGGTGCCTCCTTCGATGTGCCCAAGTGGAAGATGAAACAGGATCTGACTGGTATGTCTGGATCACTCGTTCCATTAATCCTGCTGGAATGGTATACTGATACTTGATCCCAGGATTTGTTCGGTAAAACAAGAGCTGAAATAAAAAATAAGATGCTTAAGTGGACCTACTATCTCCTACCATGCATACACTAGTCTTAAAAGCATTGCAATAAGGCCCATAACTCAGGTTTAAAGACACCTGTCAGGATAATTTCCAGCTATTTAATTGAAATTGATGCTCTTAGACATGTTATTTAACTTTATTTATATATTTTTAGCTTAATCATATATTGTATTGGCAAATACCATATGAGTATGAAAAGTGTTCACAGTAGGACTAGACTCACCAATGACACTGCAGATCCTAAAGAACATTCCAACCACATTTAATCAAAATAATGTCCTATTGAAGACACAACATAGCCAGCAGTTCCAACCCAGATAAATTCTGGTACAGCTTGTTATGAAAACAATACCTACCAGGTTTAAACCAAAATTGATTCAGATGTTCTTTAAAAGAAATATAAAGAAAGTGTTTTCATCAGACACATTGTTGCAAGCGGAACAATATCAAACACAATTCTGGTAGAATATGTCCTATGAAACATTCCTACCAAGTTTCATAAAAGTCAGCTTAACCATTCTAATGAAGCCTGACTGTTGCTAAAAGAAGCCAGTTGGAAATAAATCTGGCAGAACAATTAATACAAATCGCTACAACCAAGTTTAACATAAACCAGCTCAGCCGTGCTAGGACAGAAATTTTTAAAAGGTTTTCAAATAGTAGTTTCTATGGAAGTCACATCATTACCAGGAGAACCACCCAAAAGAAACATTTAATACAGCATGACCTAAAAAACATTATAACCAAGTTTAATAAAACAAATTGTCTAGCTGTTCTCAAAAAGTTAAAATAGGCTATCCATATGGTTGCTATGGCAGCCACACCTTTGTCAGAGCAGTCATACCTAATCCAATTTTAATAAATCATGTGCTATGAAACAATCCATCTGGTTTATCAAAATTGGATCATGGTTGTAAAGAAAAAAATATAAATAGGTTTTCATCCCAGTTGCTAAAAAAAACCCCACACCACTGCTTCATGAGCCATGCCATACCATATATAATTTTAATATGCATATCCTAAGAATGATTCTGACCAAGTTTGATCAAATTCTGGCTAAATTTTTCATTGAAAACTAGTTTTCCATGGTTACTATGGTAGACATGCTCTTGTTAATGGTGCCACATTGAAAATTGTTTTGATACAGCCTAATTAAAAATAATTGCTTAGCCATTCAAGGAAAAAAAGTCTTTCCACACTGTTGTTATGAAATCCATACCACTTCATGGGAACTAACTAGGATGCAAGTTTGATAAATCATGGTCCAAGAAACATTTCTGTCTACCCAGTCTGATGATGCTTGCTATGCCATTTTTGAGAAGATGTTCAAAATAAGATTTCCAAATAGCAAGGAAGCCACACAACTGTTAGGGAGCCACCCAAGACAATGTTTTGATAAGTACATATGCTAAGAAACATGCATACCAAGGGTAATAAAAATTACCTTAGCAGTTTGAAAACATGTAAGTTTAATACATCAGGGTTCAAGAAACATTCCTACCCAACACTATTTGGGAAGCTATCACCAAAACATAATGTACACAGAGTTTTTAAATATTTATGCCAGATACAATCCTAACTGGATGACCCATTCTGGAAATATGCTATTAAATTTAGCTGCTATGGAATAAGGAATCCACACAACTGTTAAGGGAGCCACCCTGAATTAAATTAAGGTTGAGCATGTCTTGGGTAACATTCCTACCAAGTTTAGCTCAATGGGCCAATGGGTTTGAGATGAAGTTGACAATAGCAATGTTGACAGATGTCACATGATGGCCAATGGGTTTGAGATGAAGTTGACAATAGCAATGTTGACAGATGTCACATGATGGCCAATGGGTTTGAGATGAAGTTGACAATAGCAATGTTGACAGATGTCACATGATGGCCAATGGGTTTGAGATGAAGTTGACAATAGCAATGTTGACAGATGTCACATGATGGCCAATGGGTTTGAGATGAAGTTGACAATAGCAATGTTGACAGATGTCACATGATGACCAATGGGTTTGAGATGAAGTTGACAATAGCAATGTTGACAGATGTCACATGATGACCAATGGGTTTGGGATGAAGTTGATAATAGCAATGTTGACAGATGTCACATGATGGCCAATGGGTTTGAGATGAAGTTGACAATAGCAATGTTGACAGATGTCACATGATGGCCAATGGGTTTGAGATGAAGTTGACAATAGCAATGTTGACAGATGTCCCATGATATCAAATGTATACCAGACACAAGACCATATAGTAAGCTCACTTGGCTAATAGAAAATTATAGAAATACAATATTAATTGGATTGGCTTTTTAAGTAAACATGTAAATTGAATGAATTAGTGTAAAACAATAAAATACATTTGTAGAGATACAATTTGATGGATTACTATTCCATTTTTTTCCTTATCCTTCACTTTCATATTATAGAACATAAATCAGATATGATTAAAGATCAAGCACAGGAAATTCCATTTAGCTATTGTTTAGCTGAATTTGTCAGTAAGATAATGAAACACAGAGAAATGGGATGTAATCACTGATCAGGGCTATGTTATGGAATATTACTGTTTCTCTGTACTATAATGATATGACTCTTGAGATAAAATTGCAGCACATTGCTGTGTTAGCTCATTAACCCCTGGGACTGCATTGACGTGGCAGGAGGTGGTAGCAAACTTCTGACCTCTATAGTGTCAAGGTCATGTATGACACAATAAAGTGGGTGGTATTATACAAGGAAGACAGATGTAGCTTTACGATAATACCAAATAATATGGATGTTCTAGTTGCTTTACAAAATACAGAGGAAAAAACATAACTTTTTGGACCTGAGTTTTTCCAGCCGAAATTTGACAAAGGTTGGAATCTGATTTTGTGTCCGGATTTTAGACCTCTTGGTCTCAGATCTAAGGCTGACTGGTCTAAATTGCATACAGACAAGCAAGCCTTTACAAAAAATAGGATAAGATGGACATTTAGAATAAAGAGTGGTCTTGACATGAAAAGGATGGGTCAGTTAAGCAAAAAAAAAAGTATTAGGATGTATTCAGAAAAAGCCCCCAAAATGGGTTTCCTATTCACATTTTAGGCCAAAACTTCCAGCAAATGTTGTAGAGTGGCTAGGGTTTTGAGACCTCTCTAAACAGCTATGGATTGAGCAGTGCATCTCCTCCACATTGAGAGGCAGCAACATGCTAAGACATGAGAGGTGCATCTACTCCACAATGTGAGACAGTGGCATGCTATGGAATTAGTGGTGCATCTCCTCCACAATGTGAGACAGTGGCACACTATGGAATGAGTTGTGCATCTACTCCACAATGTGAGGCAGTGACACACTATGGAATGAGTGGTGCATATCCTCCACAATGTGGGACAGTAGCACACTATGGAATGAGTGGTGCATATCCTCCACAATGTGAGACAGTGATACACTATGGAATGAGTGGTGCATATCCTCCACAATGTGAGACAGTGATACACTATGGAATGAGTGGTGCATATCCTCCACAATGTGAGACAGTGGCACACTATGGAATGAGTGGTGCATATCCTCCACAATGTGAGACAGTGGCACACTATGGAATGAGTTGTGCATCTACTCCACAATGTGAGGCAGTGACACACTATGGAATGAGTGGTGCATATCCTCCACAATGTGAGACAGTGGTGCACTATGGAATGAGAGGTTCATATCCTCCACAATGTGGGACAGTAGCACACTATGGAATGAGTGGTGCATCTCCTCCACAATGTGAGACAGTGATACACTATGGAATGAGTGGTGCATATCCTCCACAATGTGAGACAGTGATACACTATGGAATGAGTGGTGCATATCCTCCACAATGTGAGACAGTGGCACACTATGGAATGAGTGGTGCATATCCTCCACAATGTGAGACAGTGATACACTATGGAATGAGTGGTGCATATCCTCCACAATGAGAGACAGTGGCATGCTATGGAATGAGTGGTGCATATCCTCCACAATGTGAGACAGTGATACACTATGGAATGAGTGGTGCATCTCCTCCACAATGTGAGACAGTGGCACACTATGGAATGAGTGGTGCATATCCTCCACAATGTGAGACAGTGATACACTATGGAATGAGTGGTGCATATCCTCCACAATGTCAGACAGTGATAACTATGGAATGATTGGTGCATATCCTCCACAATGTGAGACAGTGATACACTATGGAATGAGTGGTGCATATCCTCTACAATGTGAGACAGTGATACACTATGGAATGAGTGGTGCATATCCTCCACAATGTCAGACAGTGATACACTATGGAATGAGTGGTGCATATCCTCCACAATGTGACACAGTGATACACTACGGAATGAGTGGTGCATATCCTCCACAATGTGAGACAGTGATACACTATGGAATGAGTGGTGCATATCCTCCACAATGAGAGACAGTGGCATGCTATGGAATGAGTGGTGCATATCCTCCACAATGTGAGACAGTGATACACTATGGAATGAGTGGTGCATATCCTCCACAATGTGAGACAGTGATACACTATGGAATGAGTGGTGCATATCCTCCACAATGTGAGACAGTGATACACTATGGAATGAGTGGTGCATATCCTCCACAATGTGAGACAGTGGCATGCTATGGAATGAGTGGTGCATATCCTCCACAATGTGAGACAGTGGCATGCTATGGAATGAGTGGTGCATATCCTCCACAATGTGAGACAGTGGCATGCTATGGAATGAGTGGTGCATATCCTTCACAATGTGAGACAGTGGCATGCTATGGAATGAGTGGTGCATATCCTCCACAATGTGAGACAGTGATACACTATGGAATGAGTGGTGCATATCCTCCACAATGTGAGACAGTAATACACTATGGAATGAGTGGTGCATATCCTCCACAATGTGACACAGTGATACACTATGGAATGAGTGGTGCATATCCTTCACAATGTGAGACAGTGATACACTATGGAATGAGTGGTGCATATCCTCCACAATGAGAGACAGTGGCATGCTATGGAATGAGTGGTGCATATCCTCCACAATGTGAGACAGTGATACACTATGGAATGAGTGGTGCATATCCTCCACAATGTGAGACAGTGATACACTATGGAATGAGTGGTGCATATCCTCCACAATGTGAGACAGTGGCATGCTATGGAATGAGTGGTGCATCTCCTCCACAATGTGAGACAGTGGCATGCTATGGAATGAGTGGTGCATATCCTCCACAATGTGAGACAGTGGCATGCTATGGAATGAGTGGTGCATATCCTTCACAATGTGAGACAGTGGCATGCTATGGAATGAGTGGTGCATATCCTCCACAATGTGAGACAGTGATACACTATGGAATGAGTGGTGCATATCCTCCACAATGTGAGACAGTGATACACTATGGAATGAGTGGTGCATATCCTACTCCATGAAAGGTAATGGCACATGCTAGATGAGTAGCGTATATCCTTTCCTGGAATAGGAGGTAGCAATGCTTTCTTTGGAGTCTTCAGGTCAGCCTTGACAGGTCTGTAATTGGCATCTTTTGAAATTTAAAATAAACCATCTGCATTTATTCTGCTCATAATCTTACCAAAGACCAAGCATGATGCATGAATGGATTGCATCATACTGACAAATCTTCACATCAAATGTATGGTTGGTTTGTTTGCATGAATAAGAAAGGTAAACAAAAGTTATGGGTAAGCTATTGCTACTATTTAGTTGTTTAACAAATAGCAAATATGGTAACTTTTGGCAAGAGAGAGTGATCAGCAAACCATGAGGAAAATCTTGTGATCTACTTGGAACACAAAATACATGTCTTCTTATTTTCATTTTACCACCAATCATATCTATGACCAATTCAATTCTTATTTTCATTTTACCACCAATTATATCTATGACCAATTCAATTATTATTTCATTTTACCACCAATCATATCTATGACCAATTCAATTCTTATTTTCATTTTACCACCATCCATATATATAACCAATTCAATTCTTATTTTCATTTTACCACCAATCATATATATGACCAATTCAATTCTTATTTTCATTTTACCACCAATCATATATATGACCAATTCAATTCTTATTTTCATTTTACCACCAATCATATCTATGACCAATTCAGTTTTGCAAAACAGAGTCCCATGAAGGAATGTATGCTCTAATGACATAACGATAAGACCATTTGAACCATTTCTGATATTCTTCAGTGATAAAAAGATTTTCAAATTAGTTTCTGTGGTAGATGTATATAATCTGAGATTGGAACTATTTCATTTAGGATCAACAAGACATCGAAGTCTACAGGTGGACTCCGTGTTATTACCTTCAGTTTTTATGGGAGTAATGATAACAAGATTTGTAACAGTGTTTAATAGCAACTCAATGCAATAGGGACTATATGATACTAATTAAAAGTAAATTTTATAATTCTGAAAATGAAGAATTGCACAGAAAAAATAAAATAAATGCAGCATGAAATAAAACAAGATATAAAGTAAAAGGTAAATATGTTAAAAGTCTGTAAAAAATATGCAAAATAACAGATAAAGGTAACCTGTTTAAAATTCTTAAAGTATATAGTAACATTTTTTTTTATAAACTGCATTCACTCAAAACCAAAAGATTTTGTCAGGTGGTACATCATTCTACAGTTTCTTCAAGTTTGCATCAAAATAGTTTTGTCTGTCATGGTGGCACTCCACACATTCAGCAAGAATGTGTTCCATTGTCAATATTCATGAACACTACATGTATATGGAATGTGGAATCTTCCATTTGGAAATGGGTGACTGCAGGGCAACTTAGGGTGTTTTATCCACCCTTTCATTACTATTTAAATTATACCAGAATAGACTTGTTTATTTGCTCCACAACCCATATCAAATGCTGACAATTAATTTGGGTAGGTTATTTCAAACCATTTTTTGGTCATGACCCATGGGTTAAGAACCATTGCTATTATATGAATGTGACTCAGCAGCCATTAACAGTACATGTACATAAAACATTTTTTTCAAATTCTATTAGCAAATATCATGTTTCTGCAAAATCTGGGACAATAATGGTTTGTCAGATTTAGGGTTCATCCATAAGACAAATATGAAACCTGGAATCTGTAAAGATGACAAGATTTGCTGTTTTTGAGAGATTTGAATATTGTTCAAAAGCTTAGAGTAAGGCTGTAATTTCTGCAATATAAATTTTAGTTCCATCTGGGAGCCAGATTGAGATGCTGTACAGGTTGTTGCAGTGGCAGCTCCAACCTTGTCTCCATCTTATGAACAATCTGTGTACAGGGACTTGAATGGACATGACAGGAGGCTCTAATGTCACTGAACTGGAAGAAGAGTGGACTGGTTAAGGACTTTCTGAATTGGAAAACATTAAAATATATTTAGTAGAAGTGGTTGATAACCAAGGTGGAAATTCTGAAACATAGAATTTTGCAGTATTTCCAACAGCGAGTTTTCTAAGTAATGTACAAATTTGAAATAAAACAAAAGATGGAATGATGTTTTGGTTTCTGAGCATACAAAGTTTTACATTTCAAGCATAAAGATTATTCATGGAATAAAATGATGGCTTCAAAGTTTACTAAAGTGCCAATTTAACACCTTGGAGATACACCATGTAGTGATTGTTTTTATTTATCTCAACAAATAGGTTTATTGAACAGGAAGTTCTAAATGCACCCTAACAGGAAGTCAAAGCCTCAGACTGTGTATCAGATTAGGCATAAGATTTACAAGCTGATCTGTAAACAACTGAGCCACAGTCAAGTTTCAGTCTTACTAATGATCTGTATGCCTGTATGACTGAAGCAAGACCATAAGATAAGCTCCTCAAGTTTTTGTTTGTCATGACTCCTATTAATGTATGGCTTTTTACATTTGTAAACCTTATATGTGGAAGGAAAGTTAGTTTGCAGTTAAAAATAAGCACTACAAAGTTGGTTTTCTCCACAGTAGGAACAAGGCAACTTTCAAAATAGAGTGTCAGGTCATCATGAAGTCAATGTGACCAACACAGTGAAAATTACAAAATTTCAAAAACCAGAATCTTGTTTTCTTCTGCCCATTTAAGAACTTCAAGTCTAGCTGACACTGAATGATAAGCACTCTCTCTCTCTCTCTCTCTCTCTCTCTCTCTCTCTCTCTCTCTCTCTCTCTCTCTCTCTCTCATCTACAGGAAATCAAAAATTACCAATATTCAATGAGTAGTGCACATCACCATACTGCTATGGTGGCGCTCTACAGTTTCGTATTTAGCATAGGGTTAAGATTTTCAAGAAAAAGAGTTTTCCCTGGTTTCCTCACTAGTTATACTGGTTATTTAAAAGAGACTTTGTATATCTTACATATTGTTCAAAGAACTTTTAATTCTCTTTATTTTGATGTATGATTGATGGGTGTAATATGGGTTAGAGAGTATACAACTTGGCCTTACTCCAGATGTGCACCTTTCAAAAAAGTACTAGCTCTACTTGCTCATTTTCACTTCTCTAACTTCAGAGGTAAATTGTAAAAAAAAGAGCTGATAACTTTTTTTACATTTTATGTATTTGGTAATTCAGTCATTGCACTTTTAGAAGCTGGTATTATCTAGTTTGGCAAAATTCATTTTCCTTATTTTAGTAGCTGCCAAGAATAGTGTATGTTAGACAAATTTAGGTTGATTTTTGGAGCACAAGGGAGCAGTCATTTTAGTTAGCAGTGTCCTAAGATCATTTAAAATTTCCAAAAGTACAATATCCATTGAAATTTCAGCCACATTACATGAAAGTAGTATATAGGTATGCCAACATTCTCTCCACTGTGCATGTTTAAAATGCAAACAACTTCACCTTACATATATAACTCTCTCAAAAGTACATAATAACTGGTGAGCACCACCTATGTTCCTCACTACATCCACATTATTAGGATAGCTTTCAGTGCTGCCCATCTTAACAATTGAAATTCTGTCTTTTAAAAACAGTGATAAAGTTAGGTAGGCACATGGTGGAATGAATTTATATGCCCTATTTCCACATTAGTTGTTGGATTGTCATCAAACAATGTTTAACAAGCTTTTCCTGTTCCCTGATTGCATCTTTGCCTTGAAAGCATCATCAAACAATGGCATGCTGATGCATTTAAGAATCACTCAAGTATAATACCCCCCAGCAGCATACTGAATTATCTTTGTAAATAAGTGTAATGGATCCACTATGTTTTAAAAGCAATCAGATTTCATAATTGGTTTACAGAGAAACTGAAATGTTTCCCAATCTGTCATTTTCAGTTTCGTACTCCTAAGATTTGAGGGTATTACTTCTTAAGAATACAGAAAAGTGGTCACCAATTTCCCAAAAGTATTGGATTGCAGATGGTCAAATCTGACAATATGTTGAATTGTATGGCATGATGAATGTAAATGTGTCAATAGAAAAGTGAAGTCTTCTATTTTCTTCCCTCTCTTGCTGATATGTCTACAGCCACTAGGTTTTCTGAGTATTATGATCTAGGGCCTCAAGGTGGATTAGTATTTTAGGGCCTCAAGGTAGATTAGTCCTTTAGGGTCTCAAGGTAGATTAGTCCTTTAGGGCCTCAAGGTAGATCAGTTCTTTAGGGTCTCAAGGTAGATTAGTTCTTTAGGGCCTGAAGGTAGATTAGTCCTTTAGGGTCTCAAGGTAGATTAGTTCTTTAGTGCCTCAAGGTAGATTAGTCCTTTAGGATCTCAAGGTAAATTAGTATTTAGGGCCTCAAGGTGGATTAGTTCTTTAGGGCCTCAAGGTAGATTTGTCCTTTAGGGCTTCAAGGTAAATTAATATTTTAGGGCCTCAAGGTGCATTAGTTCTTTAGGGCCTCAAGGTAGATTAGTCCTTTAGTGTCTCAAGGTAAATTAGTATTTTAGGGTCTCAAGGTAGATTAGTTCTTTAGGGCCTCAAGGTAGATTAGTCCTTTAGGGTCTCAAGGTAAATTAGTATTTTAGAGCCTCAAGGTAGATTAGTTCTTTACAGCCTGAAGGTAGATTAGTCCTTTAGGGTCTCAAGGTAGATTAGTTCTTTAGGGCCTGAAGGTAGATTAGTCCTTAGGGTCTCAAGGTAAATTAGTATTTAGGGCCTCAAGGTGGATTAGTTCTTTAGGGCCTCAAGGTAGATTTGTCCTTTATGGCTTCAAGGTAAATTAATATTTTAGGGCCTCAAGGTGCATTAGTTCTTTAGGGCCTCAAGGTAAATTAGTCCTTTAGTGTCTCAAGGTAAATTAGTATTTTAGGGTCTCAAGGTAGATTAGTTCTTTAGGGCCTCAAGGTAGATTAGTCCTTTAGGGTCTCAAGGTAAATTAGTATTTTAGAGCCTCAAGGTAGATTAGTTCTTTACAGCCTGAAGGTAGATTAGTCCTTTAGGGTCTCAAGGTAGATTAGTTCTTTAGGGCCTGAAGGTAGATTAGTCCTTTAGGGTCTCAAGGTAAATTAGTATTTAGGGCCTCAAGGTGGATTAGTTCTTTAGGGTTTCAAGGTAGATTAGTCCTTTAAGGTCTCAAGGTAAATTAGTATTTTAGGGTCTCAAGGTAGATTAGTTCTTAGCTAATTGTGTTACCCTCTTTAAATAAAGTCATTATTATTCAGTGACCATCAAAGTCACCAAGTTAAACAAATGGTGTTGATAACTGTTCAATAAAATGGTCAAGGCCAGATTGACTTGTTGGAATGCTTGGAGGGAGATATATTTAGCAAAATGTGAGAGTTTTGTCACTAGTTAAATTATTCTTGGTTCTAAAGTCCAGCTCACACTCTACCAGTTAGGATTTTGGTGTTTGCCATAAAGGAAAATTATCATTTCATCACCTGTGTTCCCCACCTGCCTCAAAGTCCAGAAAGGGGACAATGATTTAAGCTCATTTTTTGCATTTCTCATGAAAATTCTGTACTGGGTGATGTATTCAAGAAAGAAGCAACTTTACTCAACAGACTATTGCCTCCACCATCAGAGGTTATTTCCTTTGTAATGTTCCAAGAACAACAGATTGCTTCTTTAATCACAGCGGTGACATTTAAAATATACTGATATAGCAGCATGTTTCATTCATGTGGCAACCATAGGCTACTCATCTACATAAGCACCAGAATCCTCTTCCAGTGATACAACCCATGTCAGACAGGTTGCTTTGTTTGGTCTCTTCTCAAGTAAAATACATGTACCATGTTCCTGTGTTGTAAATACATGTATATGGGGCACAACCCATGGCAAACAGGTTGAATCTGTTTGGCCTCTTCTCTACTTGACCACCAGTATAGTGTTCCAATGACATGGAACATAACTCATGGCAAACAGGTTGCCTCTGTTCAATTGTCTATTGAGACATGCAGAAAGATGCATTGGGCCTATTTAACATCCCTCTGCTTAGAGTGGGTAGAAATTTTTAAAGTTTGCAAAAGGAAAACTGTCTTTGATATGTACCATATATACTTCCCTGTAAGCCCAATTGCCAACTGTGCAGACCCTGATCTGTCATCACATAATGTGTTCACAGATCTGTATCTATGCAGTTTTGTTTTAGGAGTTATCAGCTGACAAACAATATATATGCTGAACTGCCAGCATTTTATGTTGTTAGCAGTTGGACTTGACTTGTAAATGAATATATATGGTAAACCATATTGTCATGGGTTTGAGATGTCAGATTTACACTTTATTAATAATCCTAAAGATTATCTGTAAAGATTATCTGTAAGGTCTTTTAGCAAAAACTGTACTAATTTGATATAAAAGTGTAAAACTACTATTTTTGTATACAAGTGTAAAATTGCAAAATTATTTTACATTTCATTTAATTATATTTAAACCTTCCAAACCTTCCAAATAAATCACAAATCTAGGCCATATGACACAAAAATGCAGACACTATAATCAAATACCTTGAAGCCAATAGCTGGCACCATGAAAATAAGCCCCAATATTTTAGAACTTGAATTTTATTGGTAACATATAACCTGTAATGTACTGGTATGCCACACTAGTACTGTTACTTCACTGTAACATAATGTTCCTAATATTTATTATGATTTTGCTAATTTCTGCCATAATACTGAAAAATTATAAATGAATCATTGTATATTGTATATTTGTTATGTCTAATTCACAGCTTTTATCATGGTACCATATACACTTGCTTATATGTAGAGTAAAAACTGCAACAACAAAGATTCTGATTTACTGAAGCATAATGCATTTGCAAATCAGGGTCAATGTTGTTTGTTCTACTGATTACTCCTAACAAACTGCACAGACCCAGATCTGTTATCACATTATATGCTGATAGATATGGGTGTGTGCAGTTTGCAGTAGGTCTCATCTTATAAGCGAGTATATACAATAACTGAAAAACTGTTGGTTTATGCAGTTATTCCAAAAATCTCTCACTTTAAGTTCCCAGTCATGGCACTCATTATTCCACACTGCACAATTTATTTAGATGAATTATCTGCTCATCACAATTTCTATAATTATTCACACAATGAATCTTAAATGTCTTATTTAAAATAATCCATCCTACAGTGATGGAAATCAGATACCAATTTAAGCTTCAAAATTAACAGACTGACACAAAGATTTATTGGCAAGTGAATTCCTCTGTTTCTAAGCATACTGATAACTACAAATATGAGAAAGAATTAATGCTTGACACTGCATGCAAAGAATACACTTATTGATAGTATGTTAACTCTAAAATTCAGTCGCTAATGAGTTAAAATGATTAGTATATTTTCTACGTTTTGGGTGGAATTTTATGAATATTCCATTACATGGGTGTGGACCATAAAAATTAAATTTTAGATATTAATAAAGGATAACTGATAAAATTGTAATCTGAATTAAAAGTTTTGTTCTCTATATCTTTTGTTCCCTATTCTATAGGATACAAAAATAAATGATGGCAAAAAGATTCATTTAAAGGGACTGACACTCTACTGGCCAAAAGGTATTTCCAGATTAAAAGGATGGCAAACAAGAGTCCCTTAAAAGGACCGACATTCTACTGGCCAAAAGGTATTTCCAGAATAAAAGGATGGCAAAGAAGAGTCCCTTGAAAGGACTGACATTATACTGGCCAAAAGGTATTTAAAAAAAAACAAGATAAGTCTCTTCATTATGTCTTTGTACTCCTTTTAACTGCTGAATATTTAAACCCTTCTTGAGGAAATTTAAATTTAGTAACAAAAAATTTCATAACATGTCTAAGTTAACAAGTTCCCAAGATCCTTGCAAATGCAGAACAAATATGGCATTTGACCATTCACCTGATATCATGAATATAAATTCATTGGACCTTTGCCTCTCAAAATTTCAGAACATACAGACATGCAAAGTGTGATTAAAACTGTAAGTGATAGTTTTGGAAAAGCTGGGAGTAATGCAGGTGGTACCATTCAAGGTATATTCTAATATATCTAAAAACTGTGTTTGTATTATGCTGAAAATGCTTGACTTCAAAATCAATGTAAAATACTATCAACCTGTTCACTGGAATTTTAACTAATGCAAAGTCTGAACCAGTTCACATGTATATGTATAAGCTCAGTGAAGAACCAAAATGCAAGGAACAAAATCGGATCTGAGGTCAATTATGTCAGGTTTTTAAACTCATTTACAAACCTATGGGTGCCATGTTGGGGGTCAGATGAGTTCATTTTCATTCAGAGCCAGCTACATTTGCTATAATGTTTTAATGTTGTCATGACAACCATCAGGTCAATCATATAAAAACTTTTAGGATGGCCACATGATATCTATTGTAAACGTTGGATCATTTTAATATAGGATGAACTGTATATCATGATATCTATTGTGGACATTGGATCATTTTAATATAGGATGAACTCTTTATCATGATATCTATTGTGGACATTGGATCATTTTAATATAGGATGAACTCTATATCATGATATCTATTGTGGACATTGGATCATTTTTTATAGGATGAACTGTATGTATATCATGATATCTATTGTGGACATTGGATCATTTTAATATAGGATGAACTGTATATCATGATATCTATTGTGGACAATGGATAAAATTATATATAGGATGAACTGTATATCATGATATCTATTGTGGACAATGGATAAAATTATATATAGGATGAACTGTATATCATGATATCTATTATGGACATTGGATAAAATTATATATAGGATGAACTGTATATCATGATATCTATTGTGGACATTGGATAAAATTATATATAGGATGAACTCTTTATCATGATATCTATTGTGGACATTGGATCATATTAATATAGGATGAACTGTATATCATGATATCTATTGTGGACAATGGATAAAATTATATATAGGATGAACTCTTTATCATGATATCTATTGTGGACATTGGATCATTTTTTTATAGGATGAACTCTTTATCATGATATCTATCGTGGACATTGGATCATTTTAATATAGGATGAACTGTATATCATGATATCTATTGTGGACATTGGATCATTTTAATATAAGATGAACTGTATATCATGATATCTATTGTGGACATTGGATCATTTTAATATAAGATGAACTGTATATCATGATATCTATTGTAAACATTGGATCATTTTAATATAAGATGAACTGTATATCATAATAGCTATTGTAAACATTATTTTAAAATAGGATGAACTGTATATCATGATATCTATTGTAAACATTGGATTATTTTAAAATAGGATGAACTGTATATCATAATAGCTATTGTAAACATTGGATTATTTTAAAATAGGATGAACTGTATATCACAATAGCTATTGTGGACATTGGATCATATTAATATAGGATGAACTGTATATCATGATATCTATTATGGACAATGGATAAAATTATATATAGGATGAACTGTATATCATGATATCTATTGTGGACAATGGATAAAATTATATATAGGATGAACTCTTTATCATGATATCTATTGTGGACATTGGAGCATTTTAATATAGGATGAACTGTATATCATGATATCTATTGTGGACATTGGATCATTTTAATATAAGATGAACTGTATATCATGATATCTATTGTGGGCATTGGATTATTTTAAAATAGGATGAACTGTATATCATGATATCTATTGTAAACATTGGATCATTTTAATATAGGATGAACTGTATATCATGATATCTATTGTGGACATTGGATCATTTTAATGTAGGATGAACTCTTTATCATGATATCTATTGTAAACATTGGATCATTTTAATATAGGATGAACTGTATATCATGATATCTATTGTGGACATTGGATCATTTTAATGTAGGATGAACTGTATATCATGATATCTATTGTGGACATTGGATCATTTTAATATAAGATGAACTGTATATCATGATATCTATTGTAAACATTGGATCATTTTAATATAAGATGAACTGTATATTATGATAGCTATTGTGGACATTGGATTATTTTAAAATAGGATGAACTGTATATCATAATAGCCATTGTGGACATTGGATCATTTTAATATAGGATGAACTGTATATCATGATATCTATTGTGGACATTGGATCATTTTAATGTAGGATGAACTGTATATCATGATATCTATTGTGGACAATGGATAAAATTATATATAGGATGAACTGTATATCATGATATCTATTGTGGACAATGGATAAAATTATATATAGGATGAACTGTATATCATGATATCTATTGTGGACATTGGATAAAATTATATATAGGATGAACTGTATATCATGATATCTATTGTGGACAATGGATAAAATTATATATAGGATGAACTGTATATCATGATATCTATTGTGGACATTGGATCATATTAATATAGGATGAACTGTATATCATGATATCTATTGTGGACAATGGATAAAATTATATATAGGATGAACTGTATATCATGATATCTATTGTGGACATTGGATCATATTAATATAGGATGAACTGTATATCATGATATCTATTGTGGAGAATGGATAAAATTATATATAGTATGAACTCTTTATCATGATATCTATTGTGGACATTGGATCATATTAATATAGGATGAACTGTATATCATGATATCTATTGTGGACATTTAATAAAATTATATATAGGATGAACTGTATATCATGATATCTATTGTGGACAATGGATAAAATTATATATAGGATGAACTGTATATCATGATATCTATTGTGGACAATGGATAAAATTATATATAGGATGAACTGTATATCATGATATCTATTGTGGACATTGGATCATATTAATATAGGATGAACTGTATATCATGATATCTATTGTGGACAATGGATAAAATTATATATAGGATGAACTTTTTATCATGATATCTATTGTGGACATTGGATCATATTAATATAGGATGAACTGTATATCATGATATCTATTGTGGACATTGGATAAAATTATATATAGGATGAACTCTTTATCATGATATCTATTGTGGACATTGGATCATATTAATATAGGATGAACTGTATATCATGATATCTATTGTGGACAATGGATAAAATTATATATAGGATGAACTGTATATCATGATATCTATTGTGGACATTGGATCATATTAATATAGGATGAACTGTATATCATGATATCTATTGTGGACAATGGATAAAATTATATATAGGATGAACTGTATATCATGATATCTATTGTGGACATTGGATCATATTAATATAGGATGAACTGTATATCATGATATCTATTGTGGACAATGGATAAAATTATATATAGGATGAACTCTTTATCATGATATCTATTGTGGACATTGGATCATATTAATATAGGATGAACTGTATATCATAATATCTATTGTGGATAATGGATAAAATTATATATAGGATGAACTCTTTATCATGATATCTATTTAGGACATTGGATCATATTAATATAGGATGAACTGTATATCATGATATCTATTGTGGACAATGGATAAAATTATATATAGGATGAACTCTTTATCATGATATCTATTGTGGACATTGGATCATATTAATATAGGATGAACTGTATATCATGATATCTATTGTGGACAATGGATAAAATTATATATAGGATGAACTGTATATCATGATATCTATTGTGGACATTGAATCATATTAATATAGGATGAACTGTATATCATGATATCTATTGTGGACAATGGATAAAATTATATATAGGATGAACTGTATATCAAGATATCTATTGTGGACATTGGATAAAATTATATATAGGATGAACTCTTTATCATGATATCTATTGTGGACATTGGATCATATTAATATAGGATGAACTGTATATCATGATATCTATTGTGGACAATGGATAAAATTATATATAGGATGAACTCTTTATCATGATATCTATTGTGGACATTGGATCATATTAATATAGGATGAACTGTATATCATGATATCTATTGTGGACAATGGAATAAATTATATATAGGATGAACTGTATACCATGATATCTATTGTGGACAATGGATAAAATTATATATAGGATGAACTCTTTATCATGATATCTATTGTGGACATTGGATCATATTAATATAGGATGAACTGTATATCATGATATCTATTGTGGACAATGGAATAAATTATATATAGGATGAACTGTATATCATGATATCTATTGTGGACATTGGATAAAATTATATATAGGATGAACTCTTTATCATGATATCTATTGTGGACATTGGATCATATTAATATAGGATGAACTGTATATCATGATAGCTATTGTGGACAATGGATAAAATTATATATAGGATGAACTGTATATCATGATATCTATTGTGGACATTGGATCATATTAATATAGGATGAACTGTATATCATGATATCTATTGTGGACAATGGATAAAATTATATATAGGATGAACTGTATATCATGATATCTATTGTGGACATTGGATCATATTAATATAGGATGAACTGTATATCATGATATCTATTGTGGACATTGGATCATATTAATATAGGATGAACTGTATATCATGATATCTATTGTGGACAATGGATAAAATTATATATAGGATGAACTGTATATCATGATATCTATTGTGGACATTGGATAAAATTATATATAGGATGAACTCTTTATCATGATATCTATTGTGGACATTGGATCATATTAATATAGGATGAACTGTATATCATGATATCTATTGTGGACAATGGATAAAATTATATATAGGATGAACTCTTTATCATGATATCTATTGTGGACATTGGATCATATTAATATAGGATGAACTGTATATCATGATATCTATTGTGGACAATGGAATAAATTATATATAGGATGAACTGTATATCATGATATCTATTGTGGACAATGGATAAAATTATATATAGGATGAACTCTTTATCATGATATCTATTGTGGACATTGGATCATATTAATATAGGATGAACTGTATATCATGATATCTATTGTGGACAATGGAATAAATTATATATAGGATGAACTGTATATCATGATATCTATTGTGGACATTGGATAAAATTATATATAGGATGAACTCTTTATCATGATATCTATTGTGGACATTGGATCATATTAATATAGGATGAACTGTATATCATGATAGCTATTGTGGACAATGGATAAAATTATATATAGGATGAACTGTATATCATGATATCTATTCTGGGCATTGGATCATATTAATATAGGATGAACTGTATATCATGATATCTATTGTGGACAATGGATAAAATTATATATAGGATGAACTGTATATCATGATATCTATTGTGGACATTGGATCATATTAATATAGGATGAACTGTATATCATGATATCTATTGTGGACAATGGATAAAATTATATATAGGATGAACTGTATATCATGATATCTATTGTGGACATTGGATCATATTAATATAGGATGAACTGTATATCATGATATCTATTGTGGACAATGGATAAAATTATATATAGGATGAACTCTTTATCATGATATCTATTGTGGACATTGGATCATATTAATATAGGATGAACTGTATATCATGATATCTATTGTGGACAATGGATAAAATTATATATAGGATGAACTCTTTATCATGATATCTATTGTGGACATTGGATAAAATTATATATAGGATGAACTCTTTATCATGATATCTATTGTGGACATTGGATCATATTAATATAGGATGAACTGTATATCATGATATCTATTGTGGACATTGGATAAAATTATATATAGGATGAACTCTTTATCATGATATCTATTGTGGACATTGGATAAAATTATATATAGGATGAACTCTTTATCATGATATCTATTGTGGACATTGGATAAAATTATATATAGGATGAACTCTTTATCATGATATCTATTGTGGACATTGGATCATATTAATATAGGATGAACTGTATATCATGATATCTATTGTGGACAATGGATAAAATTATATATAGGATGAACTCTTTATCATGATATCTATTGTGGACATTGGATCATTTTTTTATAGGATGAACTCTTTATCATGATATCTATCGTGGACATTGGATCATTTTAATATAGGATGAACTGTATATCATGATATCTATTGTGGACATTGGATCATTTTAATATAAGATGAACTGTATATCATGATATCTATTGTGGACATTGGATCATTTTAATATAAGATGAACTGTATATCATGATATCTATTGTAAACATTGGATCATTTTAATATAAGATGAACTGTATATCATAATAGCTATTGTAAACATTATTTTAAAATAGGATGAACTGTATATCATGATATCTATTGTAAACATTGGATTATTTTAAAATAGGATGAACTGTATATCATAATAGCTATTGTAAACATTGGATTATTTTAAAATAGGATGAACTGTATATCACAATAGCTATTGTGGACATTGGATCATATTAATATAGGATGAACTGTATATCATGATATCTATTATGGACAATGGATAAAATTATATATAGGATGAACTGTATATCATGATATCTATTGTGGACAATGGATAAAATTATATATAGGATGAACTCTTTATCATGATATCTATTGTGGACATTGGAGCATTTTAATATAGGATGAACTGTATATCATGATATCTATTGTGGACATTGGATCATTTTAATATAAGATGAACTGTATATCATGATATCTATTGTGGGCATTGGATTATTTTAAAATAGGATGAACTGTATATCATGATATCTATTGTAAACATTGGATCATTTTAATATAGGATGAACTGTATATCATGATATCTATTGTGGACATTGGATCATTTTAATGTAGGATGAACTCTTTATCATGATATCTATTGTAAACATTGGATCATTTTAATATAGGATGAACTGTATATCATGATATCTATTGTGGACATTGGATCATTTTAATGTAGGATGAACTGTATATCATGATATCTATTGTGGACATTGGATCATTTTAATATAAGATGAACTGTATATCATGATATCTATTGTAAACATTGGATCATTTTAATATAAGATGAACTGTATATTATGATAGCTATTGTGGACATTGGATTATTTTAAAATAGGATGAACTGTATATCATAATAGCCATTGTGGACATTGGATCATTTTAATATAGGATGAACTGTATATCATGATATCTATTGTGGACATTGGATCATTTTAATGTAGGATGAACTGTATATCATGATATCTATTGTGGACAATGGATAAAATTATATATAGGATGAACTGTATATCATGATATCTATTGTGGACAATGGATAAAATTATATATAGGATGAACTGTATATCATGATATCTATTGTGGACATTGGATAAAATTATATATAGGATGAACTGTATATCATGATATCTATTGTGGACAATGGATAAAATTATATATAGGATGAACTGTATATCATGATATCTATTGTGGACATTGGATCATATTAATATAGGATGAACTGTATATCATGATATCTATTGTGGACAATGGATAAAATTATATATAGGATGAACTGTATATCATGATATCTATTGTGGACATTGGATCATATTAATATAGGATGAACTGTATATCATGATATCTATTGTGGAGAATGGATAAAATTATATATAGTATGAACTCTTTATCATGATATCTATTGTGGACATTGGATCATATTAATATAGGATGAACTGTATATCATGATATCTATTGTGGACATTTAATAAAATTATATATAGGATGAACTGTATATCATGATATCTATTGTGGACAATGGATAAAATTATATATAGGATGAACTGTATATCATGATATCTATTGTGGACAATGGATAAAATTATATATAGGATGAACTGTATATCATGATATCTATTGTGGACATTGGATCATATTAATATAGGATGAACTGTATATCATGATATCTATTGTGGACAATGGATAAAATTATATATAGGATGAACTTTTTATCATGATATCTATTGTGGACATTGGATCATATTAATATAGGATGAACTGTATATCATGATATCTATTGTGGACATTGGATAAAATTATATATAGGATGAACTCTTTATCATGATATCTATTGTGGACATTGGATCATATTAATATAGGATGAACTGTATATCATGATATCTATTGTGGACAATGGATAAAATTATATATAGGATGAACTGTATATCATGATATCTATTGTGGACATTGGATCATATTAATATAGGATGAACTGTATATCATGATATCTATTGTGGACAATGGATAAAATTATATATAGGATGAACTGTATATCATGATATCTATTGTGGACATTGGATCATATTAATATAGGATGAACTGTATATCATGATATCTATTGTGGACAATGGATAAAATTATATATAGGATGAACTCTTTATCATGATATCTATTGTGGACATTGGATCATATTAATATAGGATGAACTGTATATCATAATATCTATTGTGGATAATGGATAAAATTATATATAGGATGAACTCTTTATCATGATATCTATTTAGGACATTGGATCATATTAATATAGGATGAACTGTATATCATGATATCTATTGTGGACAATGGATAAAATTATATATAGGATGAACTCTTTATCATGATATCTATTGTGGACATTGGATCATATTAATATAGGATGAACTGTATATCATGATATCTATTGTGGACAATGGATAAAATTATATATAGGATGAACTGTATATCATGATATCTATTGTGGACATTGAATCATATTAATATAGGATGAACTGTATATCATGATATCTATTGTGGACAATGGATAAAATTATATATAGGATGAACTGTATATCAAGATATCTATTGTGGACATTGGATAAAATTATATATAGGATGAACTCTTTATCATGATATCTATTGTGGACATTGGATCATATTAATATAGGATGAACTGTATATCATGATATCTATTGTGGACAATGGATAAAATTATATATAGGATGAACTCTTTATCATGATATCTATTGTGGACATTGGATCATATTAATATAGGATGAACTGTATATCATGATATCTATTGTGGACAATGGAATAAATTATATATAGGATGAACTGTATACCATGATATCTATTGTGGACAATGGATAAAATTATATATAGGATGAACTCTTTATCATGATATCTATTGTGGACATTGGATCATATTAATATAGGATGAACTGTATATCATGATATCTATTGTGGACAATGGAATAAATTATATATAGGATGAACTGTATATCATGATATCTATTGTGGACATTGGATAAAATTATATATAGGATGAACTCTTTATCATGATATCTATTGTGGACATTGGATCATATTAATATAGGATGAACTGTATATCATGATAGCTATTGTGGACAATGGATAAAATTATATATAGGATGAACTGTATATCATGATATCTATTGTGGACATTGGATCATATTAATATAGGATGAACTGTATATCATGATATCTATTGTGGACAATGGATAAAATTATATATAGGATGAACTGTATATCATGATATCTATTGTGGACATTGGATCATATTAATATAGGATGAACTGTATATCATGATATCTATTGTGGACATTGGATCATATTAATATAGGATGAACTGTATATCATGATATCTATTGTGGACAATGGATAAAATTATATATAGGATGAACTGTATATCATGATATCTATTGTGGACATTGGATAAAATTATATATAGGATGAACTCTTTATCATGATATCTATTGTGGACATTGGATCATATTAATATAGGATGAACTGTATATCATGATATCTATTGTGGACAATGGATAAAATTATATATAGGATGAACTCTTTATCATGATATCTATTGTGGACATTGGATCATATTAATATAGGATGAACTGTATATCATGATATCTATTGTGGACAATGGAATAAATTATATATAGGATGAACTGTATATCATGATATCTATTGTGGACAATGGATAAAATTATATATAGGATGAACTCTTTATCATGATATCTATTGTGGACATTGGATCATATTAATATAGGATGAACTGTATATCATGATATCTATTGTGGACAATGGAATAAATTATATATAGGATGAACTGTATATCATGATATCTATTGTGGACATTGGATAAAATTATATATAGGATGAACTCTTTATCATGATATCTATTGTGGACATTGGATCATATTAATATAGGATGAACTGTATATCATGATAGCTATTGTGGACAATGGATAAAATTATATATAGGATGAACTGTATATCATGATATCTATTCTGGGCATTGGATCATATTAATATAGGATGAACTGTATATCATGATATCTATTGTGGACAATGGATAAAATTATATATAGGATGAACTGTATATCATGATATCTATTGTGGACATTGGATCATATTAATATAGGATGAACTGTATATCATGATATCTATTGTGGACAATGGATAAAATTATATATAGGATGAACTGTATATCATGATATCTATTGTGGACATTGGATCATATTAATATAGGATGAACTGTATATCATGATATCTATTGTGGACAATGGATAAAATTATATATAGGATGAACTCTTTATCATGATATCTATTGTGGACATTGGATCATATTAATATAGGATGAACTGTATATCATGATATCTATTGTGGACAATGGATAAAATTATATATAGGATGAACTCTTTATCATGATATCTATTGTGGACATTGGATAAAATTATATATAGGATGAACTCTTTATCATGATATCTATTGTGGACATTGGATCATATTAATATAGGATGAACTGTATATCATGATATCTATTGTGGACATTGGATAAAATTATATATAGGATGAACTCTTTATCATGATATCTATTGTGGACATTGGATAAAATTATATATAGGATGAACTCTTTATCATGATATCTATTGTGGACATTGGATAAAATTATATATAGGATGAACTCTTTATCATGATATCTATTGTGGACATTGGATCATATTAATATAGGATGAACTGTATATCATGATATCTATTGTGGACATTGGATCATTTTAATATAATATGAACTGTATATCATGATATCTATTGTGGACAATGGATCATTTTAATATAGGATGAACTGTATATCATGATATCTATTGTGGACATTGGATAAAATTATATATAGGATGAACTCTTTATCATGATATCTTTTGTGGACATTGGATCATATTAATATAGGATGAACTGTATATCATGATAGCTATTGTGGACATTGGGTCATTTTAATATAGGATGAACTGTATATCATGCTGCAAGAAAGGTTTGGGGTGGATTTTTTTATATATATTTTAAATGTTTGGAGGTCTAATATTGTTTTCATTTCATTAAAACATAGAGTAAGAAGTTGGGTTAATGACAATCCCATGTCATGAAGATTAGAGATATGGTTGTTTTTAATGATGGCACATTTAATCAGCACTGTTTTTAATCATGACCCAAAAGATTCAAAGGATGTCTTTTCTGTCATCCATTGCAAATCAGTGTATTAACATTAGAATTCAAGATGGCTACCATGAGGGCTGTACTGGAGTTGATCAGAAGCTTTTTCATTTAGGACCATTTACATATTAATACAATAGCAATGAAAGTCTTTAGTTAAAATGCTGTATAACTATGACTATTGAAACAGGAGTAGTAATAACAATATTTTCAAGCTGGTCATCTTGGCAATAAAACTGGAGGTTTGATTAGCCCCATTTTCATTTAGGACCATTAACATATCAATACCACAGCAACAAATGTCTTTAGTTAAAATGCTGTATAACTATGACTATTGATACAGGAGTAGTGATAACAATATTTTCAAGCTGGTCTTCTTGACAATAAAATTAGCCCCATTTTATATATGACCAACTATTTATCCAAGAAGTTTTCTAGTAAAATCGATGTGTCAATATGATCGTTTGTTCAGGAATTTTCTGATATATAACCAACTAGTAATCACAAACAGTCTTTTAGTAAAAGTAAATATCAACATGAACATTTGTTACAGAAACAGTGATTTTTAAGATTGCTGCCATGTTAGTTTTGTTGGCTGTCAGATCTGCACCATTTTGAATTATGACCAACTAGATTTCATAAAAAGTCTTACAGTGAAAAGTCCATGTCAAAATAACCATCCATTTAGGAAGAGCAGCTATGACAAGATTTTCAAGATAGCAACCATGACCGCAATTATTAAACTGATGTCTGATTGAAACAGTTTTCCTTCACGACCAACAGGACAGCATAAGAAGTCTTTCTGAGAAAACCCTTGACCATCCATTCAAGAGTAGAATTGTAACAGTATTTGTAAGATGGTTGACATGGTGTCCCTTCATAACCAATCATATATAAGAAGTGATTTAGGAAAAAAACAAGTTGATATATCCATCAGTTCTGCAATGATGACAAAAGTTCATGATGGTGACCATGTCAGTCATATTGCAAGTTAGATTGGTCCTGTTTTCATTTTGGACCAATTTTAAGATATCACAAGAAGTCTTTTATTGAAAACACCATGTCATGATGACTCAGATGAAGTAGTGAGAATATCTTCAAGCTGACAACCATGTTGGCTATGTTGGCTACGCAGGTATACTATGCTTATATAGAACCAACTAGACACAATTTTAAAGATTTTGTGAAACCGACTGACAATTCATTCCAGTCAGTAAAGATATAAACTCAACACCATTTTCATATAGAAGCAACCAGACATAATAAGAAATCTTTTAGTATAAACCACATGTCAGCATGATCATCCAGTTAGAAGCAGTTGTGATAAAAAGATTTTCAAGATGGCTGACACTGGTGAGAAGATGCCGCTAAAACAAGAAATGAGAGAGATAAATGAGGAGCACTTCTTGAAAATATTGTTATCAATACTTCTCCTCAATTGCTGTCATACCAACATAATGGTTTTATTAAAGCTGTTTTATGATATCTAGCTGATCTTAAATAAGAAAGGTGCTGAGCTGACTTCCAGTATGGAGTACATTGCAGCCATCTTTAAAATATGATAACAATTCCTGAAGAGAAAGACATTCAGATGTGGGGTTTTGACCAAAGGATATCTTATAATGTCCAGTTGATCTTAAATGAAAATAGTGCCGATCTGACATCCAAAATGGATTTCACTCAGTGGCTATCATCAAATTTCCTATATCACTACCTTTTCTGAATGGATGATCATATAAACATGTTTTCACAAAACATTTCTTATGATGTCTAGATGACCCTAAAAGAAAAAAATATGTCAATCTGATATCCAAAATGGCCACCACAGCAGCCATCTTGAAAATCTTGCTATAATTACTCCGCCTGAATGGAAAGTCATATTGACGTTCTGTTTTCACTGAAAGACTTGTTAAGATGTGTGTTTAGTCTTAAATGAAAATTAAGCATATAGTAATGTGGGCCATAGTTTATGCTGGGTAATTATCACTAATTTAGAAACAAATCTGATGGCCCTCCTTCTTAAAATGTCACATTCATCAAATTCTGTTGAGCAGTTTTTTTGTTTAAGTTTTTTTTCTCCATTTAGTAATGGTGGCCATACTTGAAGGCAGATGATTTGTATAAACGTGAAATGCATTTTTGATAGAACAGTGTCTGAAACATTTAGCTGAAACTGGTTTAGAAGAAACTAAATATAGCAATCTTTCATTGACTCAGCTCCATATGTTTATATGGCCTTATGAAATGGCAACATAATATTATATGAAATGGCAACATAAATTTTACATGAAATGGCAACATAAATTTTACATGAAACAGCAACATAAATATTATATGAAATGGCAACATAAATATTATATGAAATGGCAATATAAATATTATATGAAATGCCAACATAAATAGTACATGAAATGGCAACATAAATTTTACATGAAATGGCAACATAAATATTATATGAAATGGCAACATAAATATTACATGAAATGGCAATATAAATATTACATGAAATGGCAACATAAATTTTACATGAAATGGCAACATAAATATTATATGATAAACAGGGAATGATGAGAATCGAGCTCATCACTGCATCCTCACACACTGATTTTATTGAAACTTTATAGACTAGATATGTGGTTGCTGTAACAAGTGTAATATATTTTTACTTTTCCTTCTGGCCCATTTTTGAGAAAATGTCTTTAAAAATGGTGATATAAGGGGAATTTTAAGAATTTAATTTGTTAATAGAGCATTTATGCCAAACTATGCAAATTATTACTGTTGGGCACATCTGTAATGTGCAGGAAACATTCTGATCTTTCAATGCTTCAAAGATCTTGAGAGATGGGAATGTATGTTTCTTGCCATATAAGAAAAAAATATTCCATATCAAGCCTAAAGTGCAAGGATATGCATGTACACCAAGTTGAGTCAAAAAGGCTGGGAGAAAATAAATTTAATGGCACCATTATGGAAGTGAAACTAATACCTCTGTGTTCATCAGAAAATTTGATGTCATCACACTCCTGACAACAACCAAAGGTTAAAAAAACCCTTATGATGAGAAGATCTGGTTTTCTAATCAGTGAAAATGCCAGATCTACAATTCAGAAATTCTCCCAAATCACTAAAAGTTTACAGATCCTGTGCAGGGGACATTCCCAAATAACAATTTAATGTCAATCATCATTAAAGATTAAAGTTAACACTGACTGCCTCTACGAAATGATCATGAATAATTCATGAACTGGCATGAACAGTTCTTGAACGATTCATGAACTTTGTTCATGAACCATCCCTGAAAGTTCATCAAAATGTTCATGAACCATTCATGAGTGTTCATGAACTGAAAATGGTCAATTCAAATTAAATGAATTCATGAACGTTCATGAATCATAACTTTACAAACTTTTCTTGAACGTTCATGATCCATTCATGAACTGAATTCATGAACAGTTCATAAAAGTTCACTAACTGCTTCATCATCATCCATCACAGTTAATGAACATATTCATGAACTATGATGAACAATGTTCATCATTTTTCATGACTTTATGAACAGTTCCTAAAAAAATTTGATTATGTGGCAAACTTAAAATACCTATTTCATCCTGAATCGTAAAATAACCTTAGATGTGGGGGTTTTAAAAGAGTATAAAATGCAATATATTATCATAAAAAACTATTCAATTTCAGATAAATTTCTAATATGCATCAAAGAACATGTAAACTGACATTAAACAATATTCCTTTTTATTCATAGCAACACTTTCTGTATGTTTTGTAATTGTTCTTTGAAAATTGTTCAAGAGATAATGGGACAGTTGTGTTCAATCAACTGCTGAAGCATATTTATCTGTCAATGTCCTGGAGATTATTCCACTGGTGTTTCTCCTGAAGATCTGGATCCCCACCCCAAGCTGACCTCTTTATTGTAAAGACAGTCAGGGCCTAATTTTAATTAATGAAATTCCACCTATTGTCACTGCTGAATGTCTGCATCTGCACCTTAAGCTGTTCATTTGATTACTGTATGGATCTTTAACAGTGCTGCAGCAGTCACTTTTTAATGTCTATTCCATCTTGGTTGTAAGATCCTCCAGTTGTCAAATTTTCCTCTTTATCTTGTAAACTTCATCCTCTAATAATTTTCCTTTTCTGCTGTCTGATCTGAAAGAAAGATAAAGTTAATTACAGACAACCTATGATCAACATTGTCTTCAGCTTTAAGCACATTATTTATGTACCCAACTTTATCGATCCAACTCAAAATTATTTAATCCCTTACACTTAATACACAACTTACTGCGCATTTACATTATTGGAGAAATTTGTTCACTAGTTGTATTTTAACTTGAGCTGACTTGCCATATGTATTATAAGTCACAGGAGTGTAATATTTTTTTTTTTATAAAAATGTATCTAATCTGACACCGGATGTTGCATATAGCTGCTTCAGTTTTGATCGCGTTAGTAGCACATGTATTATGTACAGTTTGACACATTAACTAGTTTTTTTGTTTTTGTTTTAATTTACAAATTACATCAGATCATATAAATAGTGATGTCATGAAACATATAACGATACCGAACATATAAATTCATATTGCCGATGCAGTACAGCGTATGGTATCGAGATTGAAAAAGGGGGTGGGGGTATAAAGTTTCGTAATTTTCAAAAATTCGAAGAGAAAGTTTAAATTGGTTTTGACAAAATCAGATAGAATAGTTTTGTTAAAACTATATGATGACATAAAAAACATATATATATATATATATATATATATATATATATATATATATATATATATATATATATATATATATATATATATATATATATATATATATATAATTCCCATTGAAAAATAATGAATGACGAAGAAAAAGATACACTCACCATAATTTTGATGATCCAGCTGTGTACGTTTTTCTGCCTAATTTTGCTCTTATCAAGTTAATTCCTTCATATTCTTCATAATCCCTTCTGTGCACTTCTATGTACTTAAAAGAAATGGTATTGAAAATATTCTCATCTGTTAATTCCACGGGAGTCCACCATTTTTGTTCGAGATCATTGCTTGTTGCAAAACCCTCTGCATGCTCTTTTGTTTGTGCTCAGCCATTGAAATCACGCGCGTATTTTACCCAATCATATCATATCTTCTTTCACAGTCATCCAATCAGGATAATCGTTGCTTACATATTTTGGTTTTTACTGCAACTTGGCAACCAGTTACAAAGTCAATAAAATATGCGGTTTATGACAGTACTGGACAAAAACGTTAAAACAAAAACATTGAAAGCTTTTATAACAAGTCAATTTTGCTCATGATGGCCAGAAAAATATTTTTCCATATTAATCTAGAAATATTCAAGTTAAGTACATAAGTGTTGAATAAAAGATCTCTGAACATTTATACAGTATCATATAATTAAAAAAAATATTCACATTTATTTATATTTCACTAAAATTGTGAGAAGTTTGTAAGAATAATTTTCATATACATATTTAAGAAATATCTTAATGGTGCATCAAAGTACTTGAATTGTTCATGAAGCAAATTCATGACATTTCAGAAACTTCAAAGATATCATAATAGTTCATAAAAGTTCATCATTGTGTTCATGAACTAAAAGTACATGATTCATCAAATTTCTTGAAGTGTTCATGAACTTAGGTGATGAACATTCATGGCTATTTGTTCATGAACTCAAATGATGAACTGATGATGAACATTTCAAGTATGTTCATGAATATTCATGAACAATCATGATTGTTCATGAAGTCAAGAATTTGTTTTCATAGGGGCTGGTTACTCAGGCTCCGCTATTGCAGTTATCTGATTTTCTTTTTGTTTCAAAATTTTGAAACAGTTTAATTAAGCATTCCTAACCCCATTTTTACACCTCACCAAGAATGTGTGACAACTGTCTCAATCTTCTCTTGCCATTAGATAAGTGACTTAAATTGTGCTTGGGAAAATAAAAGACTGAAATTGGGTGTAATATGTTGAAATTTGAATACAATATTACTTGATGCTTTAACACTCATAATTTGGCTATGAACAAACAATTTGACTGCTGACATATATGTTTACTTGACCATTGAAAGTATAGATGTGGCTTTGCAAAGCTTGAAAAAGGATTATAAATGTTGCCGTTTTACTTTGAAAATGTCTTTTACAGTACCTTGTTTGTCTATATTTCATTAATAATTGAACTGTATTTGAATTAATTGCAAATAAAAAATCTTACACTGGTTTAAACTTAGCATGAAAACATTGTTCAGGTTTATATCATCAATAACTTTGGAGGCAATTTTTCATTGTCTTTTAACATCCAAAACCAATTTCTTTGTAAAGTTTAATATTTTTAAAATCCCCAAATGGATTATATGTGCTTTTGTTGTCAGAAAACAGAACAAATATTTGCTAGATTTTTCCCAAATCAATTTGAAAGGGATTAAACTTCAGTGTCACTGTGCTTATAATCAATTATCATATGAAAAATGATAATTAAAAACAGTGCCATGCCAATCATCCATACAGTTTTTTCAGACCCAGTTGTAATAATTATTCTTGTAACTATTATGACAAATAAACTGTTCAAGTTTTTCAGAACTAATTTTTACACTAATACTGTAATAGTTTATTATCCTTCTAAACTGGTACTTTAAATTATTATTCCTTTAACACACAAACACATATTTTAAGAATCATGTCATGTGACCTTTTAATCATTGAAGATTTTAATTTAGATTCAATTGTTAGAAAATGTATTTTGCAGGGCCTTAGAATTGAGACCATTGTCTTACACTAACATGATTTTATGAATGCTAAGAATTTTTCTAACTGGGGGATTCCAGCATGATTATAGGTTTTGGTTCTTTATCTCATATTTTTATCTCCATGTAAATAAGATGTGAAACCAAAATATGTGATCCTGTTTGGCACCATGTTGCCTGAACAGAGATGGTACACTATAAAACCCATAGATGTGTTAGTTGTTTTGGTAATGATAAGCATTATTCATTTTAATAAACTGTTAAAATACTTTCTGAATAAATATATCTCTAAGTGCACAATTAAAACAAATCAAGTCCATTTCTTGATAAAAAAAAAATCTAAGTCTACATAATCTGAGCTATGTGCAAGCCAAAAAATGAACTAAGTTCTCATGTCCAAGGCTTTGTACAAGATATTTCCTAGACTTTTTTTAAATGTACAAGATAATGTCTGAGGTTTGCTTATAAAACATTGGACAAAAAATCAGCATTGTCCAAGGTTTCAGAAAATGTACAGTCAGAAATATGTACAGTAAGGAAAATATACAGCTGGGAAAATATACAGTGAGGAAAATGTACAGCTGGGAAAAGAAATCTGATGGGCAATTAATACTAGACATTTACAGAAATTAAACCACAAACAGAAATTGAAAGCAACACTGTCTCAATTTCAGGGTCATTTCTTTAACAGATTAAAAATTCAACTTAGGTCAGTTACTTATCATCAATTTACAGATAAATTTGCAGTATGACAAGATATGCTCATACTTCTCAAAGACATTATACCATTGGCAATAAGAAAGAAATAAGGATCAGTCAAAAAATGTGGAGGGAACAAGAAGGATGCGCAAAAAACATGATGGGCAAATGTCATAAAGTGACACTTAAAGAAGCTCATGATAATACTGGCGCTTCTCTTGTCAGTAAATGTTACAAATCGTATTTACTGCCAATGCTGAAAGAACCATCATAATGAAAATATAAATAATTTATGATATTTACCATTAAAATTTACTGTTCATGCTGCATTTGAAAATGTCAATTCAATGTCTGACCATTATTTTTTAAAAAAGCTGAGAACAAAATAGTCTATAGCTAGATTTATCTCTAATATTCACATACACATTAAACAAATGGGAGGGAAAGAGAAAGCAAGTTACTTTTTAATATATATATATTTGTATTTAAAAAATACAGCCATGTTATAGAATCATGGTGAAGAAACTTGTATTAATGTTTGTTTCATATATGTAATTGAATTGCTTGTTTGTGTTAGTTTTAAATTCTTTTTCACTTTATTTTTATTTCACTACATGTTATTGTAATGATAATGTTATTCACTGGATTTGACATTTTTTCAGAAAATTCTGTTCAGTTCTATGTTGTTACATTGTATTTTTAGCTGACCTAGTTCCTAACCTTGATTTAGAATTGGTAAACAGAGTGAAAATCAAGGTCATCAAGATCATATTTGGCTTGTGTTAACTCTTTTGTAAACAACTTTTTTAAAATATTTTCTTATTATTGAATCTTTTGGCAAGATTCATTGGGCAGAATCAAATTCATCCATGATGTACATGTTAATTGGCCTATAGTCATACCGTGCCATTTAAGTAACCATGTGACCCCATCACATGATCTAAAACTCCATTTTAAATTAATACTTTTAGTGAATGAATTCTGTCATAAACTGATACCTCTGGAGCTCAAAGTAATTTTATGTTGTGACCAGTTCAAGTTAAATTTTTTATTTCAAATAATTTATTCACCCTGGAAAATACTTGTGCTCATCAACATCCTTGTATATAGACATGTATTGGAAATTATTCAGAGTTCTAAAGCTGGAATATTATTCTTGATTCATAAAATTCAACGAGGAACTGTTGACACAACAGCACAAAACAGAATATAGATGATGTTATTGCCTTCCATTTTGTAACTTCATTGGTATTCAAACTTTGATTCATTTAGAAACTTTAATTGATAGGACTTATATTTTTAAATTTTAGGATTAATTTTGGAATAGATTCATGAACTGTAAGTCCTTTTTCATATTTTACCTTGTTTTCAAGGGAAATAAATTATTTTGCTAAATTTTACAAAGCTTGTTGGCTTCACTCTTTTCTTTGTTACTTTTTATGAAGCTAGATTCGTAGCATGTTATTTAAAATAATTATGAATAATGGTCAATTGTGATGCCAAACCATCTTGTCAAAAAAATCAGGTCACTAATAACTGGCTATATAATGTTCAACTTGTGATGTTTCTCTTTCTGACATCAAATTTCTCAGTAGTAATCAAAGGACTCATTTACTGAATTGCTTTCACATTTCCTTCTAAATTGAGTTTGTCTGACATTTTACACCTTTGCAACAATTTATTTTTCCATTAGCAATTTGTAGTTTATGCAAAATACTATGTTTACAAAGAAAGGAAGTGAGCTTATCATATGATTAATAAATTATTTAATGTTACTCTTTCAAATACATTTTATTATCTAAGAGAAAGAATTGACAATGTTCAACAGACCGTTTTTACTTTATGGCAACCAAATGTCATGCTGTTTTAAGCTGAACAGTACCATGCTTTTTATTGGCCATTTTTGTCATCTTTTTGTTACTAATAATAGTCATCTGTCAGTGTCACAAAATCAAAGAACTAATGAAGGACAACCTGTTTGTATAGCTTAAAGATTGGTACTGGCTTGCTGAAACAAATGTTTATGATTGAATTTAGAAATCATCAAATATTCACCAGATTTCCATCTATAAATCCCAAAATGACTGATCATGAGGGGTAAATTTGACAGTTTTGCACTACAGAATTCTCCCACCCTTCTGTTTGTTTGTGTGCAAGTGTGATTTGGAATTTTAAAGCAGTCATGTAGATATAATGTACGCAGTGAGGTAATAGTGATATCTAGCACTGGGGCATTATGCTGCAGACATTTAGCATCATGTCCCACCCATTCACATTATCCTGACACAATGCTGACCAGTGATAAAAACTAACCTCTTAATTCTGAGCACATGCAAGGCAGCTGCTAGTACCATCTTCATAAATTTTGGTACGACTCTATCAAGGTTCAAAACCATGACCACCTGCCTCCAAGGCAGAAGCTCTAACCACTTCAAAGCCACTGGAGCAGTCTGTTTGTTTGTACCCTCATAATGATTTTAAATGCAAAAGGCAAAAAAAAAATATTTTAAAAGATGCAGAAAATTTAGTCATTTCATTCAACAATTTATAACTTCTAACTTGATTGTTGCCAGGGGACCCCAAAGAGTTAACTTGTTAGACTTTTGAATCAAACAGGAGTTTCTTTAATAACAACACAACTGCCAATATGCTGTTATGAGTCAATGTTTTCAAGCAAGACATATGATGTTTTTCATCAGATTTGATAATCTCAACCATTTTGTAAATTCTGAAGTGACATCTCTTTAAACACATTTTTATTTGTTCAATTTCTATTAGAAATAATAAAAACTAGACATTGCAAAAATGGGACACACATGCCACAGTTTTTACTGAAATGAACTGTTCTATAAACCAAACAAGGACAGTGCGCAATATGTTTGCATGTTTTCATTAAAAGCTTCCATTTGGTTTGATATACCAATAACATGATAGTGTTAGGGACTTCCTGTTGACAATCTGGTTAGCAATTATTAATTGATGAATGAAATAACTAAATTTGTGCATTTTTAAATCAAATAAATGCTTTTAAGTTGCAAAATTGGTAGGGAGGTACAACAACAGGAGGATGTGCAAATACTATAAGTGCCACTAATCATGTTAGAGTTAGGGCAATTCTATTGAGGTACTTTTGAAAATAAATTCATTGGTACCAAGGGATTTTGACCATATTAAGCTGTTGGCTTCTGGTCGAAGGGCCATTTGAACTACTGTGTTATTATTTTCAAATTGGTTTAATATAGGTAACATGATTAACTTTATTTAAATCCCTCACATCAATAGCATATTTTCTTTTCAATTCAAAACTACCATGAACATCAGCATTCAGCATGTAAAAAATTGTTTATGAGTCAGAATGCCATGTAAAAATTGTTTATGAATCGGACTGCAATTAAGCATTATACACCTAAATGCAGGCTCAAAATTTTCAAGTTAATACAACCTCTCTGTCTTTGATGCAACTTATGTTTTTTATAGAGTGAAGCTATTTTGGTTTATTGTGCACAATAATTTGGAAATTATTATGATTGTGTCTTTGTGTCTTGATTCCTTAATACTGAAAAAAAACCATTGTGGTAGAGGTAGGTGGGGGGAAACAACCAAAACCAGTAAATGAAGTTATAGTGTTGCTTTCATAGGCTTTAAATTGTTGCAGTGGGTGGTATAATGTTGCATACGACAAGAGTGACTGACAGGGTATGCCATTTTCAAATCTGTGTATTCATGTGAAGCTGTGCCCCACATTAATAATATTGTTATTGCAATGTTAGAAGTTTTACATCCACTGACCTCAAATATCTCTTTCTCTACCTACCAACCAATCTACCAACCATTTTCAAATCTGTGTATTCATGTGAAGCTGTGCCCCACATTAATAATATTGTTATTGCAATGTTAGAAGTTTTACATCCACTGACCTCAAATATCACTTTCTCTACCTACCAACCAATCTACTGGCTATCTGTCTGTCAATACATATCATTGCAGATGTTTTCAGATACATTCTGTTCTATAATCTCATGGCAAATGTTCACATTTGGTCAGATAATTGCAAAGAAAGTCCATGCATATTACCCCTATATTCATGAAAGTATTGTATATACATTAAATAAGAAGTCCCCAAAAAGTCCATGCAAATTACCACTATATTACAAAAGTATTATATATATACATTAAACAAGAGGTCTCAAAAAAGTCCAAGCAAATTACCACTATATTACAAAAGTATTATATATGATTTAAACAAGAGTTCCAAAATAAGTCCATGCAAATTACCATTATATTCACAAAAGTACTGTATATATTTTAAAGAAGAGGCCCTTGTGTGTCTCATAACACTCACCTGGCATACATAACTTAAGATCTCATATGAGTTTATATTGAGCAAAATCAATGCATACAAATAAAAGGATCTTGACTGTAAGCAATATTTCACATCCAGTTTCAATCAAACTTATGTCATCAAGGTCTTGGATCAATATGATAATGAGCCAGATCCACATAGACACATTGACAGATCCACATAGACACATAGATCCATGTAGACACCGAGAGAGATCCACATACACATAGATCCAAAGAGACAATCTTGTCTGACATTATTACCTCACTGTTGGACAGATTTCTCATCTGACTCAGTTGGAATGTATGTTGCACAACCTGAATAGTAAGTGAGATGCATGCATATTAATGAGTTGATCTTGCATCTGATAGGCTGAGCTTGCTAACACTCTGTAAGTCATATTTCAGATCAGATTTTGATCAAAAATGAAATGTCTGCATATATCATGAAAATCCTGGATGAGTTTGGTAATAAGCATGATTCTTGATATAATCTTGCATCTGTGTGTAAGTTGGATTTTTAACATAGCTTTAAAAAAGTTTAAATCATATTGTTATGATATCTGCAGTACTGACCTGGCATCATTCAAAGTATTATTCTACAGAAATATGTAAAAATCTATTTTGTTACAAATCCATCCATTTTTAGTTGTGTGAACATGCTCACAAGTCAGTATGGCTACAATCTCACCAGGACTCATGACATTTAACCTTAAAATCAACATGCGGACTCATCATCAGAAGTAGCCAAATAAAGATTTCTTGGACTTAATTTAATTGATTACAAAGAGATGGTCAAAATTCCTAAGGATACATACAAAGTCTTTGTTAAGCTCAGTGAAAAGTACAAACAAATGCAAGCAATGTCCTTAAACCTAATCTCTTGTATGACCAATTATGTTTGGTTCTACAAACTCCTTTATAAAAGTGCAGATAAACAAAGATGGTGGTCATGTTGCAGTATCAATACTTAGATCCAATAACGTGAGGCAAGAAGTGCTTTACTGGAATAAAAACACCACATTAATTCCTCCATTCATGCAAAGGTCATGAAGGAAGTGAGAAGAGCGTCAATTTTTTAGAGCAATTTACATACTGTTTCAGTGCTTTTGTTAGCATCATTAAGATAAGAAGATAAGAATTCTTCATTTCAGACTGCATGGTCCATACATCTAAATTAAAATAAGGATATAATGTACTAACTCAAAATTCTAAATATCATCAGAAGTAGCCAAAAAAAGATTTCTTGATAGCGTTGAAGGCAGCCATTGTTCAGGTTGATGGACCATCATTTTAATACTGGAACAATCATTATACAACAAGACTATTCATTCTGGAGAGTAGCCAGAGCAAGGATTTTCACATGTATCAGTATCATTTTCAGTTATGACCAACTACCTATAGGGAGAAGTGGGATTTTGTTTGTTTTTTGTAAATAAACTACATTAATACAACCATTCATAAGAAGCAGTCTTGACAATATTTTCAAGATGGTAACCAGAGTAGTCATGTTAGAGGTCAGATCAGCACCAGTGTCAGTTCCTACCAAACAGACGTCATAACATGTCTTTCAGTGAAAATACCATGCCAATATGACAAATAACAGTAACAAGTCTTTAAGTGACAATGCCATGTCAATATGACAAAATAACAATAACAAGGCTTTAAGTGAAAATGCCATGTCACTATGACAAAATAACAATAACAAGGCTTTAAGTGAAAATGCCATATCAATATGACAATTAACCGTAACAAGTCTTTAAGTGACAATACCATGTCAATATGAAAAAATAACAATAACAAGGCTTTAAGTGAAAATGCTATGTCAATATGACAAAAAAAACAATAACAAGGTTTTAAGTGAAAATGCCATGTCAATATGACAAAATAACAATAACAAGGCTTTAAATGAAAATGCCATGTAAATATGACCAAATAACAATAACAAGGTTTTCAAGATAACTACTGATGCTGCCACCAGTTTTATTAAGGATCAACTAGACACGTGCATTCTTTGAGCAAAATTCACATGCTGGAAAAGCATCCATTCAGGAGATGTAGCAATAACAAAACTGGATGCCCATGGGTAGCCATTTTCACTAAACCTTGGGATGAATGTGTCTGCAAAGTGTCAAGCCAATCCCTTTAATATTTTACAAGGTGTACTGACAACAATTGTATGTTAACAAACAGAAGACACTGTCTGACAACATTACATAATATACACTTTTCTGATTGATGCCTCATCAACCAGAAATGTGTATATTATGGAATGTAGCAAATAAGTAAGCATATAAGCAAATAAAAAATGTGTGTCTCCTCTTGCACTGGTTGTAGAATTAGGGTAGGCAGGTCATTTGTTTAAAAATATATATTTTTAATGTGATTTCTTTTTTTCATGGGGGAAAAAGTGCTAGGGTTGGTGTCACATTTGCTAACCACCCAGCTAAAGTCATGTGTAAGCTATAATCTATGTTTTGGTAATATTGACACAACCATGGAATTAGTGTTGAAATCTTATGCAAGATTACCATGACCAGCCTGAGACAGGAAACTTGAGTTGGCAAAGTTGACCAGTGTTTTGCCATTATCACATCTATATATGAAAGGTTAGTTCAAAGATCAAAAGGAAAGTCCATGGGGTGAATGGGGTGTGTTCTTACATTCCCACACTGACAGAGAGCAAGAAGGACATTGCATGCTAAATTTGATTGAGTTTGTCTACTGTGATATCCAATCAGAATTGAGATTGAGGGAATGATTACAATTCAGACTTGAATGATACCTTCCAAAATCATAAGAATAATTTAGTATTTGCCTGGAAGGGATGCAGATCAATTGGGTTTACTCCAAGAAAGAAGTCACTTGAATCTGGTAGCAGAACTTACAGGTAGATTTTAAGGAAAGACATATCTTTGAAAAGGTCTGTAAGTTATTTGCTTGATTTTTGCAGAATATTACTGCATCTTAATTTTAATTATTTATAGTATGTATATTTAATTACTAGGGTTGTTTAGTATGTAAAATTACCTTTGTAGTATTTTATTTATATGCATATTTGAGAAATGGGCTTCAGTCTTACATAGAGAATTATTAGATGCGAGATGGAATTATGTAGATTGTTAGCTTGTGGTCAGAATTAATTTTGTAATTCACTATTAGGTTACTTCATAGTTAACCAGTGCATTTATTAATGCGTTATGTTGGAATTTACACATGCTTGAATTGTGAATTTGGAAACATAGTTGAAGTATGTAAGATTAGTTACTATGAACATATGCATATATCACAGAATGGATATTTGAATATTTGTATACTTTGTAAGGTCTAGAAATGCATCTGATTATTGTGATGTTCTTTAGCATAATGAGATTAGGAATATATACTGATGTGATGGAATTTATTGCTGTATGTATAAGAAGTAACTGATACTGTGCTGTATTATGTTTTACCATACAAGAACATATGGGAATCTCAATGTGAACTAATGTGTGACTAAAGAAATTTAATAGCCAATATCCAATGATAAGTTATCATTCATACCACTGGAGGAATGAAAGATGAGAATGTGTCCTGCGTTTTACTTTCAATTAGATCCTCCAAGCCATGTGGGAAGAGAAGCAACGCCAAACATAATTCTCAAAATATCCCTTTTTTGATAATTTTTACATAAATTTGTCTCATAAAGAGAAAAACAAATTGTGCTTCTACAGCTACTGCATATCTAACCCAAAAAGTTTTCTTAAACTATTTCAAGCAGTGGAAGAAATGAATTCCCAAAATAATCTTAAGAAAATTGAGTGTTCATCTACACAATCAAGCCTACAAAGTTTCACTGAGATTTTATCAGTGTAAAGTGATGACAGGCTTTGGACAGACAGCTGGATGAACTCATGGACAGACTGACATGTGGGTCTTTGTCAGGCATTATGATGGTACATTGGGGCTTAAACTAAAAACAATTAAAGGGACACTGTGAAGATTCTGGACAAAGTACAGTAATGACAGTAAGTAAATATCACAATTTTTTTAAATCATATCTACTGATGTTCATGACACTTACTCTAAGTAATATTGACTAAACACAAAACATTGTGACATTTATGGGAGGTCATGTTGACTGAATACACAACATAATGACATATACTAGAGGTAATGTTGACTAAACACAACATTGTGACATTTATTGGAAGTAATGTTGATAAAACACACAACATTGTGACATTTATTGGAGGTTATGTTGACTGAATATACAACATAATGACATTTACTTAAAAGTAATGTTGACTAAACACAAAATACTATATGACATTTACTGGAAGTAATGTTGACTAAACACAACATTGTGACATTTACTGGAAGTAATGTTGACTAAACACACAACATTGTGACATTTACTGGAGGTAATGTTGACTAAACACACAACATTGTGACATTTACTGGAGGTAATATTGACTAAACACAACATTGTGACATTTACTGGAGGTAATGTTGACTAAACACAACATTGTGACATTTACTGGAGGTAATGTTGACTAAACACAACATTGTGACATTTACTGGAAGTAATGTTGACAAAACACAACATTGTGACATTTACTGGGGGTAATGTTGACTAAACACAACATTGTGACATTTACTGGGGGTAATATTGACTAAACACAACATTGTGACATTTACTGGAGGTAATGTTGACTAAACACAACATTGTGACATTTACTGGAAGTAATGTTGACAAAACACAACATTGTGACATTTATTGGAGGTAATATTGACTAAACACAACATTGTGACATTTACTGGGGGTAATGTTGACTAAAGACAACATTGTGACATTTATTGGAGGTAATGTTGACTAAACACAACATTGTGAACTTTACTGGAGGTAATGTTGACAAAACACTGTGACCTTTACTGGAGGTATTATGTTGACAAAACACTGTGACCTTTACTGGCTCTGAATGGTAGTCCCAATTTAAAAAGTTCATCAGTCTTGCAAATATGAGTTTCTCAATAGAACTGACAATTTTCTATGTAAGAGCATTGATTTTTTTTTAAAAATGCTGAGTGTGTTGAAACCATCTCTTTTAATATTCTGCAAGAGCAATATTTTCAAACTACATCTGTGCTGGACATATTGGATGTAAGCTTGGTACCATTTTCAAGATCAATAAGACATCATAAGTGTTCAGGTGGAAACCCCATTTTGATTTTATTTTCAGATTTGGAGGAATAACAATAACAATATTTTCAAGATGGATGCCATGGTGGCAATACTGAATACCAGACTAGCACCATTTCTATTTGATATCAACCATTTATATTTCATATCACCTATTTCTATTTGATATCAACTAGACATGATTAGAAGTCTTCTGGAGAACACATAATGTCAATATGACCAGCCATCTAGTAGTCACAATAAGACTTTCAAGATGGCCATTGTGGCAGTCATATTAAAAGTCAGATTGGCACCATTTTCACTCGGCATCATAAAAGGTCTTCCAGTGAAAATGCCATGCTGGTATGATCATTTATTCGGGGAAGAGATGGCCACCATAACAGGAATGTCTGAATAACACTATTAACAACAGGAAGTTGTTTTAAGTAAACAAAACGTGTTGACCTCAACATCCATTCAGAAAAGGGTACTGACAACAACATAGCTATTGTGGTAGCCATATTGGGCATCAGATTGACACCATTTCATTTTGGATGGACTATAAATCATAAGAAGACTTCTGTTGAAAACTTCATGGTAATAATACTTTTCATTTATAAGAAATAACAAAATTTTTCAAAATGATTACTCTGGTGATGACATTGATGACATTGGTCATGAGATTGGCTCTATTTTCATATAGTACAAACTAAATGTCATAAGAATTTATCTGGTAAAGCTCCATGTCCATATCATTTACTGTTCATGAAAAGTGGATACTGCAGTAAGATTTTCAACATTGCTGCTGTGGTGGTAATACTGGATGACCGATCAATCCCATTTTCATTTCAGACCAACAAAACATCATATGAAGTCTTTCAGTGAAAGTGCCTTGTTAATAAGACCATGCAATCTAGAGAAAAGAAAATTTTTAAGATGGCCATAGTGAAGGCCATATCAGACTGGCACAATTTTCATTTAGGACTTACAAGACATCATCAGACTGGCACAATTTTCATTTAGGACTAACAAGACATCATCAGATTGGCACAATTTTCATTTAGGACCAACATGACATCATCTGATTGGCACCATTTTCATTTAGGACCAACAAGACATCATCTGATTAGATTGGCACCATTTTTATTTGGGACCAACAAGACATCATCAGAAGTCTTATAGTTAGAACCAAATTTCATTCAGAAGAAGTGATATCAAGATTTTCAAGATGGCCACTGTTGTGGCCATACTGGATGTACATACATTTTTATTTAGGATGAACAATGATGTGTGAGTGTAAACTTTCAAAACAATCTTTTAAGTAGTTTAAGATAAGCAAACTTGTGCAAACTGATGGATGGATGATAGATGATGGATGATGGACAACAGACCAAGCCATAAACTTATATGGTTTATGACCATATGGCTAGAAAAAGAAGAAACAAAATGATAAAAAATTACATCTGGGAAGTAAAATACAGTTTGTGTCTGCCTCATGCAGTTAAATTGGAGGCATAACTTTATAAGAGTAATCTTTGTCTCCTGAATCCAATTTAATTGCAGTATTATTTTTACCATGAACTTACCAGAAGATCAACAGCTTCTGATGTTGGACCCTTGGCCCTTATACACTCTCCTGGACAGTTGCCATGGAAACGTCCATAGGTAAAGTTTGTGCCAGCAGCAAAATAATTCCCTGTGTGTACTAGCCTCCAATTACCATTGATGAAATAGCTACCATTAGTCAGCTGCATTGCTGAAAAGAGGGGTAATCAATCTAAGAATTCATTTCTTCATTAAAGACAAAATTCAGCTTTTGACACCACACACCCCAAAGTAAACAAGTTCATGAAATTGTCTATAATTTATTTTTTTAAAAACAAAATATCTAAATTTGTTTGAAGAGTGAGAATTTCTAATCTCTTTATTTCTATGATCAAGAAATTTATTCACTGAGCACAAAAATTAATGCTGCTTAGACTATTTCTATCTCATGCCTTCATTACATTGTAAACATTATTAAAAGCAGGTTCAAGTGATATCTAGGTAGCCAATGATAAGAAACTGATAAATATGGTTAGAAATTTCCAAAAAGTGAGAAACTTTTATTTATATTTACAGCAAAAGGCCAAACACTTTCACCCAAATCAATGACATACATTTTTACTGTATTCTTCCAAATGTTAGTCAATAAAGTCACAGATGAATTATGAAAACATAACTGTGGAATTTTTTAATGTTAATATTTCCAGCTGTTGTTCATTCATCTGAAATTTCAAAAGTTGACCAGCATTAGTGTGGTATGGTAGGCATACATACATTTATTTATCACCTCAAAACATTAGAGTCAATCACCATGTTAAACCTGCATCTCTAACACACCATACATAAAGCCATGAGGATCCATGCTGTTTGGATGAAATCACAAACAGACTGCACAGGTTAGGGTCTTATCAGCAAGTACCCCATGCATTGGCAGATCTGAGTTGAAATTTCAAATTTAGGCAGTTTTGCACCTTACCCACGATAGTTCCATTGGTACAGTGTTGGACTTAAAATGCAAGGGTCATGAGTCTGATACCCACCCAGACCAGGTCGAGTTGACTGCCGCTGTGTGTCCATGGAAACAGAACTTAAGGCCCAATACCTCATTATACAAAAGCCAATAATGTTTATAATGCCCTAAAACTCCTATGGATACCCTAGCATCTCAAAATGCATTACTATATAGGCATTGTACCAGTAATTTAAACAAGAAAATGAAGCAGTATATGTGTCAGTGAATCAGATAGACATTTTCACCTTCTGTTACACAAAATCTTGATTTATAGTGCTTGGCTGACAGAAAAGAGACAGATTAATTGTAATCCAATTTGCTACATAATATCTGATGTTTGATATAGAAGGGTCTGTAAACTGTTTGACCACCAAGTGAAGAGAGTAGCTGTCAGTAAAAAAGACACTCCTATCAACCTAATAATGCAATCTGACACAGTGAGGATGTGAGAAAGCTGGGGTATCTCTTACTTGATAACAAACCTTTCACTGCTCCACATTAAATTTTACCAAATATTATATGTATACATTTAGCATTAAATTTTACCACACACACACACATGCACACACACACATACACACACATATACACACATACATACATACATACATACATACATACATACATACATACATACATACATACATACATACATACATACATACATACATACATACATACATACATACATACATACAGTACATAGATACATACATACACACACACACGCACATTTGCTTTTTTTACTTTTTATGGTGGTACTAAAATGTGCAAAAAAATGTATGATCTCATTAAAGACTTGGGAATTCCTTTTATAAATAAAGGATATTCATATTTGCATAAAGGAAGACAAAGATTGGAGAGAGAAAAAAATATTAAAAACAAGAAGCCCAAGATGGTCTGATTTTGTTCACCTGGCAGAAATCTGCCTTAGGATTGGAAACTGCCTGTTTTGGATGAAAAATTAAATATATAATTTAACCGATTTCATATGGGATATGGTTCCGATTGTATGCTGACACAACATTTCATCAACCACTTTGCAGAAGTGTAAATTTATCTGCATAATAAATCTTTAATTTTACTCTTCTGAAAGGAAAGAAATAAAGTTTTAATGCACTGAGATCAACATGGTGTGCAGCAAGCAATGAAGTGATGTCAATGCTGATCTTGATGATATTATGGATAATTTTGTGGAGGAAGATACTTTAGGCAGTGCAGGTCATGATCTTGACTTTGATCCAGATATGATGATGGTAATTGTTTAGCAGAAAATTAAATTTCAAAATTGAAGATTAATATTTGGAGATGAAAATGGCAGATAGTATGCTACGTATATGTGATTAAATTGCTTGTTTGTAAGGTTTAAAATTCTTTTTATTTCACTTTTGTTTCATTATATTCAATTGCAATGAATATTTTTCTATGATTTGGGATTCTATTTTTAGTTATTAGATATATTTTTATTACAAAGTTTCTAGTGATATAAATCGTTTATTAAAATATACAAAGCTTGTTGGCTTTTGCTCTTTTCTTTGTTACTGAGTATAAGCCCTTGTCACGTAACAAGCACTGAAGATGAAAGTAAGTAATAGCAGTGACATGGATGATGATTTTGATCAAAATTTTACCCAATTGGCACCATTTTCATTTAGTACAAAGAAGACATAATTAGAAGTCTTTGGTGAAAACCCCATGTCAAAAAGATTATCCATTAGGGAAAAGTAGTAACAACAAGATTTCAATACAGTGATCATGGCAATTATATTGGATGTACATCTGGCACATTGTTCATGCAGGACTAATTAGCTAACATTAGAAGTGTATTGGTGAAAACCCCATATTACTATAGCCATCTATTTGGAAGAAGCAGACGTAACAATATTTTCAAAATAGTCCCCATGGTGGCCATACTAGTGTTCTGATGAAAACTCACTGTCAAAATGACTTTCAGTGAAAAAGTAGCAAGGTTTTCAAGTAGTCATATTCTGAATATCAAATCATTTACACATTACAAGAAATCTTTGAATGAGAATCCTATGCTGGTATGACCATTCATATGACCTTAAGTAGTCATAACAAGATTTCCAAGCTTGCTGCTGTGGCTACCATATTAAATACCAGACTGGCACCATTTTTTTAGGATTAACTAGACATCAGAAGAAGATTTCTTGCAAAAACACAATGGTAATATGACTTTCTATTCATGAGTAATAGTGATTACAAGATTTTCAAGTTAGCCAATTTGGTGGCCATATTGGATATCATATTGGCACCATTTTTGTTTAATACCAACTGGATATCATGTCTTCTTGTGAAAACTCAAGGTCAATATGAGTTTTGTAATCCAAAGAAGTTTTGATAATACAGTTTTCAAGATTGCCATTGTGGTTTTTTTTTTGAGATCACATTAGAACCATTTTTATTTATGATTAACAAGACATCATACAAAGTCTTTATGTAAACATTCCATGCTGAAATGATGATCCATGCAGGAGGAATAGTGATTTCATTTTCAAGATGACCAATGTGGTAAGCAAACCAGATGTCTGAGCATCAACCAATAGGACCATGGCATGAGTGTGTGTGTAAACCCAATCATGACAAGAGTGTGCATGTCAAACTGACTAATACATTAGTATGTGTGTGTCAATCCAACCATGATATGAATGTGTCAACCCAACCATGACATGAGTGTGCATGTCAAACTGACTAATACATGAGTGTCAATCCAACCATGACATGAATGTGTCAACCTGACCAGGACATGAGTGTGCATGTCAACCTGACTATGACATGAATGAGCATGTCATCCAGACTATGGCATGGATTTGTGTATGTGTGTCTGTGTCAACCTGCCTATGACATGAGCATGAATGTCAAATGACCATGACATGAGTGTGTGTGTGTGTCAACCTGATCATAACATGAGGTGCAAGTCAACCTGACCATGACATGAGAGTGTATGTTAGCCAGACTATGACATCAGTGTGCATGTTAACCTATGATATGAGTCTTTGTCAACCCAACATGACATGAGTGTGTCAACCTTGCCATGACATGAGTGTGTGTGTGTGTGTGTCAACCTGACCATGACATGAGAGTGTGTGTGTGTCAACCTGACCATGACATGAGTGAGTGTGTGTCCACCTGACCATGACATGAGTGTGTGTCAATCTGATAATGATATGAGTGTGTGTTTGGGTGTAAAGTTTCAGAGTAATCCTCCATTTAGTTAAGGAGGAGAGATGATAACAAACTTGTGCTGATGGACAGACAGACAACAGATGAAAAACCATCCTATCATATTTTCTTGTCTATGACCAGCAGGACTAAATGTGTTTGTGCAAAGAAATGCTAAAACAGAACATTAAAAGTTAGATAAATATATTACCAGTCTTTTCACCCATGTAACTTTCAATGCCTCACCAAAGACAAAATGTCTACTAAATAAGCAGACATTGTCCCTTATAACAGGTCCATTCCATACACACTGGAAAAAAAGAAACTACTGAATTCAGTTCACAGAAAACATCATTGGTGTCTTTTTGTTGTGGAAGGTGGGGGTATAATGACAGAGTTAATTTACATAGGGCTTGACTTTTAACCACACATTGTTCTACTAAAAGGGGTAAGCATTCTATTATACCACTGTAGTGTTATGTTTTAAATTTCTCTTGTCACTGCAAATCAGATCAATTAATCATGCATACTGGAGGTCAGATCAGAACCATTTGTACAAAATTCAACACCTTTCATGAAAGGATGGTTTCTATTAAAGCCTGTTTAGTAATTACCAAGTGGAAGTCATTTCAAAGATTCCTTCTTTCAGTTTGGGTGGCCGTATCTGATGATGGATTTGCTTCATTCCATATATTTTAAAGCCTGTTAAACTAAATACTTTTGTCACAATTTGGTCAAATTTCTACAAGCAGTCTTTGAAATGTAGTCATTTTAAAAACTTTATATTTTTAATAACAGTGATGATTCCTGATGGCAGATTGCATCCTCTCTATATACTCTTTAAACCAGAATGCTTTGTCAAATTCAAGTAAATTTTGTTTAGCAGTTTCTCACAAGAAGTCATTTATGTTTTTAAACTTATTACTGAATGATTTTAGATCAGCATCAGTTTTACAAACCAAAATGATATTCATGTTAGGACACTGTCTATCAAATTTGGCCTGCTATGGTTTTTGAGAAAAAGTCATTAAAATGTAAATTTAGAGAACAGAGGTCCTATCTGATGGCAAAATAGGATCATTGGTAAAAGAGTTTAAGATTTTTATGTGACTGCTTTTTGGTCAAACTCTGCAAAGGTCTTTGAGAACAAGGTATTTAAATTTTTCTATTTTTAGTAATGGTGGCCATATTTGAATCAGCATCATTTTTATAAAACAGAAACTTTAATATTAGGGTGTTTTGTATCAAAATTATACCAAATCTGCTTGAGTAGTTTTTAATAGTTTTTTTTTATTTTTAGTAAAAATGGCCAAATTTTTATCACAAAACACCAGCAAATGACCTAATTTCCAAAGCAATGTTGCCAGAATTTTTCCCTGTAAAAATATGTACAAACTGGTCAAGCTGTAGTTGAAACATTAAGAATAACAGCTGTGAACAGCCAATGAACAATATACAATGCACATTTTATTATTTCTCATCATATATGTTCATGCTTAATGAGAAAGCCTATCAAAAACTTTTAAGAATCTCTGGCAAAGTTTTATTTATAAGAGCTTGTTTGAAAAAAAGCTATGCATATCTCACCAACATTAAACCAAGAAGCCCTAGTGGACCTCTGATTGCTCACCTAGCTGACATATGCCTAAAAGCCAAATGCTAGAGCAGTTGGTTAAGAGATCTGAGTCAATGGGATGCTTTCTTTGGATATTTGTTTCTATGCTGTTGCTTGCATATGTTATGAAATCAACTGTCTCAAGTTACTATATATTTTGTATCTTCATCTGTAGTTGATGAAACATCAGCATCATTTCTCTAACACTTTAGCGGATTACTGTACTAATTATGATCCTCATATGTTTCCTTCATTTTCCTGCATTTTTCATTAAAACCAGTGCAATAGTTATAAATTACAGATGTACCAAGACAATTTTCTTTGCTTTGTGATGTGTAGAATATTGAAAACTCTTAGAAGCATTAGTTAAAGGAATTGTATCAAAGTCAACTTAAAGCAGAATGGGCTAGAGATAGATGATTATTTTCATTTCATCTCTGAATGTCAAAAGAAAATTAATTCCACGCATTGAAACTTGACCGAGTCATATGCTATGGTACAAGAGAATGACATAAAACCCTTTCCCAAAATCAACCGGTTAAAGGGGGAAGCTTGACCATAAGTGATTGTTCAAAGAAACGTTAATTAATTAATTACGGCATGATTAGCTGTCTTGACAATCCAAAAAATCTACAGAACAGATTCAGGAAATAGTCTATTCTGATTGGTTAATAGTAATTTATTGGTGTAACTCTGTAAGAAATTAAAGGTTTTACTTTGGAAAAATTCTTCAGTCTTCAATCTTTTTTGACTCAGGGAACGTGAAAGACATTATCTCATGATTTTGCAGTAAAGCGTGAGAGTTGTCTCAGAAAGTAGACAAACTCTGCATTTAAGGTTCGTGGAAATGAATAACGAAATGGCAAAAGGTATACAATCTTACTTTCCCCAATTTTATTAGTTGATTGACTTGCAAATGTAGCGATGTTATGTTATATGTCTGTATGATTTCATTTTGTAGGGTTTTAGTGAAATGTTAGTCACTAATTTTTTTAATTATCAAATCATTTGGAGAATTGACAAGGTTGCATGTAATTGAATGATCATTGAAAGAACTGACAAGATTGCATATAAAAGAATCTTTAATACATAGGTGTGCTTAGGAATTTTCATGAATTAAGCTTAATAAATGATGGGGTAATGTTTCATAGATTTATGAATTAACTCTCTGTCTAGTATGACGTGTATATCCATATACTAGTTTGTAATATTTAATTAATCACTTGTGTGGTTATCCATATACTAGTTTGTAATATATTTAATTGATCACATAAACTATTTTAGAATAGTTAGATCTGAGGGTCTAAGCTTATATGATATTTAACACTGCTAGATAGTTTAAGAAGTCAAGGGGTATTAAATACAGGCACATAGGTCTTAGCTGAGTGGAATTTAATGACCACCACTAGCATGACCAGAATTATGGTCAAGACAGGCATTAACTGTCTATGTAAAAATAGGAATTAGTTAACCTGAATGCAACAGAATGTATGCCTTTTGTTTCTGAGCTGAATTAATGTAAAAATATAGATATACTTGGAAATGTGACCTATTGTCTATTGCGAGACATCTTATTTATTGAAGGAAAACAGCTTTCCTAGACTCTCCTGAGATTTCTCTGAAAATACCAGAGCAAAGTCTGAGCCGGAATCTAGGTTTAGAGATGATTGTTAAATCAGAGTTCAACTGACAAGAGTCCAAGACCAGACAACTAGACAAAGATTGGCAGAGCAGGGATGAACGTAAGACTCGTTAGACTCGATGTCCGCATAAATTAGGTGATGATGTCTCTCATTGTTGCACTCAAAGGTGACATCTCCTAGGCAATGAAGATAGAATTCTGTAACTGACTAGTAATCATAACAGTAAAAGAAATTTGAATTGTTTTTTTTTATTTGAGTACATGTTAGTACATTTTTTTCCTTCTTTTGTAACCAAAAAATTGATTTCTATTCATTTTAAATTCTGTTGTTAAACTGATTAAATTTTATATTTGTTCATTGAAAGGGGGCTCATTGTGTTTATTTCTTCAATATACTTGTTCAGAGATCTACATTCTTCTTTCTATCTATCCAAACTGGGTAAATTACACCATGGGAGGTCATTCCCTAGCAGCGAACCATTGTGAAAGAGGTTGGTGTGTTTGAACGCCGACAATTTACCACAAACTTGGACACAACATACAACAAAAATTCAGGATAGGTTATCTTGTATTGTTTGGAAATATTAACATCTGATGAAATGACATGTCAATACAAATGACCTTTATGAGGCCAAAGAAATCACATCTGTACAAAGTACAAATGACCTTTATGGGCCCAGATAAATCACATTTATAAAATGTAAAAATGACCTTTATGGGCCCAGAGAAATCACATCTATACAATTTAAAAATGACCTTTATGGACCCAGAGAAATCACATCTATACAATGTAAAAATGACCTTTATGAGGCCAGAGAAATTGGTTTTTCATCCTAATCAATAGCCAATAGGCTGAACTCAATAAACATATTTTCAATGGTTAGCAAATCTGTTGGAAAAAAATAAGAATATTTAATCATTTTGTTTGAGACTGTTATAGCCAATTAACTCTGTAGTTATTATAATTAAAGCTTTTCTGAGTTTTTTTTTTTAAAAAATGCAAATGTGGATATTGAATGACTGGATATATAGATATGTGGATAAAAATTTTAAAGGTATTGATCCTAAGAAGTGAGAATAGCACATCTAAACCACTACTCTAATGCATGTCTGGTGGCAAATTTCAATAGCACATCTAAACCACTACTCTAATGCATGTCTGGTGGCAAATTTCAATAGCACATCTAAACCACTACTCTAATGCATGTCTGGTGGCAAATTTCAAAGTGTTAACTTGAATAACTTTGGACTTGTGCTCTGGAAATTAAAGCAGTGTGATATAGATGGATCTTATTGTTATATTCCCTGCCTTCTTTGGGATGTAGAACTGAAAACACTTTGTCAAACTACAGCTCTAAAATAGACTTTTATTATTGTATGTTTGATTCTATATTCCAAGTTCTACATTATAAATCCTGAATTATTAAAAATGTTTCATTACTAAATTGTTAACTGAAATCAGCAAAAATGTATTTATCAGATATTATAGTTGACAACATTCATTCTCTTAAACTTGTGTTGTAAATGATGACACTCAAAATAGAACAGTATTTACTAATGCTTATTCTAATGCCACAACCAAGCCATGGTGATTCATAAGTTAAACCAAAGGGTACAGATTTAAATCCTACCATTAATTAGCTACTATGGTGTATTTTTAGGCAAGACCCCAAACTACCTCAATAACCTACTTGTGCAATCTATATTGCCATAAAACAATCTATAATGCCATAAAAAAAACCAAACTAACTAATGAATCTAAATGTCATGAAACAACCATTCATGGTGTATCACCAAAAGTTTCCAGTTAGCCAAAAGTTATGCCATCTTTCAAGGTCATCTTAGAGTAACATTCTGCAGATCATTACTTCTGAGTGCCAGGAGTTAATCTTAGACAATATGCTTCCTTAAAGAGTTATAAGATATTGAACTATTCCATGGTTACATTTGCATGACCTGAATTCAATATTACAAAGATTTTTAAGAGTAGGCATGAATAAAACCTTATCTTCACTGAACTTACATAAACTGTGTTTTTTATTTAAAGTGCAATCTCATCATTTTGCACTGAAATGAAAGTGTCAGCACTAATGAAAAAAGCTGCCAAAATATGCTTGTAATCTAGCCACTTTATCAGCCTTTTTTTCTGACACACTATGTTGTCCAATGATAGCTAGAGCACAACAAGATAATTAAAACACATTCACAAAATACATTATATCTGATAGGGGAATCAACCATAAAACAAGGAACTAAACTGATAAAGTCTACTACTGTATGTATTTGATATGACCCATCTGTCTATAGGTATTAGGAAAGAAAAACAATTTCTAATTTACACTGTAATTGGTATAAATGTTGTTTATTGAAGACAAACATGACAAAAGCAAATATGGTCATAAAATTGCATCCAATATTTTATTATGAGTCTCCCATAGCTCTGTGTTTTATTGAAACACCCTAAAAGATCCAACTGCTGTATAATAATTTACTCTGTCACCAATAAAAATACAACTTAGACTAACTATGGTCTTTTCTTCCTGGAGGCATCATCTTATCCCCATGCTAAAGTTCTGTCATCGAACACTTAAAAAATTAATAGAAAATTTTAATAAAATCTTGCAGTTATAAGTGACCTTTATGATTTGCTTAACTGGATGCTGGCTTATTCTGTGCAGTCCAATCTGTTACATTTCTATCCAAAGACAGTATTAAGTCTATTGAGTAACCAACAATATATTTACCACATTCAGTGCAATTTTTTTCCCTAGGTTCATAATGGTAATTTGCAAATCAAGAATAATTGGTCATGGAATTTTAATAATCCTGCTTACCTTCTAAATGCAAGAATTATTCTAATTTTCACTTCTTTGATTCCTCAGTCCCTCCCCCTCCTTTTCTTTGTGTGTGTGTGTGTGTGTCTGTGTGTCTGTGTGTGTATGTCTGTGTCTGTGTGTGTGTGTCTGTGTGTGTGTCTGTGTGTGTGTGTGTCTGTGTGTCTGTGTGTGTGTGTGTATGTCTGTGTCTGTATGTGTGTGTGTCTGCGTGTGTGTGTCTGTGTGTGTGTGTGTGTGTGTGTGTGTGTCTGTATTATGTTATGTGTGATATATTGGCTACCTGTTGTCTAGATATGCATCATGTGTGGGAGTACAAATGGATTTCATTCTTCTTTTTAAATTCCCTTAAGTGAACAGACTACCATCTACACTTGCATATAAGTGGAGACAAATGGCAAACAACACAGATCCTGTTCATGGAATGCATAATGTACCTGTACATCAGAGTATATATTGTGTTCCACTGATTAACAGTAAAAAAAAAAACATTATGTGATGGCAGATCTTGTTACTTGCTGTTGGACTCATCTAATAAGCTAGTATATAGTGATACTTTATTGGCAGTTTCAGGTCTGAATATAAAATGTGTAAAGCTTCCAAGATTCCCAAGCTACCATATATACTCGCTTACAAGGCAAATCCAAATGCAAAAACTTCACAGATCTCTAGATCTACTATTGTAAATGCATTGGCAGATATGGGTCTATGCAGTTTGCAAGGAATAATCAGTAAAATAAATAAAATACATCCTGATCAGTAGACACATTATGTGATGGCAGTCTAAGGTCTATGCTGCTTGCACTTGAACTCAGCTTACAAGTGTGTGTGTGTGTGTGTGTGTGTGTGTGTGTGTGTGTGTGTGTGTGTGTGTGTGTGTGTGTGTGTGTGTTGGTTGAGAGCTCAAGGCAAAATCTTTTGTTTTGTTGAATATGACAAAAATTATTCAAACATATAAAGGTGATCTAAATTGGAAGCATTAAGTTATGCATGTTTTTTAAACAAATTCTTTTTCAAACTGTAATTGATACGTACTTGTAATTCGGTTAACTCTATGATATAGTTATTTGGATAACATAATTACATCCATTTATAACGCTAAGGAATTCAACATTTTAATTTCACAATATATATGCCATTTCATCAACAAGAATCCACTGAATTATATTTTACCACTTGACCCATACATGGTGCTTTGAAACATAGAATACAGTTTGGAATGTAAATATTAGTGCAATTGTATGTTTGTACATTCAATAATTGAATCATTGTACTACTCTGTCCAGTCTGGCATTAAATCAACATTAACCATCAGTGTATTCCCATAGCAGACTCAACATACCTGATTTGTCTGCTTACTTGTAGTTCATATTGGCTTGATTTTGGTCCAATGTATAATCAGCCCAGAGCTTGATTAGTATAGATTGATATTATCTGTCATGACAATAACCAGTAATCATTTTTAACCATATTTATTTAATAAGAAATTTCAACATTGCAAGAAACACTCAACTAATCACAAATTTTGTTGAATAGCTGGAATAAGAGTCACTTGATGGGACTGATGCTCTACTGAAATTCAAGATAAGAGTATTATTATTATTATTATTATTATTTGGAGAGTTGAAACCATCTTCTATAGTCTACAACAAAATTAACTGATGTGGTAGACACTGGAGGAGCAACAATACTATTTTCAACATTGATACCACACTGGCCATATTTTATATCAGCCTGGCACTATTTCTAACAGCATAAGTGTTTTGGATAAGCAGAATGTCACTATAACCAACGATATTAGTAGCACAATGTCGATATGACCAACCATCTATGAGAAATAGGGATAACAAGAGTTTTTCACGATGGCCATAATGTGACAACCATATTGGTGGTGCTCTACAGTTTTGTATTTAGCATAGGGTTAGAATTTTTAAGAGTTTCCCCGGGTTTCCTCACTAGTTATACTGGTTATTTAAAAGAGACTTTGTATATCTTAGGTATTGTTCAAAGAACCTTTACTTCCCTTTATTTTGATGTATGGATGTAATATGGGTTAGAGAGTATATAGCTTGGCCTTTCTCCAGATGTGAACCTTTCAAAAAAGTGCTAGCTCTACTTGCTCATTTTCACTTCTCGAATTTCAGAGGTAAATTGTAAAAAATAGCCGATAACTTTTTTTACATTTTATGTATTTGGTAATTCATTCATTGCATTTTTAGAAGCTGGTATTATCTAGTTTGGCAAAATTCATTTTCCATATTTTAATAGCTGCCAAGAATAGTGTTCTTTAGACAAATTCAGATTGATTTTTGGAGCACAAGGGAGCAGTCATTTTATTTAGCAGTGTCCTAAGATCATTTAAAATTTCTAAAAATACAATATCCAAAGAAATTTCAGTCACATTACATGAAAGTAGCATATAGGTATGCCAACATTCTCTCCACTATGCATGTTTAAAATGCAAACAACTTCACTTTACATACATCACTCTCTCAAAAGTACATAATAACTGGTGAGCGCCACCATTAGAAATCAGACCAGCACAATTTTCATTTACAACCAACTAAACATAAGAAGTTGTTTAGTAAAATTGCCATCCATTCAGCATGATCAGCAATATCAAGATCTTCAAAAAAGCCATTGTGGTAGCAATACTGGACATCAGATCAGCACAATTTTCATATAGACCCAAACAGACATCATACGAAGCCTTTCAGTGAAAGTCCCATGCTGATATGACCATCCATCCAGTAGCAATAACAGGATTTATAAGATGGCGGCAATGAGAACCATATTTAAGTCTGATCATTTTCATTTAGGCCTAACTAGACATTGCAAGAAATCTTTTAGTGAATGCTGATATCACAATCTATTTAGTAGCAATAACAAAAGAATTTCAAGATAGCCACTTTGGATCCCATATGGGATTTCCACTATTTTCATTTTGGCCTAACTGGACCATGGCTTGAATGTAAAGTTTCAAGACAACTCTTTAAGTATTGTAGGAGATTTAGCAATAACAAAGTTGTGCTAATGAACCGAAGGATGATGGACGAAAAGACCATCTCATAAGCTCATCTGATCTATGACCAGCAGAACACTGGATCACATGACTCAAAGTGAGCTGTCTGTACCCAGCCCTGTATCAGCCACATGCTTGTAACACTTACTTTTGATAATGGCTCACTACAATGATGAATGGTGGATAAAACTAATCTTAAAGCCAAATTTCAAAGCTCAGTTTATCTCTTGATCTATTGGAGGATTAATACCGATTTCTGACCTATAATTGCAAATCACCATAATTGACTACTACCAGCAATATTTCATGCCCCAGCTCAAATATGAATGTATATGACCCTGTTAAGGTCACTGAGGATTGAATGCTTAATGCTGCTATGAACATGTATATTTTAATTTAATATTTTATTTTTTCTTGCTTGGAATGATTAGAAGTCTTCCTATATTTTGAAGTTCTATGATGTTAGCAAATGTGAAAAAAACCACTGCATCAATTAATTTACAATGATCATGCTCCTTTGTAGAAAAAGTGAAGTACTCCTAACTATCATGTGTTTAATAGATTACCGTTGGAAAGGTAATGAATTAAAATTACAAATAAATTACAAATTGTAGAAGATGATTACAACTGCAATTGCTCAATCAGACTGAAGTAATCAATTTACAATTACCTTTATTATCTGGGCAATTAGAGTACAATTACATTACTTCTGTTCAGCCTGTTAAAAAAATATAAGTTCTCATTGGTTAATTCACATTTTGCAATGAACAAGGTTTTTCACAATAAGAGTTCAATGTAATCAGATGAGAAAAAAATTGTGACAAATAGTAATTGTAATTTAAAAAAGTTATAACTTTGCATGACTTTTCCTGAATTTATTATCAATTACAATTACTGATTACTTATATCTGCAGGAAAAATTAAAAGTTTTTATCTCAATTAATCAATAGATGTTGACTACTTTAATAATTCCTTACTTTACACCACTTCCTAATTACCATTTGTGTGTGTGTGTGTGTGTGTGTGTGTGTGTGTGTGTGTGTGTGTGTGTGTGTGTGTGTTGAGATAGAGTGAGAGGTTGGTTGGCTCACATTCAGACATTTTTGAATTATTGGTTCAAGACACACACACACACACCCCAATGCAATGAATAAACTACAATATGTGTACCTTGTAACCAGAAATGTACCAATTTTGTATCACTGATATTATGCACACTATAGATAATTCCTGGGGAAAATGTACCAATTTTGTATCACTGATAATATGCACACTGTAGATATTTCCTGGGAAAATGTACTAATTTTGTATCACTGATATAATGCCTACAGTAGATAATTCTTGGGGAAAATGTACCAATTTTGTATCACTGATATAATTCCTACAGTAGATAATTCTTGGAGAAAATGTACCAATTTTGTATCACTGATATTATGCACATTGTAGATATTCCTGGGGAACATGTACCAATTTTGTATCATTGATATTATGCACACTGTAGATAATTCCTGGGTACAATGTACCAATTTTGTATCACTAATATTATGCCCATTGTAGATAATTCCTGGGGAAAATGTACCAATTTTGTATCACTGATATTATGCACTATGTAGATAATTCCTGGGGAAAATGTATATGTGTGTGTGTGTGTGTGTGTGTGTGTGTGTGTACAGCATTTTGTATGAGTGCTTCAGTTACTCGTTTCAACTTTTTTATATAAAGTCATTAATAATAGCAGTTATATTTTATTATTGTTGCTGTTATTATTATTATTATTATTATTATTATTATTATTATTATTATTATTATTATTATTATTATTATTATTATTATTATTATTATTGTTTTAGTTCAATTATTATATCTTCATATATTATATGTCCATTCATTATTGATTTCACAACTTTAATAAGGATGAAATTGCACAAAGTTTATCCCAGTTGATTTGGATTTATTATTTTTAAGACTGGGTTAATGTTTAGTTTTATTAGTGCTGAAAATATGAAATCCCAATTATGATTAGTACTTCTTTCAAGAACATGGTAAATATTGTTTATCTATTATGAAAATCCAGCAAAACACTGATAATGTCATAATGAGAATATTAGATCTTCTGACATCATTTTCACTGTAGCACACTGAGTACCTGATTGATATGCCCATCTAATATATAATGCCTCAATGAATTTTTTTGTCTCTTAAAAAGTTAGTTCATTCAGCTCAGCATCCTATCTATATCTGTAACTCAGTCAATTTTTGGATTAGTGTTTCAAAATGTAACAAAATTAACCTACTTTGTTTCATGAATGAATGATTTAAACAGTATCTATCAATATATAGAACAAAACCAATCATTCAATATATGCTGAAGAAAAGTGACCTGTGCATGATGTTTGTGACATGGTCTTGAGCAATGGGCAAATCCATTTTAAACCAAGTGGTTTTGGCTGTCTATCACATCCAGAGATAAGCAAACATTGTCAACTCATTAGACAAATTTTATCATAAACAGACATTAAGCACAAAACTTAAAATAAATGAATGAAAACTAGATGGCTCCCATAAGCACTCATTTCTGAATCAGAATATATGTGCACATACCACAATTTTTCAGCATTCATCAAATAAGTTGTGTTGCACTGTATGTCAATACAAATAATATTGAAATCATTTTAGCTACATTCTAAGACAATGCAAAAATTCCCCCAAGCTACAGTTTTATACATTATTTGTGATGCTGGGCTGAAGAAATTATAACAATTTCTGGATGAATGATTTTTTCTTGCATTGTAAACTTTTCTAACGTTTCTTGCTTTATTGACACAGCTATTAAAACCTACACACCAATGTCTGGGCTTGAGTCTCAGCTCGGCCAATGTGGGTACATAAGAGAGCATGCCAGTAGCTTCTTGTGGGTTGGTGGTTCTTTCCGGGCTTTTCCCAAGTTCTTCTTTCACCATTTTTACTGGCTGCCATGTATAGCCTATTTTGTATTGGAAAATGGCATTAAACCCTATAACAAAAAACAACCAAGCTGAAAGTGCCACTGTCTGAGAACTTGTCATCTGCTAAGATCATAGCATGTTGGGTACATCGTGTTTATTGAGTCAATTTGTCTCTATATAAATTTATTAATTTCTGTATGAGTTAATTTATTAAACTGGTAGACACATGTTCCTGCTTAGGACTGCTACTATTACAACTATCACATGTGGCCACAGTGGCTCAGTGTTTAACAACTATCACATGTGGCCACAGTGGCTCAGTGTTTAACAACTATCACATGTGGCTTGTAGCTATGATTATCACATGAGCTACAGTAACTGCATTTACCATGCTAAACTCTCAACCAAACATTTTGCAGGTTTAAATTGGGCCAGCTGTGTTGGCTACAATGGTGTGTCCTCAAGTAGGCATTTTACTCTAACTGCCTAATACAAAATAACCTAGTTATTTTTCTGTACAATAAAACACCAAATAAATTAAACAACTATCACACACACACACACACACACATACACACATATGTGTGTGTGTATATATGTCTGTTTGTGTGTATAAACATTTTTATTATTAGTAATGTCAATGTGTCATACCTTAAATTATTCAAATATGTATCCCAAGATAAATTCATGTAAAAGTTAAACAATAACTAAGAATCAATAAGTTTTTACTATTTTGTGCATTTTATTGTCCAAGTGTGTGTATGTAATTAAAATGAACCCAGAAAATTAAATAGGAGGATATCCAACAAATACATATATCCTAATTTTGGAATGACAATGAAATTTGTTGTTAAGATCACAGGAAAATGGTTTAAACAGTTACAAATATTTACACACATGTGAGAACATATCTGAGTTCTTCTTTATGAAATCAGAAACAAGATTGTTATTTTTACACATCAGTACCAACACATCAGGCTAACATAAACATTGTGTCTGCAAGGGTATTTAAGCTGAGTGTTGGTGCAATGCTGTATTAGAAGTCTTTCAGTGAAAACTAGATGTCCCCATTAAGTCAGGATAAATAATAATGACAATATTTTTCAAAAAAAATGGCAACTGTGGTAGCCATATTGGATGTCTGAGCAGCAACATTTTCATCTTATACCAATAAGACAACATAAAAAGTGTGTTTAGTAAAACAAAGAAAATATACATTCATAAGGAATAACATGATTTTCAAGATGTGCAAGCTGCAACATTTGTATTTAGAAGTGGTCTGGTGAAAACCCCATGAAAATATTACCTTTTATTTAAAAGAATAATTTTAATGAGATTTTCAAGATGGCTGCTGCAACAACAATACTGGTCATCAGATCAGCATTATTTTTATTTGACAAATTAGACACCATAAGAAGTCTTTTAATGAAAACCCATGTTGATGTGGAAACTATTGTTGATGTGGAAACTTATGTTGGTGAAAAAACAATAACAATTCTTTCAAAATGACCATTTTTGCAGTCATACTGAATATCAGATTGGCACAAATTGAATTTTGGAATCAACTAGACATTATAAGAAGTCATCTGGTGAAAATGCCATGTTAATATATGTTCAATCATAAAGACTAGTGATTTTTAAGGACCAACCATCACACCATAAATGTGTGTCTACAGTTTTATGGCAATCCTCATTGTAGTTATATAGGGGAAGTAGTGATTGCAAACTTGTGTTAACATATGGACAAATGACAGACATTGGATGAAAAGTGAAGGACCATCTCATAAGTGTTCCTCTGATATATGACTAGAAGGGCTAAATATTTTTCTTAGGACAGACAGACACCACATTACAGGCCAATGTGAAACTTCAAACAAAAATCAAAGTCTGATGTGGTCAGTAAATTGTAATCAATTATTTATGGTAGCCTTTTATTATAAACAATACCAATTATCCCTATTTATCTAAACTCTGGACAAAAAAATAGATGTCTTCTGCAAGTACAATAGCAGTCTGCATTTTTCAAAAGTGGAGACAAAAATCCACCAATCATAAAGATTTGGAAAAAGAAGAAGTGCAATACATACAATTACATCAATTTAAATTTTTACAATAATTTTAAATAATATAAAAATACATTAAATCTGAACCAAGTCAGATTTACATACATGTCTAGGTTGTTTTATCTGGACCAAGTCTATTTCATGGATAGCAACCCTGATCAGGATTGAGTCAGTATGTATTAGTGGCAGCCATTTCATTTCAAATGGATAATGAATATGTGTCCTAACAAAATAAAATAACAAAGCACACATAGTAACAGGTGTTACCTAAACGAAGATAATATTGGATAAATATTTCCTTATCTGTGAATCAAATGGAAGGGCATAGGGACGCCATCTTACTTTCCATTGGAAAATATAATCATTGCATTCTTGCATTAATTAATCAATTGATCACTATGAGTACATGTAAAGCCACATTATAAGAGTAGCTTTGTTTTACCTTTCAAATGATGCAGGTGTAATATGTTGACTTCAAGAACTTATTAGTTGCCTTACTAATGGCCTTTTGATTATCATTTGAATAATTAGGGATCACAAATGAGACATGAGAAATGGGAGTCTCAACATTTTCCACAATTGATTCCTATTTTGAGAGTTGCAAGCTGCAATAGAGCAAATTTTTCTGTCAATCTCTGTAGGAAACATTTAATTGGACATGTGTACAATTAATTAGATTTATGGAGAGCTATGGTGTTTAAATTGCCATAATGGATGGACTGGTACAGTCTGTCATGAGTTTAGCAATATTCAATTAAAGCTAAGTTTGTTTAAACTGAACAGGATAGGGGTCAACTTCTGATCTGTATGGAAACTGTCATTTCTGAAAGTTACCAGGAATCAGTTGGGCAATCTTTATTTATTCCTCCCATACGTTTTACATTTTATATTGATATTTACTCATTCAGGGCAAATTAAAACTCACCTCTAGATAATGATAACCAAAACCAGGTAACTGACCCCAACAAAGTTGAGAAGGGGGTTTCCAACACAAACATTAATTTAAAGCCTGGACTGTATTTAGAATGCTGCCATCAGCTGGTCATTATTATAGTTCCAGGGATTCTATGAATTCCATAATCAGAACTTTGACCAGAAAAACAATGCAACATTGATTAGACAAATTATGCCTTTGAAATCCTTATTGTTTTTATTTATTTAAATAAATAATTAATTAGGTTCTTAATCACAACCTGACTTCTAACCAGAAAGAAATAACTGTCCATGTAAAGCCAACAAAGGATTTGTGATGGTTCCATTTTGACTAAAGCAACTGTAACCCAGGTCATATTTTTCCAATTTATCTTATGCCAGAACTGGTTCTTGTCCCACACTACAAACATTCTGTTAACACAGGTAAAAGTTTTATCAACTCAAATGTCACCCTACTTTAATAGAAATGAACCTGTAGTCCAAATCCAATAATTTCGGGCTGGCAAGTTGAGTCTGCTTTCAAATACTTAGACAATAATAATCCCAATGGTAAAATTTAAGTACTTGGTCCAGGAAATAGTTCTCACAGTAATTGTGTTCATTTTACTGTGATAGCCGTAAAAGGTCTATAGCATTTAAAATCATCATTTGCCTATTACACACAATGTCTGGGACAATGTGTTCCCTTATGAAAGTTTCATCTGATGCATATCACACATCATGTAATTGAAAGACTAGTATTTTGTATAGCTTATTTCAATAGTTGTGTAAACTGGTAAGGAACCAGAAACAAGCAACTACAAAACAGATCCAATCTTCGGAGGAGGCTGCTATGATACCAGATTCTGTTTTGCCTCAAGCAGTTGCAAATTAGTAAATTGGTATACTGTTAATGTGTAATAGTTACATTAGTCCTAAATGCTCTTATTTACATTTTAAACAAGAGTTCCTCAAAGGGACTGATGCACAACTGGCCACAAAGAACACCCTGGAATTCAGGACAAGACCGTTTGTTTACCAAAAGAGTGTTGAGACTATCTCTGATATTTTTCAGCATGAAAAAGATTTTCAAATTAACTGATGTGGTGAATATATCAGGCATCAGTCTAGTAAATTTGTATGGGGGTAAGTTTGCATATTTATGCATATGGAGGAGAGATAAAGTAGTATGTACACACATAATAACAAAGTATACTTTAGCTACCATAAGTAAAACCTATGTATCTTTGCCAACGGCAAACAACCTATAGTATTCGCACACATTCCCATTTGTTTCTACCCCATCTACTGATTTTAGCATGAAAAGCATCAAGGAGGTCAAATATGCATACAAATTTATTCATCAAGTTATAATTTCTAACGTGATTATCACAGGGGGTCCCTAACACATTTATAAGACAGTCACTATTGTGGCAATATTAGATGTCTAAGATTATGGTGGCAATATTAGATGTCTATGGTGGCAATATTAGATGTCTAAGACTATGGTGGCAATATTAGATGTCTAAGACTATGGTGGCAATATTAGATGTCTAAGACTGGTGCCAATATTAGATGTCTTTGGTGGCAATATTAGATGTCTATGGTGGCAATATAAGATGTGTAAGACTATGGTGGCAATATTAGATATCTAAGGTGGAAATATTAGATGTCTAAGACTGGTGGCAATATTAGATGTCTAAGACTGGTGGCAATATTAGATGTCTTTGGTGGCAATATTAGATGTTTAAGACTATGGTGGCAATATTAGATGTCTAAGACTATGTTGGCAATATTTGATGTCTATGGTGGCAATATTAGATTTTTAAGCTCATTATTTTCATCTACAACCACTAGACATGTGAAGTTAAGTTAATGATAGGATCATTTATGCAGGATGAGTTAAGCAATAACAAGATTTTCAAAATTTCCATATTGGAATCAACAGTCTTCAGCTAGGACCTAACAGAAATTATAAGAAGTGTTTTAGTGAAAACCCCATGTTGATATGACCATCAATAAAGGAGGATTTAAACAATAACAAAATTTGTATAATGGTGACTGTGGTTATGTCCATATTGGACAGCCAAGTAGCAAATTTTTATTCAGGACCGACTAGACCATAGGATCAGTGTGTACAGTTTCAAGGCAATCTTCCAATATGACTGGCAGAGCTAGAACAAAAATATGCAGCACAAGTGCATGGTTTCTTGCCTGCAAACCGTAAGACTGACTATGAAGAAATTAAGATGTTCCCTGTTAGGTCTGGTACTCCCCTTGATTATTCTAAACAATTCATCTATTATTAGCCAACTTGAGCTTGTTGTTCTTTGTTCTTAATCTTGTTATTTCAATAAACATACTGTCAAGACATTATCTGCTGAATAATATTGACCACTCTGGTGGCCTAAATGACTAGGGCTTTCACTTTGGATGTGGGAAGTTGCTGGTTCGAACTCCAGATGAGTCATATCAATGACTTATACAAATGGTACTAACAGCTGCCTTGCTAATGACAGTCAGCATTAAGAGGCTAGTGTCAAGACCTGTTGGCCTGGTGTCAGGATAATGTCACTGTGCAGGACATAATGCTACAAGTATGCAGCATGATGCCCCAGTGCTAGACATCACTATAAACTGCCACACTCCAGACAAGATAATGATATGTCTAAATTTGTTAAAGCTATGTTAAAAATTCTAAGCAAGAGCAAACAAGTTAAATATTGACTGATACAATATGCCTGTGCCAAAAATCAAAAAGTATCTCAATACATAACCTACAACATATATTATCAATACATATATCAACAGTAATAGGTTTGTCAATGGTAGGGTAGTGCCATTTCATGTACTTGTTGATATATCAGTTATATTCCAAGTATGAAAACTGCAAATAGAGATCTGTTCATCCATTCTCATCCTTGTCAAAAAAATAAAAACCCTTCAAAAACAGACAACTTGCTAGTCATTATAATTCAACCTTTTATGCCATGTCAGGCTGTTCCATTTATGGCGCTATGTCTTTTGGTTTGCATCTTATAATTGCTTTAAAAACTTTTCATCACAAATTTATGTTTTACTGAAATCTGCAAGGAATTGTAGTGTTATCTCCAAAGCAAAAGAAATAGTGCAATTTCCTGATGAAAGGAAAATCGTATCTACAATAGGTTCAGGTGTGGGAGGCATTGATAACTAACAACTGAATCCCTCACACTGTACTTCCTGCAGATTTGAAACAATAGCAATGACCACAGGCACTCATTTCTGTTGATGAGAACAGATACCCACTCCCTATCTACAAATTAATACAAGGTGAGTAATACATGCAGTCCCAAATCTACACACTCACTGATTCGGTGCTAATGTTTCTAGGGTTTTTTTTTAAACACTGGCAAGTTCAATAATTATTACACTCACTTTAATGTGAAGTTTTTATGATAATTAGTACATGTAGCTTCATGGATTGAGTTTCAATGCCTCCACATCCAGTGACATCCACATCCAGTGTGTCACAAAGTGAATATATAACTTTCATGCAGTTTTGATTGATGGTTATTGTTTACCTTGGACGTGATCAAACAATAACCAGAACTGAATATAGCATATTGGCATACCAGAAGTGTAGGCCTGCAAACTGATCCAAATAGAGACAGTACAATGTATCAAAAACTGCTTAAAAGTGGTAATTAAATGATTAGTAAAGTACATAGATCATACATGGGGAACAAGTTTAGAATGTTTACAAGAAAAGCTATATAAAGCATTTTTATCTTTAGTAATGGTGACCATATTTGTGGGTGGATCAGTACAATATTTTTAAAAATATCTGAAAAGCTTTTATGCCAGTATGCTTTCTGTCAATTTGGTTGTTCTGCCAGTATGCTTTCTGTCAATTTGGTTGTTCTGCCAGTATGCTTTCTGTCAATTTGGTTGTTCTGCCAGTATGCTTTCTGTCAATTTGGTTGTTATGCCAGTATGCTTTCTGTCAATTTGGTTGTTATGCCAGTATGCTTTCTGTCAATTTGGTTGTTCTGCCAGGATGCTTTCTGTCAATTTGGTTGATTTGGTTGATTAGTTTCAGCTTTTATGAGAATATGTTTTTGAAAGGTTTTAACATTTTAGTAACAGTGTCTACATGCAGATCAACAGCATTTCTATAATTAAAAAAATTCAAAATGTTTTCAGAAAATGTTGAAAAGAAATTAGTTAACAGTTTTAAATCTTTTATAATAGTTGCCATATTTGATTGCAAATTAGCAGAAATTGGAAGAAATATTAAATACTTTATGCCAGGATGCTTCCTGTCAAATTCATTCAAATATTATTAATTTTAGCAGTTTTTGAAATAAAAATGTAGTTGACTTCATGATTAGTCAGCAACTTGTAACAAAATTGAACCATTCTAGTTACAAGGGATAAATAACTTAAAATACATCATTGAGGACTTGTTCAGAAAATGAAATACTGTGCAAATCAAATCTAATTCCTTCAAAAGAAAATCATACATACAATACACATAATTATAATATAATTACCCTAATTACCATAAACAGTATATTAAACATCCATCATAAGTTTTAACAGTCCAATATGTGGATAACTAAAACTTTTGTGCTGAAACTACTTTTTCTTTCAGTCAAAGTGACAATTAATGGTCTTTTACCATTTGATCCTAAAATCAAGATTTGTTTTTCCAAAGCATATGTCATCCATAATATTTGGTCCATGTAGGGGTTGTAGGATTACTGTTATTGCATGGAAACCATTTTTCTTCATTCAATCACAATGACCTTGTCCTTTTCACCCTTTGACCTTCTTCCTTACCATCAACTGTTAAATGCCATTCATCACTATCTGATCAGTCTTGTCACTTTGGATTCACTTTTAAAAAAAAGTCGGCCTAATAGAAATCATGTATACAGTGGGCCTAATGGAAATCATATATACAGTGGGCCTAATGGAAATCATGTATACAGTGGGCCTAATGGAATCATGCATACAGTGGGCCTAATGGAAATCATGTGTACAATGGGCCTAATGGAAATCATATATACAATGGGCCTAATGGAAATCATGTATACAATTGGTCTAATGGAAATCATATATATATATACAATAGGCCTAATAGAAATCATGTATACAGTGGGCCTAATGGAAATCATGTATACAATGGAATGGACCTAATGGAAATCATATATGCAATGGGCCTAATGGAAATCATGTATACAATGGGCCTAATGGATATCATATATACAGTGGGCCTAATGGAAATCTTGCATACAGTGGGCCTAATGGAAATCATGTATACAGTGGGCCTAATGGAAATCTTGCAGATAGTGGGCCTAATTGAAATCATGTATACAGTGAGCTTAATGGAAATCATGTATACAGTGGGCCTAATGGAAATCATGTATACAGTGGGCTTAATGGAAATCATGTATACAGTGGGCTTAAAGGAAATCATGTATACAATGGGCCTAATGGAAATCATGTATACAATGGGCCTAATGGAAATCATATATACAGTGGGCCTAATGGAAATCTTGTATACAGTGGGTCTAATGGAAATCATCATAGTATAGTTTATTTGTACTTCAATATGACTAGTAAATGACAAAAGTAACAAGTGATATGTAAAATATAGTAACAGCAATATTGGATTTGTGGTGTAATAAAATCATTGTACAATACAATGTAATGAAACTACAGTCATAATAAAATAAATACATGTCATCTGTCAATGAAAGCTGCCAAAATAATGTTCAATCATGCACTCAAGGCAAGTATTGAAATTGGCCACATGTTTCAAAATCATTTCCAAAATAAATAAAAAATCTATTTGAAATGACAAATTTAACTTTGGTCTTCAAATAATGGTAAGTTTTCAGTCAAATCTTAAAGAAATAATTTTTTTAAAAAGTAAGCATTAAAAGTTTTATCTTTAAGATATTCTGTGTGACTATTGCCAAAGTTGAAAACAGTCTGAGTAGAAATGACAGCAAAATGGCATATCAACTGGTGAAAGATCTCAGAACCCATAAACAAGAGAAAACAACTGCCATCCAGGACAAATCAGAAAAATGCCTCACAAAAGATCAAGAGATCCTCAAGCAATGGACAAAATATTGCTCAGAATTGTACAATCATAAGACCCAAGGAGATTAGCAGTACTAAATTTCTCTCAATCAGAAGCAATTAATCACAACTCCATTTTTCATGAAGAAGTAGAAATTCCAATTAGGTCACTAAAGAAACAAATGTCAGCTGGCATTGACAACATACCAGCAGAGCTCATTCAAACAAGAGGAGAAGAGATAGTCACAGTCCTGACAACAATCTGCAACAAGATATGGCAGACAGGAGAATGGCACACCAAATGGACCAAATCCTTGGTCATCATGCTCTCCAATAAAGGAAACCTACAGCTATGCCAAAACTACAGAACCACCTGTTTGACTAGTCACCTGAGCAAAGCTTCAGAGAAAATTATTGCTGAAGAGCATGCAGGCTTCCAAACAGGAAGGAACTACACAGAACAAATCTTCAATCTCAGACTCCTTTGTGAGAAATACCTTTATCATTAGCAGAATCTATACCATGTCTTTATATATTTCAAAAACATTGCCTTTGGTTCCAAAATAAGGCTGATGCATTTGATTGTCATATCTATCATATCCTTCTTTCTGTATGAAACACAGATGCTCACATCAGATCTACAAAGAAGGATTCAAACCTTCGAAATGAGATGCTACCGCAACATCTTGGGCATCTCATACATTGACCATGTAACCAATGAAGAAATCTACAACAGGATCCAAAGAGCCATCAGATCCTATGTAGACCTCATGACCTCTGTAAAAAAGCACAAACTGAAGGGTGCATAAGAAAAGGCAGACAGAAAAAGAGGTGGGAAGACAACATTTAGGAGTGGATAGTCATGTGATTTGGAGAATCCAAAAAGACAGCAGAGAACAGGGAAATATGGAGAGAATTGGTTGTAAAGTCAACTATGGTGCCCTAAGGACCTCTTATGTTAAGGGATTGATGATGATGATGATTGCCAGCTGCAACAACAATATCATTTATGTGAAAAAAGGTTCCTCAAAGGGGCTGAAACTATGGAAACAATTTCCTGCAATCCAGTACTTCATTTTTACTTCTGAGTATTGAAAATGAAAAACTCCAACATACCAAATTTGGTAAAACACCTTTTCTTATGTTTTGAGATGATAAGTCACAAGACAAATATAAGTGCCTTACATTATTCAATGTCATGGCATTTGACCTTGAACTTCATATCACAGATTGAAGATTACCGAATTTTTCTCTATGTCAAGATATAACCATATGATAAGTCTGGCTAAATCAGTGAGTAATAGTTTGAGAAAAAATGAAGTTATTTATTTGATATCATTCAATACGTTTTTAGATATATCCATAACTGGCAAAAATTCATTCATACCTATTTGTGTTATCTTGCTACAAGCCAGCAGAGCTAAATACTTGTTCATTGGAATGCAAAATACAAAATCTTGTCAAAATTCACTTGTACAAATCACTGTGTTCCTATCCTCAGTGAAAAACATAAATGCAAGCATTGACCTTTAACTAGACACCAAGGTCAATTAGGTCTGGAATTTTTTAAACATTTTTTTCATATGTGAATAAGCTGGTGGCTAGATAAGCATCTATTTCACCATGGATATCCAAGGTGCACCATTTTCATTTAGAACCAACCAGACATATGAAGTGCTTATGAGAAAACATTACATATATGTCAATACAACCAACCATTCCTCTGGAGTAGTGAAAACAAGAATTTTAAGATGGCCACAGTATTGGTCACTATGGTTGTCAGATTGGCACCATTTCTTTTTAGATCCAACAAGACATCATATGAAGTCTTTTAGTGGTATAAGCTCAGTGGTCAAAATGCCAGACTCATAGCCAGATGATTGCAGGTTTGAATCCAACAAATGCATCATCCCTGATTGAGTACTGTTATGTGTCTCTGGATACTTTATGCAGACTGCATGATATAACCTTGAATCATATTTTGCTGTGTCATTAAAACACCAGACAAAACCTCTTTCATTTGTTGTGTCATTAAAACACCAGACAAAACCTCTTTCATTAAAAACCCACATAAATAAGACCATCAATTCTGGATCAAAAGCAATAAAAAGATTTTCAAGATAGATATCACGCTGGCCATATTGCATATCCAAAGTTCAATTTTTATGTAGGATCATCTAGACCTTGGGATGACTGTATAGCAATCTTCCCAGTAGTTTATGATGCACAGCAATGACAAAAATCCAAGCTAGACAGAAGACCTGTAAAGCTAATAAATCAAACTTTCTCCTCATCATTCCATTTTTAACATCGCCAGTGCATAGATATATTGTTTACAATACAATAGCATCATTGCTGGTTCATTTTGATTGGCAACTGTGTTCCAGTCTTTCTCAGTGTAGTGTACTATATGTAATCTTTGCTCTATTATTTAAATAAATTATTTTGTTGTGTTCAAATAATCATGGATATAAAAATAATTACAGTTTTTCTAGGTATCTTGAATCTGTAAAATCTGAAAGATATTTTTCAGTACTGAAAATGAAACTGCCTATTTATTAGATGTATAAAACTGAGGGTACAAAAAATTACAGATTGGCATATATTTATTGCAGCTAAAAGTTATCATCTTTTTCACATGTCTTCATCTTGACTGAGTTTTCTGAAAGCCAGTTTATGAACTGGTCTGAATTAATCTCAAGCCATTTATAATACTGAATAAAAGAAAGAGTCTTTGATCTCAGAAGTCTGCTGGAGTGTGACATCCAGGTGCGGATTTCAGAAGAAATGTAATACTGTTTCTTATACTAATGTTTTGGTCAAATATTGCTACACATAATATTGTTGACAATATTGCTACACATAATATTGTTGACAATAGTACTATACATAAATGTTACTGACAATATTTCAACACATATTGTTGACAATATTGCTACATATAACGTTCACTAATATTGCAACATATCTTTGCACTGATTCAGATTGGTTAATTTCCATTAGAAGGTAGTGTCTCCAATTGATTGCAAAGAAGATGTGAGTCATCCAATAATTATAGGTTACTGCATTTGTATGGGAAAATATGAACGAGTTTTTTGGATGGATATACTACACGACCTTGGGAGTGCAGTATATCCTTCTGACAAAATGAGTTCATATCTTCCTAAGCAAATACAGTAACCTTTTTATCATTTCTTATTCTTCCCAAGGCTTGAATATATACAAAAATACACTGAAAGAAACAAAGTATCTAAATGTACGCCATATTCCAAACTAAATATATAAGCGCTGATGGACCATTACACAACATTATTAATGAGCACATAACTCCGCCCAGATAAATATGAAGTTGGTCGCGTGCTAGATGTAAGTTTTGAAAGAAAATGGCGCTTGCTCCACTTAAAATTGAAATTTGGAGTAATATTGTTGATGAATACGCATTGTAACAACTTTTCCATTTGATCTGGAATGAATACCTTTTGGTATTTTTGTCAATTCAAGGCAATTTTTTGATTTTGGTCTGGATTTATCTACATGAAGTGACTTGCATTGGTTTCCAGCAACGTCTGCCAAATTAATGTTTTAAATTGTGTTGACATTGGCATATATGTTTCTTTTCTGTCATTGAATGATTCAGATCACAATTTGGAAAAATTATGAAGCCTTTCCATTGCAATTATCAAAAAGATGCTGAGGAATTAAATGTTTATTTCATTTTGAGTGCAGTAAGGAGGATGTAACTACACTTGGAATATACTCGAAATTACAGTACAATTTCAAAATGTGTAATCAACCTTGAGAACCCATAACATGGTTCATATAATTCAGATTTACAGAACTACAAATATATATTTTTGAGGAAATTCAGGATGTAAAATTGTAAGTATAGTTTTGGCCATTTTTATTAACAGCTAAATAAAACAGTTCATGTGTATAACTTGCATTTTAATGTGAGGAACCTGTATAGCATCTATATATAGTTAAATCTGAATGAGCCAAAGCAGTTTGTATGTGTCAGTTTAGGAAACATTTGCTGGTATGTGGCCGTCTATGAAATATGTTTTAGTTCATTCATAAAAAATTGTTTATGTTAGAAAATAGTTCCTTTGCACATGGGATACAGTATGAAGATGTTCAATATCGATGAATATTGCATGATTCTGACAATGTTAAGTTAACGGAGAAAAAAGATGAGCATATAATAATGATATATCCTCTTAATTTCTTACTGATGTAAAGTCCTCTCATTAGAGTACCCTAAGAACCCACCCTATTTTTTTAAAAAATGTACCTTAAGTTCCAGCACTCTCACTCTCAGGTCCAGTACTTTTTTTTTTCTATTAATGCTAGCATCCTATGGTGTTTCACTTTCAATGTATTTCCTATGTATGCTACAATTTTGTTTCCATGGTAACATGAAAAATATTGAATACTAAAAATTCTAGGTACCAAAAGACACCTGTATGCACCTTGCTTGACAGATGTACCGATTTTGTTTGAAATATCTTGAACAGCTTGGTAGCTGTGCTCCATAAAGCAAAAGAGTTAATGTACAGTGATAAATATCCCAATGAATTACATTCCATGGAGACAAAAAAAGAAAATGTACATATAAACAGAAAGACATATAGTGATAAATATCCCAATGAATTACATCCCATGGAGACAAAAGAGCTAATGTACATATAAACAGAAAGTCATAATGTGATAAATATCCCAATGAATTACATTCCACGGAGACAAAAAGAGTAAATGTACATATAAACAGAAAGACATATAGTGATAAATATCCCAATGAATTACATCCCATGGAGACAAAAGAGCTAATGTACATATAAACAGAAAGTCATAATGTGATAAATATCCCAATGAATTACATCCCATGGAGACAAAAGAGCTAGTGTACATATAAACAGAAAGACATATAGTGATAAATATCCCAATGAATTACATCCCATGGAGACAAAAGGGCTAATGCACCAACTAACAGCAGAGATTTACCAGTATACAATACAAACCACCATCGATTCTCAATACAAAACTTTATTATATTCTCCAAAATTGCAAACACAAAGATCGTTCACAAAATCACAACAAAAAAAACATGCAGGGTGTTGTTCGTTTTTACAAAAAGCTAACCAGTGTCAAAATGAAATTCGCGAGTCATTTCACTCTGACAGCTCTGAAAAGTATCATAAACAGAATAGCTACAACATTTTAAACTTCAGATAAGATCAACAAGAGTGAGTGAACTGTCATTGGAGTGAACATACGGACAGTGATCACTGCTACATGAACTCAGCACATGCACATTTAACCAAGTACGATCATTTTATTGATAAGACATAAGCTAGCATAAACGTAACCAATCGCAAGAAGTACATGTACATGTAAATAAAAAAATTGAAAGACTATTATTGCAAAATAGTATCTCCATTCCCATAAATGAAACTTACAAGAGTCAACACCTGGCAATATTGGACTATATATTATTGTAGTTAACACCCAATATAGGGATTCTTGCACTCCTGTATGTTGAGAAATAAATAATTATGTTTAATTATGCAAAAGTTATTTATTTGTTGTTTGCTATTTCTTCTTGCTGAGTTTAAGTGCTTGTAACAACCATCAAACAGAAAGATTTAGCCATTACATTAATTTTATCAGTTCTATACCATCTTCAGAAGTCCATCAGTTGTAGGTATAGTATGGTAGCATAATTGACTGTCAAAACACAAGTATTCCTGGTATGTCAGCATAAGCAGATTATGATATAACAATGCACAGCTAAGATGGGGTTGTTGACACAAACAAAGGATCATTTGTGTATTGAGTGATTCCAATGCATATCTTAGTAAAGTTTGTAGCTTCCTTCCCTTCTCTCTTTTATTTATCCAGTCAAAAGCCACAATTGTTTGTACAAATTAAATAACCAAAACGTCTGTCACCAGATGGGGCATTTTTGCCACCAATAAGGGGAAAAAATTGCCAGCAATTGGTCATGGAAATCGAGCCAACCAACGTTAATTGGCAAATTTGGCACTCTTTTGTGCTCGAGATATCAATGTTCAGCGACATAGAAAGAATCAACATAACCGATGAGAAAATGCTAAAACAAAGAGAGAATTTGTCGTTCCACTTCAAAAACGTCAACTTAATAGGGTTGGCGAGGTAACCGAGGTAACCGAGGTGGAGAAAAGTGGGTTCGACTGTAGTGATAAATATCCCAATGAATTACATCCCATGGAGGCAAAAAGAGTTAATGTACATATAAAAAGAAAGTCGTATAGTGATAGATATCCCAATAAATTACATCCCATGGAGACAAAAAGAGTTAATACATATAAAGAGAAAGAAATATAGTGATAAATATCCCAATGAATTACATCCCATGAAGACAAAAAGAGTTAATATAATACATATAAACAGAAAGACATATAGTGATAAATATCCCAATGAATTACATCCCATGGGGATAAAAGAGAAGATGGAGACAATCAAATCCTCCACTACACCAAAGTGTCTAATAGGAGACACCATAACTTGCAGAAGATTTCACACAGAGTAAGTTCACTCTTACAATGTTTACAGGTATAGGCATCACAAATTTTGCTCAAAAATTAAAACATGAATGGTGAATGAGTGACGAACAGACAACAGACAAAAATGTAAAAAGATAATTAAACTGAAAACTTGTGAATATTAAAAGACTCATCACTTTTGGAATAAGTTGTCATGTTTCAAGATATAACTTAAATAGATTATGAGTTGTGCTCCAGAAATGAATAAATGTCTACATAAAAACATAGTTATTACTATATCCTCAGGCATTATGTAGAGGTGATAAAAATATTGTAGAGACCTTTGAATGTTCTGTGCATGTTGGCATTTAAATGATCCAGGCCACTGTTACAGTATTGGTATAAATCCTACAATCTTGTCTATCTAATGAACACAGATCAGATAAACAAACAATGTAATTATGAGATTTGATTTTAAAAGAATTTTGAAATTTTATTTTCCAATCTGTAATAGCATATTTAAAATCATTTCAAGAATATAGTATATAAATGCGCCAATTCTAACATAATATTTTACATAATTTTTTGCCCCAATTTTTTAAAATCTTTTATAAATACTAAAAGTCTGAGATATACTGAATTTGATTTTAGACAAAAAAAACAAGACTTCCACATTAAGGAACTAAATATCAATCAACATCATTTCATACCTAGATAATTTCTGCTGCGTGACATCTCTGAAATGTCAATGTCACAGGATCCTGCTGGAATCTGAGTGATCCTGTTGTAGCCATATGTGAGGTGGGTTCTTGTAAAAATCCCTGAGATAATGCGACATGATTTGCTATTTCTGTAACATTCATCACATACACCATGACTCTGACTTCTAATTCCTTCCAATCTTAGTAGCTGCAAAGAAAAATAAGATAAATTACAAAATATAAGAAACTGAAACAATAGATTAGAAAAATAATAAACTTTTTATATTTCCAATAGCTTTTCTGATATTGTAGCCTCTGACAATTTGTAATTTGAAGAGCTGAAAATCTCAGATCACAAACCAAATTTCATTCAATTGAAGTTCTATCACTTTCATACAAGTGTAAGCATGCCATAACTTACAAAACTCGGGAAGATGGGGGGTCTAGTTTGGGTGTTAGGTGTTTTAGGGCACATCTATACATATGTCATGCATTGTGACATGAAGAGCAAAGGGTCTTACTCAGTAACAGTATGATAACCAACTAAAACTGTTCCAATAATAATAATAATAATAATAATAATAATAATAATAATAATAATAATAATAATAATAATAATAATAAAATAATAATAATAATAATAATAATAATAATTTTAAAAGGTGACAGTTTAATGAAACTAATTTACTTTGTGGACCTCTATTATTACATATTTACACAAATGTTCATAGAATTATCAAACAATCTCTCTCTCTCTCTCTCTGGCTGAAGAGAAAGTTGTTCTGTTGTTGTTCTGGTGCTTAATGCCATTTTTCAGCACACAATAGGCTATACATGGCGGCCAGTATTACTGGTGGAGGAAGAAACCGGGAAATCCGCGGAAAGAACCACGGACCCACGAGAAGCTACTGGCAAGCTTTCTCACATATCCACATTCACCGAATCCTAGACTCGAACCCATGCAGACAGAGGTGAGATGGCAGTGATCTGTAATGGACAGTGCTTCAGACCACTCGGCCACTCGGGGGCCCCTCTAGAGAGAAAGTATATTTCATATTAAAAATGTCATGCATTTAGTTTCGATTTTTTTGGGGTAGGGTGGGGGTATTATAATCACACTTATCACATTTTTGTGACCACAGTATGTAAATGAGTCTATAAACATTATTTATACAATATGAAGGTAATTATGAGACTACTGATCACGATCTTTGTTGTTTGGACTTAAAAGCAAACACATGGGATGACTTTTGCCAACACAATGGAGCAGTGTTATTTCTTGAAGTTTGTTCACAGGTCTAGCTTTTATTAAGAAGATTCTTTGACTAACTATTAGAATTTTCATATTATTCATTTCATACTTAATCTCCTCATTGTTATCAATGAGGTGTTGACATGCTTTTTTTCTGAGGCAAGATTGGAAACCACACCTTTCTGGTTGCAAACAAGTGTAACACTATCCAATGAGCCAAAGGAGATTTTCTGGAGATGGAAACAAGAAATTCTGCTGGGAGACAGGTTAGCAACTGACCAGTGTCCTATTAGAAATTGTCTTTAGAGAAGAAGCTCTTTGGAGAGTAGTTTGCAACTGACCTGTGCCTTAAAAGAAATTATCTTGGGCGAGGAGTTTTAACCTGACCAGTGCATAATGAGAAATATATATAGATATTAAATTATGCTGGGAGAGGGGCTTTGTTGTAACTGACTAGTGTATAATGATAAATTATGCCAGAAAATAACTTTGCAACTAACTACTACCCATGCAGTCTTTCTAATTGTTGTTGTTGTTGTTAGGCTTAACGCCATTTTTCAGCACACGATAGGCTATACATGGCGGCCAGTATTAATGGTGGAGGAAGAAACCGGGAAATCCGCGGAAAGAACCACTGACCCTCGAGAAGCTACTGGCAAGCTTTCTCACATATCCACATTCACTGAATCCTAAACTCGGACCCACACAGAGGTGAGATGGCAGAGATCCATAACAGACAGTGCTTGAAACCACTTGGCCACTTGGGCTTTCTGATTATTTGATTTGCCTAGTGTTTATTATGGATACTATATAAGCACTGGAAAAAACAAGCACCCCCACATACCACCACTAATATAATATGACTTGTAGCTATGAAAAGATTTCCAAGGTAATCATTTGAATGTAACCAAAATTCTAAGTGAACAATTAAATTAAGTGGTCATTTAACAACTCTGTCACACATTCCACTTGATGGCAATTTAGTCACTGCCATTATAGCACCACAGATGACTTAACTTGTATGGTTCATGGTGTATCTAATGGATTTTGGACATAATGCTTGATTGAAATAATACCCAGCTATTTAATTCCTTCTTATCAAGACAAACATTTACTGATATGATGGATTACCTTAATAGCTCAGTGGTTTGACACAGTTGGAACTTTTTAATATTTACTTGACCTGATTTAGATACACCCTATATGTATCAACATTTCTCACAAGGGGATAAACTTCTGTATCATCTTAAAAATTAAAACAGGCACCAAGTCTGTGCCATTGTGAGAAATATGTTGTTTGGTCACATAACAATTTATGTGCTTGTTATTTCAACCAAATGATGGTTTAACAGCTAGATGAATTTCATATTTATCATTTTATTGCAATGTCCCTGGATGAACTTTATACTTGGCTTGTAACTTCATATATTTGAGCATAAATAAGCAAAGCTATTCAGCATACATAAATACAAAGAATGACATGTGGCTATCATACCAAGTTCACACTTCTAGAGTTTGTGATTTAAATCCTATTGTGCAAATTAAAACACAAAGGTCACCCTCAATGTGTGCCCTATATTCATCTGGTAAAATTGAATAATTTTATTTCGGTAAAAAGGCTTGATACAGAGCAAGCAAGACTGAAATTATAAAAGTAGTGTCATCAATACATATTAAACAAGAGCCCCTTGACAGGACTGACACTCTACTAGGAAGAAAAAATTCCTAATAATTCAAGTTAATGCAATTTCTTCCTTTCAACTTCTAAGTGCTAAAACAATCTCTGATATTCTTCATCAGTGACAAGATTTTCAAAATTAACTGCTGTGGTGTACATGCTGATTGTCTTACTTGTACCATTTTCATTTAGGACAAAGCATATATCATTACTATCAAAAGTCATTTGTCAAAAACCACAGTATCATAATGATCACCTCTTCTAGTGACAACAATATTTTCATGAAAGCCAACATGGTAGCCATACTAAACCCCATATCAGCACCTTTTACAACTAGGATCATTGTAAGAAGTCTTCTGGTGAAAACCCCGTGTCAATATGACTTTCTTTTTAGAAAGACTACCCATAAAAAGATGTTTCTAGATGGCTGCTGTGGTGGTCACATTGGACATCAAATCAGTACTATTTAGGACAAAGGAGACAACATAGGAAGTACATGTATTTTGGTAAAACCTCATGCTGATATGCCGTCCATTCAGGAGAAGTAATGATAACAAGATTTTCAACATGGCCACTATCTAGTGGCCATAGTGGATGTCAGATCAGTACCATGTTCTTTTAACATCAACTGGACACAAGATACCATGTTCATTTAAAATCAACTAGACACAACAAGAAGTCTTTTGGTAAAAAAAACCCAAGTCAATATAACTTTCTGTTACGAGGGACTTACAATACAAAGATTTTCATGCCAGCTGCCATGCCAGCTATACTGCACTTCAAATCAGCAATATTTTATGTTGAGCCAACCAGACAGCATAAAAAGTCTTTTAATGAAAACTCAATGTTGATATGACCATCCATTTAGGAGGAGTAACAATAATGAAGATTTTAATGATGGTCACTGTGAAGACTATACTGGATATGCACAGTTTTAATCTAGGACTAACTAAATCATTGGATGAAAGCATTTATGTAAAGTTTCATTGCAATTTTCTATGTAGTTTAGGAGGAATAAATACAAAATTTATCTCATGAACAGACAGACATTGGATAATGGAATCCATACCATTTGATACAACCTTTTATGGACTATGACCAGTAGATCTACTTAGCACAGTAGACAGGAATCATTTACCATATTCTGCAAAATACATGTACAGTTATTGTTCCATAGACTGAGAGAATACAGAAGAGATTAATTGCAGTGAACAGGCACTTTAGGTGACATCTATGTCTGTATTGCAATTCCTTTTGACATCAGGCATAATATTCTACTTGTCAAAAATTATATATTAAAATATGACATGGCTTTATGAAAAATATATACCATGGCATATGACACATCATTATGAAAATATGGCATGTATATATTACATGGTTTATGAAAGTATGAAGTGACTGAAAGAATGGCATGGCTTTGTAAATATGAAAAAGATGATATGGCTTTGTGAACCATCTATACTGTTGATGTCACATTAAATTCTTTTCTTTTACTGTACTGTTAGGGTTAATTTGGGGGTTTCTAGCTGTGCCACATTAAATAAGTTGACTTGATTAAAATCCCATAAGGTTGACTTTTTCTGTGCTAAATTGTGTTGAATATTTTTTCCAGCTATGCAGAACTAATCAAGAAAATAGCACTTCAATGACAAAAAATATAATTAGAGTTACTATGAACCTCCCCCACAGCCACACTGCAACCACCTGTTCAAATTTCAAATGAAAAGAAAGAATTTTACGTTCTAGGGGACTTTCTCAATGATTAAATAAAAGTGAATTGGACAGTTTATATTGCTTCACTTAGGTATGGAGCAACTAGTAAATGAACCCAACAGAGTAACACCTACCTCGAAAACACTTATCAACCATATTTATACCAATATAAAAGAAAATTAACAGAACATCACTGTACTAGGAGCTACAATTCAAAAGTGGGATGATAATCTGCTGTTGGATTATGTCTGTTTATCTGTCCATACAATAATTCCAATGCAAATACAGCTATGTGAAATCAAGGGCATTTTATATGCACACTCTGTGCTTAATAGCTCTCTGTGCAGATAACCAATATATTTTGTACCTAAACCACTTTCCTTTTCTCAGTCACTATAATACATGGAGCTTTTGACTGCAAAATATATAAACTTCCTCTTAACTCTAGGTTCAAGACCCCCACTACGTTTGGACCAAGTCTGTGAACTAATATTATTATAGATCTCCAATTAACACATTTCTTCTATACCTCAATTTCAATTCATCCACTAAGAATGGCCTAGGGTATGTGCTGTACACTCAGTGTAATTGTGCAGTAATCATTTCTATTCTTTCATTCTTTCAATCACAGTGACCTTGGCCTTTGACATTTTAACTCCAAAATCAAGGAATCCTCCATACTCTCAAGTTCTTTGTTTTTGTGGGCTTCATGTTTTTGTGGGCTTAATGTCATATTCAAAGAGTATGATGGCAAAGAGTATGATGGAGGAGGAAGAACCAGGGATAACTCCAGGAAGAAGCTTTCTCATTGGCTAAGCCTAAGACTTGACCCCATGTTGACAGAGGCAAGATGTCATTAAGCTCCTCCTTAGAACACTCAGTCACCTGGGGCTCCACTCCACAAAGTATAAAACCTGCAAATGGTGGAGAACTTGAAATATTATGTTGCAGAAACCAGTTTTCTTCTGTCAGTGACAGTGATCTTAGCATTGAATTGTTGACCCCAAATTCAACAGGTTTCTTCCTTACCTCAAATGCAACTCATTCACAATGTGTGGTAACTCTAGATGATGGAAAGCTAAAGTTATTGTGCAGAAAAGAAATCAGTTACAAATAGACTGACAGACTGGCAAATGGATGGGTGGATAATATCTTAACATAAAAAGGTTGCATGCATATAAAAATTGAAATTCTGAACAAAATTCAAAACCCTTCTTAAGGCATTGGGCAAGACAAGTACTTCTAAACAGATGAGTTTAATTGGGGTGTCAAAGACTTTCAATAATCAACTTGAGATGGAGCAAAGTTAGTAGATCAGTTTTCCATACCTGTTCATTCATCAGCAGGTATATAACCTACCACTGCTACCACTACTAGAACACCTCTCTATTATGCATCTATTTGCATAAACAGTAAGCAAAGGTGTGAGAAGGAGATATTTTTCACAGCTCTTTCTTGCTGTCTGTCTATCTCTTTGTCTGTCTCTCAATACTCTTAGATTATACCAAAATGAAAGACATTTCAACACTAGTTGTTCTTCAGGGATATGAAATTAGAACAAATCAGCAGTAATCCACACCCTTACCTAGGAATTCAAAATTAATAATTTGTTTAAGAAGTGATTTGTGTTAGAATTAAAAAGTACATCAATCAAGAGATTTATCCCAAATTACAAAACATTTTAGCATATGCTTATAGGCAGCTTCCTATTTTCAAGTCAGGTTATTTGATTTATTATGTAACAACATATGTACTGCTAGGCTTGTTGGGCAATGAAATGTATATTTACCTGATGGTTTGTCAACTTGGCTAATACTAATATATAACTGCAAATTCAAAATGTCAAAAACTCCACTTTCACTTATTTTCATTACTTGTTCACTGTAAACACAACACAAAACTTACCATATACTTACATATATCATCAGAAAATCTTACTTTCATGAAAATGCTATGCAAAATTCAATATTCATTACCATGCTAAATTTAATATTCAATATGATCTCCAATTGTCAGTTACAAGCATAATAATAATTTGGGCCTTGGACTGTCAAGAGATGCTCACAATGAACATCTAAATTCCCAACTTGACCGCTAATTACTGAAAACAATCATCTGTTGTCATTTTGATGAATCTATAATGCTCAATGAAATCCATATAGAAAAAATAAAAATGACAGAGGGGACAACCACACTTGTCTGCGACATTTACCTTCATGTGTAAGGTCATTCATACCTGCAAGGACAACACCTGTTCTTTTTCATGTTTAGGTGTAAATATTTATTTTTTATTTGAAAGAGCTAATCTTTCTATGGGTTATTACAATCTTGTAAATTATAATTTTAGAACTAAACTTTCAATTGTTCGATTGACACTATATGGCAAGGATTGTGCTGGTATGCAATTAAAATACATGCTGTCTATATATATGAGAGTATTCTCTTGTACTGCATTGAAACTAATTTATGAATTAACAAGACAATTAAGTTTTACATGCTAATTAATAAAAAAATTATTGAAAACATGATTTTCCTACAGAATGTGTACAGAAGAAACAGATGCCCCTGACAATATGGGCCTTAATTCAATTGGCAACATCAAAATTTGAATATTAACTCTTTGACCACAAATAGGTTAAAATTGGGTAATGCAAGTAATGCATCTATGTATATGAAATAAGGGTGTTTTGCTAAATTTTTTTTCTTTTTCTAAGCAATCTGTTACTTGAGTAAAATCATGAATATAATGTCAAGTATGCATTTTACAATATAAAACAGGGACTGATGCTCTAAAGGTTGGAAACAGGGACTGATGCTCTAAAGGTTGGAAACAGGGACTGATGCTCTAAAGGTTGGAAACAGAGACTGATGCTCTAAAGGTTGGAAACAGAGACTGATACTCTAATGGTTGGAAACAGGGACTGATGCTCTAAAGGTTGGAAACAGAGACTGATGCTCTAAAGGTTGGAAACAGGGACTGATGCTCTAATGATTGGAAATGGACTGATGCTCTAATGGTTGGAAATAGGGACTGATGCTCTAATGGTTGAAACTGGGACTGATGCTCTAATGATGCTCTAATGGTTGGAAACAGGGACTGATGCTCTATTGGTTGAAAACAGGGACTGATGCTCTAATGGTTGGAAATAGGGACTGATGCTCTAATGGTTGAAACTGGGACTGATGCTCTACTGATGCTCTAATGGTTGGAAACAGGGACTAATGCTCTAATGGTTGGGAACAGGGACTGATGCTCTAATGGTTGGAAACAGGGACTGATGCTCTATTGGTTGGAAACAGGGACTGATGCTCTAATGGTTGGAAACAGGGACTGATGCTCTAATGGTTGAAAAGAATTTCCAGGAATTCAAAACAAAACTTTCTTCTTCTAACTACTGAGAATTTAATTTTTTCTGATAATTCTTAATTTGCAAAATAATTTATTTGGCAGCCATGCTGAATGTAAGATTGGCAGTGTCTTTATTTTTTAGACCAACTAGATACTATAATGATACTATGATAATAACACCATCCATCATGAGTAGTAATAAAATCTTTCAAAATGACCAATGCGGCAGCCAGATTAGCATTATTTATATTAGGACCACCATAAGAAGTCTTCTGATAAAATCTACATGTCAGTTTGATCTTCTGTTCAAGAGGTGTAATGATAACAATATTTTTAAGATGGCTGCTCTGGCAGCCATACTGGATGTCAGATTAACAATTTTCATTTGTCACCAACTAGCCAACCCTTTGTTGAAACCCCCATAGCATTAGGATCATCCATGTTGTGAGATAACAAGCTTTTAAAGATGACCACCATTGTAACCATCATGCATTTCAAATCAGCAACTGTTTCATATGGGTCAAACGAGACATCATAAGAAGCTTTCTGGTAAAACAAAATTAGGTCAATATGACTTTGCATTTAGGAGGAAACTCAATAAAACAAGATTTTAAAGATAACAGCAACAATGGTCATTGTGGATGTCAGACTGGCACCAATTTAATTTGGAGCCAACTTGACATAACAGAAAACCCCAGCCTTGATATGACCATCCATCCAAAATAAGTAGTAATAACAAGATTTTAAGATAGCGGCCATGGAGGACCCATTTGTTATTAGGACCAATTAGACATGTCTTCTAGTGTAAACCCCATCTTGATATGAATTTTCAACTTAGAGACAATAGCAATAAAAGGTTTTTACAGTAACTGATTTGGCAGTCATGTCGGATGTGCAAACTGTACCATTTTAATTTAGGACCAACTCTGATCTTGGAATAAATATATGTGTAAGCCTCCATGTAGTGTATGAGGAGTAGTGATAATGGATGGAAAGACTAGGGATGACAGAAATCATACCATTTCATAAGTTCTTCTTGTCTATGACCAGTAGAGCTAAACATTATATCTGTATAATAGTAGGAAGATAGACATGAATAGTGAATTCATCTCCTGTTGATAGAACATGGAATTATTAATCAGAAAACATTTTGGCTCTGTCAGAATCAAATCATAGTCCTTAACCATATAGAAAACTTGGTCCACTTGGCCCCAATTTGCAAGCATGGGAGAGTTGAACTGAACATTTGTCTACAATAAAATCTGTCTGAATTTTTTCATTATGATATTATGTTGGTGTCTATCCAAAGTACATATATCTACATGAAGCACTCAATTACCAGCAAGGTGATATTGGTTCACCTGTTTAAACTTTGAGGTCACACCCGTAGGTATACTTTACTCTTAATACAATACTACACCACAGGATACAACAGATAAGGAGTGGTGATCAAATGGGACAGCTCTACTGGTTCCTAGTCAGGTCATCTGTTCTCTGACCTCCATGATGGTAAAGAATGACATCAGGTCACTTAAACATTAAGGTTATCTGGCAAAGTCACCCTTAGCTGACACAGGAATCCATCTTCCAGAATTTGGGCAACTGATTAAGGAGATAGAAGGATTCAAGAATAGAAGCTCAACTCTATCAGAGTGATAAGTCATGGAATATCATAGAAAAATGTGATTCCTAACTTCCAAGTATCCCTTGCATTACCATGTTAGGAGAAACACAAAAAATCCCAGAAATGCATCTGTAACAAAAGGTGAGGTACTGGAGCCAAGTACTTCAATGCAAAACAAAAATATTGTTGATGACAATGCCACCACTGATGCCAAAGTGATTAATAAAATTTCACCAAGCTTATGCAGGCAGACAAAAAAAAAAGATTTAACAGAATAAAGTTTAGGCTAGCTGCACCCCAGCTGTCACTCAATGTTCTGGTGAAAGTATCTCAGAATCTGAATGAAAGGTTCAATACATCTCTCAGCTCAATGTCCTTAAGAAGGCAATTAGATCCAATTCTAACAGCAGGATAAAATCAATGTCTTGATAATGAAACCAATAAAAAACACAAATCTGACCTAACTTGAATGTAGGAATATCTGCATAACTTGGGCTTTCTTTTCTGTCTTTTCAAATAAGGCACATTTTATGATCTAAAAAAGAATAAAACCTTATCAATTTGTTGTATAGATGAGGAAGTATTTTGGCTAAGTACTAATTTTGGTGGGTTCCTGGATAATCAGCAACTATTAATCAAAATGTTTTTAAGTCTGAATCTGCACTCAACAGAAATGTAAATAAAACCACCATCATATGCACTGTTGATGACACCATCTAATCTGAAGTTTTTTAGACAAAATACCAATAGTTAACTTTTTCATTACAAATAAACTAGTTTTTCTTTTAAAAACATGCTTTATCATTAACTTTAGTAATCAAGCTTTTCATATGAATTTTTTAAAAGTTCATTATTCATGGCTTTTTTTCAATAAATCCATTTTTAAAAGCTCCATTTAATATATCCATGTTACCTTACCCATACAAATGATCTTGACTTCTGATCTATAAAAAGGTGTGATTAATCAAAATAACTGACTTGTTCCCAACACTAAATATGAGGCATTAAAAATGACCTTGAACTTGCCAGAGTCAACAAGCATACTTAATGTATCAACTTCTAAAACACTCTGAGCATTTGAGTGACTTGGCATCAATATGTACTTTGGTGAAGTGACATAGGAGTACCCCACACCACTTCCCACATTTCTTAGTGGTACATAGGGTCTTTAAGTGTTCTAGAAGTTCCAGGATGAAGACAAGACCACTTATCTTTCTGGATGAAGCTATACCTCCAACCTTGATGTCTGATGCCACTTGATGAGATGATTGCAGAACAAGAGCTCTGGCATCACCTCTACTCTGGGTCCAGTAGCCCAAGGGGGAATAAGATACCAAATACTGTACTCTGACATTGAAGCTCCCACATGCCATACAGACCTTAAAAGACAAATAAGGATACAATTCTGATCCCCTTCCCTGGTGTGGACCTGGGCAGACTTGCCATCATGTACAGGGTGTAATTATAGAAGAGGGAGATGGGGGAACTTAGTCTGATCCTTATCACTGTAACATGTGGACTATGAGTAATGACCACTGTAATGTCAGTGACCAGTATGACATGACTAGTGACTGAGAGAAACCTGTGACCAAACAGACACTGATCAGTGACTAGACCAGTCAAATGGTCAGTGAATAATCAGGTGACATCTTTATCACTCATCAAGGTGCAGTGTTTCTCCTCCCATTCAAAAAGGTGTGACACAACATCCAAAGTGTCAGAGATGCAATACCTTCCATAGAGGGTATGACATGCTTTTCAGGGATTAAGAACAGTGTAAATCCTTCCTAATGAATAGAGGCAGAAATTTAGCATTAACATGGATGTTCAACTCCTACATTTTGTGCTATTAAGCATCCTACTCCTCAGATGTTCATTTCCTCCTAAAGGTGGGGTCTTACCTGTCTCCTAGGAGACTAGATCTATGAAATCATGGGATCCATTCAAAGCACAATATAAAGATCAAGTGACTGATGTTCCATTCCAATAATTCATTTTAAGTGTTTTGAAATGTTTGTCAAGTCCATTACTCTATCTGCAAAGTTATGCTTCAAATTACCCATTCTCCAAGATAAAACCTGCATATAAATGTTCGCCATAATCTAAAAGAGTTTAAATACATTAACAAAGCAGATCAATAATAATAGTAATAATAATAACAATAATTGTTGTTGTTGTTATTGTGGGGCTAAATGCTATTTTTCAGCACATGATAGGCTATGGTGACCAGTATTAATGTTGGAGGAAGAAACCATGAAATCTGCAGAAAAATACCACTGACCCTCGAGAAGCTACTGGCAAGATTTCTTTCATATCCACATTCTCCAATCTTTGACTCAAACCCATGAAGAGAGAGGTGAGATGGCAGTTATCCATAACAGTGCTTTAGACATAATAATAATAATATTATTATTTGTGTTTACATATTAAAGAAAAGAATTTATTATAATATTATTTACTATCAAAAGAAATAGTACATGTTTGCTATATAATATAAATCATCAAGTTATAAATATATATATTTTTATTACAATGCATTATTATTATTATTAATATTTTTATTATTATTATTATTATTATTATTTTTATTATTATTATTATTATAATTATTATATCCAGTTTCAGCGGAAAAATATACTGGATCTTTTATTTAGATATTATATATCCTTAAAGGATTACTATTGTCTGTTTGAATGAGAGAGAGAACTATCCCTGGGATCTATAAATAATTATGCTTGACCAATTAAACTAAAAAATATTAATAAAAAGATGAATTATGGATTTTTTGCAACTGAGACTGGGTTAAAATACTTTAAAGCTGAGACACATTATTAATTCTTAGTCAGAATATTGCTATCCAAAATTCACAAAAAACAAGACTGACTTAATTTTTGCATGAACTGTTAAAAATTACCAGTGTGCATGATAAACTTTGCCAGTATTTCTATAATATTCTAACAAACAAGAGCATTATCACAATCTATGATAATGGACTTTATGAAACACATGTACCCAGCATGACTACCACTGTCATGTTATCTTTCAATGGTATACCCTGTCAATAGGGGCAAGCCTATACCACAATCACCCTATAAAAGAAGTTGATTGTTAGTGCATAGTTTTGAATAAAGGGTACACATAATAAAGAGTAAAGAGCTAGACATGGATATTGTGAAACATATTGCCTTGCTAATCCCAAAGTAAAATTCAATGAAAAGTACACTGCCTCACAACAAATGTTACAACTGCAGCCAGGGAAAAGAAATCCATAACGTCCTTCCAGGAGGAAATAACACTTCATAATCTTTCATTTATAGTACAAGAACCATATCTTTCAATTAGGGTAACAAATTCAATGAAAGCATCCAACACAAATGTCATAAGACTAGTGTTAATAAGCAGATAATACATGGCAATAATATTTATATCAATAGGACAGCTATTTACACTGGTGGCAGGATGAAGAACTCCACAAGATTTACCATTAAATCAAACAAAAGATAAACAGCAAATCTGATGTAAATCAGTCTAAATGTGGCACAAACTAGCTAAGAAAGAAGAGAGATATGCCTCCTTAAACTTTGTATGAAGTAAATTTAAATGTGTTGACAGCTAATTTATATGAAAACTTGACCTACTGTGTATTTATGAACACTTTTAGAAATCTAATTTTTTAATACAAGGCAAGAAAAGTTTGATGCAAAGTATCAATTAATCATCAGACAGTGTTATATTGTTCAATAATTGGATGAATTTTGTTGCCATCTCAGGTTCTATGAAACTGTTAGTGGCTCTTACAACTCACTGTTGCACAAGCTTTGGGTTTTTATAATAGTTTGATGATAAATAATACTGATAAAATGCTAGACTGGTTTAAAATAGTTTGATGATAAATAATACTGATAAAATGCTAGACTGGTTTAAAAAAGAAACCTATTTGAAATACATACTTGGTAGAGACATTATCTGCCAACCCTTGCTATCTAGTTAAAATTATGCAATCTCTGATAGATGATTTACAACTTAGGTGACATCACACAGACATCAAATAACTGTTTGAATTTTTAATTACAAATCTTAAAAAAATAAGAATTTGTAAATACTGAACAACCTTCCTGATTCTTTTTTTTTCTAAATCATTAAACACAATTCTATGCATTTTAACAGTTTTGCTCAATATTTTCATCATACACAACACATTAATGCAACAATAAATCCTCCCCATTTCCATAGATGTTTCTCTAAAACCATCACAACTGTATTTACTGGCATCTAATTATATATGGAACAAATAAAACACAATCTTTTATTTACCACAGGTCGAAGAAGTCAAAGGCATCATGAAATGCAGTCTCTATACCACATCACAGTCCAATGAAATATTGATTGTATATCTTAATCTCTAACAGTTTGAAAGATCTCAAGTGAAATTGCAAGAGAAAACTTAAAATACTGACTCATTTCTTTGAACTGAAGACACTAATTATCTAATCTTTTAACGATGATGCACAAGTATGTCAAGTTTAATTCCTTAACAAAATGACTATGACTCATTACTGCAAAAAGTTGTAGTTTTCTGTCACTATGTAGTGTGTAAAATTTATTTCTGGGTGTGTGATGTCTTCACAATTCATGACAAAAAAGACAATGTTGCTTTACAATGGTACCAAATAATATAGATATTCACACAAACTAGACCATAAGAAAAGTATGAGACACCAGCTTTTATGAGGCAAAAATTACTTGTTCTGAAACTGCAGGTTGCATGCAAATTTTTTGCTTCTTCTCATTAAATCTAATGTTTGTATTAGCATTTGCCAGAACATGATAGCACAATGGTTTCTTTAAGGTGCCAACTAAAAACAAAGTTCAAAAAGTCATAAATATGAAACAGCCTAGTCCACACATCAGACAGAAGAAAGTAACAAAAAAATTAGAGTAAGTTTGAGATTGGTGGAGAAATAGCTTAGAGGAAAAAGCCCGCCATGGAGAAATGGGCTTAAAGAAAAAAGCCCCCCATTAAGGTCACAATGCTCAGGTAAATTGGCCAACCTGAAAGAACTTCCTTTATTTAACCAACTGCCTGGAATCCCATTTAATTTAAGCCTAGCATGTGAAAACACCTTCTAATTATGAGTCAAAAAGTACCAGATATACAAAACTTTGTCCTGTAATCTTTAACAGCTTTATAATTATAAAGTGGAAATGGAAGTTTGACAGATGGAAAAGAGAAATATAAAAAAGTAAAGCTAAATTTACACTGTCATGTCCTGGCTTTACACCAAAAAGGTTGGGAGCTAACTATAAGCTTGGAGTTTGAATACTTTAACTCTCGAGTTAAATTTTTTTAAAAAATAAAATCCACTTAACCTAATGAAAGTCTTGACAATTTTATAAATGCCCCTATCTTGCTTAAAGTCTTAAAATTCTGCAAAACATTCAATAGGAGTACCTTATGCATGGTATATAGTACTTGACTTTCTGTTTCATTGTTAATTGTGGTTGCCACTGAAGCATTTAATAGCTAAGTTTAGAGTTTATTCCTAGACTTGAGAACTTTATTATAAAATATTTTCATTAGAATTTGAATGTGTCCTTTGGCATTTCAGAAGTATTACATCAAGATGTGACAAGTGGTGAAGACACCTGTCAAATTGACATCCAAGCTGAAATAAACCCCATCAATATAATTGAATACTAGTGTCACCCTACTGCTGTAATTATCGGTATTGGTACATGGTGACAAAAAGGGTGGGTATATTTAACTAAATATAGGTCACTTCATGCTTAAAATGGTAGTTTCAACAACAAATGAATGAGAACATTAACCACATAATAACCTTGTTCCTTCTTCAGTTCTCAATAGCATTAAATGACTTGCTAGAAATTTATAGCCCAGATATAGCATCTTGTCTTCAAGTTTTCTGGTCATGACTATGAACAATTCTCAGTAAAGTATTCAATTTCTACCAAGTTTGCCTCTATGATCACAATCCATTACAAATTACACAGCACTCGTGCCAACAACTGAGATGCTATATAATTAGATAAAAGAAGGATTCCTTTAGCAGGCTGTAAGCTATGTAAATAAAAGTCCTTGATGGACTTTGGCTAAAAATGCCAGAGTATGCACACTTTTACTTCCTAGTGAGGCATTGATTCCATACTGGAGCATCATGTAGCAAAATATGCCTTTAACACACAACAATGGTCAATAAAAATATGCAGTTAGGCACATATGTGATATGCTTACATTTTGTGTTGTTAATTAGCTACAAGATTAACTACATTCTACTTATAACACAAGACATTAATTTAGTGATATGTTCCTGAATTTTTATCACTCTGTGCATTTCATAATAGCACTCTATACTTGGTGTAAAAACTAGTCATAAAATAAAAGTGACCTCAGATATTAAAATCTTCCCTCCACTCATGTTTGTATTGTAATATAAGACTAAATGAGTTTAGACCTTATGAGTCTCCTCTCCATACCAGTTTGTATTGTAATATAAGACTAAATGAGTTTAGACCTTATGAGTCTCCTCTCCATACTAGTTTGTATTGTAATATAAAACTAAATGAGTTTAGACTTTATGAGTCTCCTTTCCATACCAGTTTGTATTGTAATATAAAACTAAATGAGTTTAGACTTTATGAGTCTCCTCTCCATACCAGTTTGTATTGTAATATAAAACTAAATGAGTTTAGACTTTATGAGTCTCCTCTCCATACCAGTTTGTATTGTAATATAAGACTAAATGAGTTTAGACTTTATGAGTCTCCTCTCCATACCAGTTTGTATTGTAATATAAGACTAAATGAGTTTAGACTTTATGAGTCTCCTCTCCATACCAGTTTGTATAGTAATATAATTTTTTAATATGTAGTAGCTGATGGGTTGGTGGGTGGTAGCTACTTTGGGGAATTAGCTGGTAGAACAAACAAAACAAATGTCTAGGTTACATATTTCTGTAATGGTTACTTTTTTTACTGTCTCCAAATTCCCACCTGATTCAAATTCAGAAGCTCTGTGAGTGTATATATTAGTCCAGATGGACTCCACAGCAAACATTCTAATATCATATTTCTATAATTAGCTTGACTGTTTCAGGCACACATAATCTATGTTTCCTACATTAAACTAAACATTTGATATCTCACTAATGAGTTGTCCAGAAGTTGACTTGAAGATATATAGATGATTATAATATATTTGATCAGACTCGGATTAACACTCACTTTCAACCTCTCCCTCAAAATATAAATCTTAAATAAATGAAGCTTATGGATAAAGGTTGGCAAAGATTGTCAGAATTCCAGTATAAATTATCTATTTCTTTTAAAACAATATACAAATTATTCTTGCTAGTTAGAGAAACTGAATCTACTATCTTGTCTCTAATATTATCAACATTTTCAAAATTTTAAACCAATTGTAAGTCTTGTAAATAATCATTTAATTAATTTGCATAAACACAAATGCCTGTGGTTCTCACTACATAAAATGCATGGAGCTAAACCTGTTAACGAAATGATTAATGTACCTAAGGCCATGGGGTAAGCAAGCTGTAAAAAGTCTGCTTGTATTGTTTTTAGACTGAAGAAGCATAACAATTCTTGAAAAATGGATTCTATCAATTTGAAATAGGGCTTTTACAAGACCAAAAAATCAGAAAACAGTTGAATCATATGAAATGTCCCTAATACAAAATGTCTCCTGTCCATTCCAATCTGTATTTTAATATAAGACAAACTGATTTCAGACTTCATGAGTCTCCCAAGTCTGTTTCAGTTTGTATTGCAATATAAGACAAAGTGATTTATGACTTTAAATGTCTCTTCTCCATTCCAGTTTGTATTGCAATATAAGACAAATGGATTTGTGACTTTAAAGGTCTCCTCTCTGTTCCAGTTTGTATGTCAATATAAGACAAAGGGATTTATAACATTAAATGTCTCTCCTGGATTCCAGTTTGTATTGCAATATAAGACAAAGTGATTTATGACTTTAAATGTCTCTTCTCCATTCCAGTTTGTATTGCAATATAAGACAAATGGATTTGACTTTAAAGGTCTCCTCTCTGTTCCAGTTTGTATGTCAATATAAGACAAAGGGATTTATAACATTAAATGTCTCTCCTGGATTCCAGTTTGTATTGCAATATAAGACAAAGGGATTTATGACTTTAAATGTCTCTTCTCCATTCCAGTCTGTATTGCAATAAAAGACAAAGGGATTTATGACTTTAAACTACTGGCCAATCTTAATACTACCAAATTTGTCAAAATAGATTGATAAGCATGTCCATGTTTCATTCCTATCATATTTAACCAGACACTTTCTGTTATACTCTAATCAATCAGGCTTTAGACAGAAACATTCATGTGAGACTGCCTTGATCTCCCTAACTGATAAATGGCTTCAAGCACTTGACCAAGGTAGAATAATAGGTTCTGTATTTGTAGATTTCAGAAAAGCTTTTGACATGGTGGATCATGAAATCCTTTTGAAGAAACTGAAAATTTACCAATGTGATGAAAGCAGTTAGATGGTTTACTTCATACTTAAGTGAGAGAACACAACATGTTTATATAAATAATGTTCTGTCTGAACCTGGAACAATTAGATGTGGAGTACCACAAGGCTCAATTCTGGGTCCATTACTGTTTAATTTACTTTTACCTACAGATCTCTATGCATATGACACAACATTGTCAGACATCCAAAACACAAAACAAGGACTCAAAATTTCTTTACAGAATGCCCTAAACAAACTGGACAACTAGTGCACATGCAATGGTATGGTGGTTAATACTGGTAAAACTAAAATATTACTTATCTCAACACAAAACAAAAGAACACAACTTAATGGTGATGAACTATGACATGGAAGGATAAAAGGTTGCAAATGGTCTGTCATAATAGTCTACTTTGGTGTTTTGGTAGATAATAACCTATCATGGACTGAACATATCAAACATATCAGTAAAAGAGTCAATTCAAGTTTATGGCTTCTCAGTAGGATAAGACACTTTCTCCCAGAAAAGCACAGAAAACTATTTTATAACAGTTACATACAACCCTATTTATACTACTGTAATACAGTATGGGGTAATTCAAATGATAAAAGCTTAGCAAAGCTGGCACATCTCAAAAAAGAGCTTTTGAGTTAATATCAATCCAGAAAGAAACAAGGAAAATTTAGCAGGTAAGTTAAAAATACTACCTATAACAAAATCGAATCTGTTTCAGAAAAGCCAAATTAATGTATAGGATAGCCAATAATAGTGCTCCTGAATATTTACAATTACTATTCAAGTATAGGCTACCTGGAAATACTCCTCACCTGTGATCAAATTGTCTACCAAACATTAAAAAATCACCAAACCAAATAAGGAATTATTTTAAAAAAGTTTCTAATACTCTGGAACTTTGCTCTGGAATAGTATTCCAGTTGAGATTAGAAATGCCCACTCTATTTCCTCTTTCCAAACCCAGTATATATAATGGCTTCAGAGATGCAGCAAAAATAAGTAAATTCCTTTGAATAAGAGCCTCAAGGTAGATTAGTTCTTAGCTAATTGAGTTACCCTCTTTAAATAAAGTCATAATAATAATAATAATAATAAATGTCTCTTCTCCATTCCAGTCTATATTGTAATATAAGCCTAAATGATTTCAGTCTTTAAATGTCTCCTCTTCATTCCAGTTTGTATTTGTAATATAAGACAAAGTGATTTTAGATCTTACAAGTATCCTTTTCATTCCAGTTTGTATTTGTAATATAAGACAAAGTGATTTTAGATCTTACAAGTCTCCTCTCCATTCCAGCCCATCTTGTGATGATGATGGGACAAAATTATCTTAGACTACATACTCTCTTCTCAGAATTTACAATTTTCATTCAGGCCTATCTTGTCTCCAACTAATAAAATGTATGTTCGTACTGGGTCATGAAAGAGTACCTCTTTTACAGTCTCAAAGGTACTGTAAACAGTGTATGCCCACTTCATTTAATAATCCTTTATGTAGATAACTGATAGTTGTGTGCAGAAACCATTTTCATTTCTTCTGTTACAGTAATCTTGACTGCTGAGATTTTGACCCTCATATCAACATAGTCCTATCTTACCATAAGTGCCAGTTCTTTCTGTTGCAGTGACCTTGACTTTTGACCCCAAAAGCAATAGACATCTTACCTACCCCAAATCATTCACAAAGTTTGGTCAAAATATAGAATTTATGTTATTGTGCAGAAACCACTATTTCCATCACAATAACCTTGATCTTTAACTTTGATGCCAAAATCAATAGGCTTTTTCATTACCACAATTGCAGCATATCCACAAAATTTGTTAAATGAGGACAATTTAGAACTCATGTTATTGTGCAGAAACCATTTATCTTTTTTTCAGTCAGCTACCTTAATCTTAGACCTTTGACTCCAAAAGCCACTATGGCTCATTGTTACCCTAAATACAAGTTTATCCACAAAATTTGGTAACCATGGACATAAAATGCAAGTTACTGTGCAGAAACCATTTTTGTCCTTTCACAGTTGGTTACCTTGACCTTTGACTTTTTTTATTCCAAAATCAATATGTTCTTCTTTATCTCAAATGCACAGTGACCTTGTCAAAGGACATAATAACCCCAAAAGTTTTCTTTGGGGCAAAGTGCAACCCATGCACATAGTTTGGTAAATAGTTGACTATTTGAGTTATTGTGTGAAATACACATCACAGCATAATATGCTCCACCTTTTGATTGGCAACTGTTACTAAGGAGCAGTATCAACTAGTATTTATTTCTTTGTAAAGAAAGTGCACATGTTGAATGTTTTCAAAAATTTGCATGGGGATAAAACTTGCTAAAAAAAAGACTTGGTGCAGATCTAGAATACTCTGGGAAGCAACAGAATCCAATCTTGCCTGGAATTCACAATGTCAAAGATAAGCATGAGCTCTGGTCATGCCCCAATGTCAGCTGATTGTCATTTCCCCTGAAGTCAATTTATTACACAGACAGATGCTTAATAAGTTTTTCTTCACTTCACTGACAGGTAGCTTGCTTCAGATTTAGATAGTATTCAGATTCAGTCAGTCAATACAGATATTCTGGCCTACATTTTTAGTTACAGTTAATACCTATAAAGAAATTCATCTTTCATCCCCTCCTGTTGATAAATATCATAACCTGCTAAATCAGCTTTAAACCATATTTATCTTCTACAGTTGTGCCTAGTATATGACCACAAAAATGCCCTTCACAATCTTTTAATTGATCAACAATGCTAATGCTAGTTTTTCATCTTTCTGTCCTTAACTTGGAAGAAATTTCTGCTTAGTTAGCAGTACTGCCCAACTAAATTGAGAATTACTATTGAGAAAACCATGCAAATGTCAATAATAATAATAATAATAATAATAATAATAATAATAATAATAATAATAATAATAATAATAATAATAATATCTTCATTACAGTTGTTGTTGTTTTGAGTTTAATGCTACTTTTCAGCACAATAAAGGCTATAAATGTTGGTCAGTATAATTGGTGGAGGGAGAACCCATGAAAATCCCAGTAAGAACCACCAAGCCATTGGAAGCTAATGGCAGCTTTCTCACAAACCCACATTGGCCTAGACGTAAACTGAAATCCATAAAGACAGAGGTTAATGCTTATTAAAGGTGAGGGCTTTAGACTATTTGGCTACCCAGACTCCCTCTTCATTTACTTTGATTAATTACAGCTAGTCTACCTTTAGGTTTGTACATGATCAACAATGGAGATTTGTGGCCAGAAAGTGATCTTGACCTTTCCTAATTTGAACGAAATATAAATAGGGTTCTTTCTTATGGCAAGTACAATCACCAACAGAGTTTGGTCCAGGCTTGTGACACAATTAATACAAGTCACCTACAGAGTTTGGTCCATGTTTGTGACACAACTAGTACAAGTCATCCACAGAGTTTGGTCAGGGCTTGTGACACAACTAGTATAAGTCACCTACAGAGTTTGGTCCAGGTTTGTGACAAAACTATAACAAGTCAGCCACAGAGTTTGGTCCAGTTTTGTGACACAACTAGTACAAGTCAGCCACAGAGTTTGGTCAAGGTGTGTGACACAACTAGTACAAGTCAGTCACAAAGTTTGGTCCAAGTTTGTGATACACAACTAACACCCAAGTTTGTGACACACAACACTACTGTGCTAAAACCATTTATCTTCTTTCTGTCAGTGACTTTGACCACTTGGCTCCAAAACTGTCTCTAACCCAAATGCAGGAAAACCACAAAGTTTTGTCCATGCCTATAATGTTAAATAAATGTTACTATGCAGCAATTTGCTTCTTCTTTCTTTTCCAATGATTTTAATCTTTAATCTTTTGAAGCCAAAATTAATATAATACTTTCCCACACAAAGTGCAATGTACCCACGAAGTTTTGTCCAGGTTATTTCATGTTAAACTAACATCAGTGTGCAAAAGCCATTTTCTGTTTTTAGTTATAGTGATCTTGACCTTTGACCTTTTGATTCCAAAATTGATAGGCTTCTTCTCAAGTCATCCAGTCATTTGCTGATTGTAGATCTTAAACTTGAGTTATTATACAGAAACAAAACTTGTTACAGATGGACCAATGGAGAACATAACAAAACACTTTCCGCTTTATGATGGCCACCAATGGATGAACCTGTTTGCATCAATAATACCTTCTAGTTGGGTAACTTCTAATTAATTTTTACTCTTCAAGTGCTTTGAGAAATAAATGAGGTTTAATGTCCACACAAACTCAGTTAAATACAAATGGACATCTCTGTCCACACACTGAATGTGCTAGTATCAATTGTTTGTTGATAATTATATTTGTACAGAAACTTAAAGAACCTGAAGTCACAGGTGTATCATTAGAAAAACCTGTTTTGAAACATCTAGCAATAACAATTGGATACTGCTGAGGACCTGAATATCATGTAATACCATGTAATTGGATACTGCTGGGGATCTGAATACAATGTACACTAGCTTACAAGTCAAGTCCAAGTGCAAAGTGCACAGACCCAGATGCAGATCTGGGTCTGTACAGTATGTTATGAGTAATCAGTAGTACAAAATAACAAAGACCCTGATCTGTCAGTGTATTATTAGATGGTCTATGTTCTTTGCAGTTGGACTACACTTATACATGGACATGTATGGTACTTAAAAAACTACAGATTGATCAAGTAAAACTTTTACAGCAAATTCTACACTAGTGACCAATTTTGTACATAACTTTTTCAAGTGTTTCAACAAGATTATGATTCCCTTCATTATCAGTCATTTCCTTTGAACTGAAAATCAGCTTTTTATTTTAAGGCATGTTTTCAAAATCTTGCTTTCAGTTACAAAGGTGAGGAAAATGTTCTTAAAAACCCCTCATATCAAACTGTAAATAACTGCTTCTTGAGTCTGTCAGTGCAAAGTAACAAATTCAAAGGCAATTTTGACCTCAAGAAATAAACTGAAATGCTGAAATATGGATGTATCAGAGCCGTCAAGGAGCTAGATCATCTCCAGGGGACAGCAACTCTAGGGTGGCTACTCAAAAACACAGTACTCCTTTGCATACACATTAAAATATCATACTGAAATGGAGATAGAATGGCTGGAAACTGGACTGTCTTGTAATACCACATGAATGGTGGCTGGAAACTAGACTGTCTTATAATACAACATGAATGATGGCTGGAAACTGGACTGTCTTTTAATACCACATGAATGGTAGCTGGAAACTAGACTGTCTTGTAATACCACATGAATGGTGGCTAGAAACTAGACTGTCTTGTAATACCACATAAATGGTGGCTGGAAACTAGACTGTCTTGTAATACCACATGAATGGTGGCTAGAAACTAGACTGTCTTGTAATACCACATAAATGGTGGCTGGAAACTAGACTGTCTTGTAATACCACATGAATGGTGGCTAGAAACTGGACTGTCTTGTAATACCACATAAATGGTGGCTGGAAACTAGACTGTCTTGTAATACCACATGAATGGTGGCTAGAAACTGGACTGTCTTGTAATACCACATGAATGGTGGCTGGAAACTAGACTGTCTTGTAATACCACATGAATGGTGGCTGGAAACTAGACTGTCTTGTAATACCACATGAATGGTGGCTGAAAACGACTGTCTTTTAATACCACATGAATGGTGACTGGAAACTATACTGTCTTTTAATACCACATGAATGGTGGCTGGAAACTAGACTGTCTTGTAATACCACATGAATGGTGGCTGGAAACTAAACTGTCTTTTAATACCACATGAATGGTGGCTGGAAACTAGACTGTCTTCTAATACTACATGAATGGTGGCTGGAAACTAGACTGTCTTGTAATACCACATGAATGGTGGCTGGAAACTGGATGGTCTTGTAATACCACATGAATGGTCATCCTAGGCTCCTCCATGGTCAAGGAAAAAGCCTTCATAGGAGGGTCAGGGAGGCAGGGAGGTGAAAGTTCAAGTAAACATCATGTCAGGGTCAGTTTATTTTTAAAAATAATTTTGCACAAACATGGAAAGGGTGTTAGGAAAACAAAAATCATTAGGTTAATAATAAAGGGCATTTTTAAGACTGTACAAGAACATTCAGGATGTGTGTGTGTGAGCATCCATGCAATATGTGTGTGTCTCACACACAATATACAAGATTTAACAAGTATGGAGTATTAAAATTTTATATGCAAAGTACTATATTTATGTTGACTAAAATCAGTCCTGCATCATATTTCAATGTATAGTCTACATAAATCCTGAATTAAATATGTAAATAAATTTTATGAGAATTATATTGTACTATGATTTTTATTACCAGTAAATATATATTCATTTCTAGAATTCACTTAAACATTACTATCATGAGACAAAAAGAAGTGTTTTGTTTTTCAACTGAAAACCACTGTGCAAATGACAAATAAACCTCAATATAGTTGTTCTCCTTTCTTTGCCATGAACAAGGCATTTGTATGCAACTGAAATTTAGAAATGCTTATTAATCGAAAAAAAGAAATTTAAGTTGAACTTGCTTCTGCAAATATGTGAAGAAAATTTTTAACCACATATCTCAGTGGTTTCAATCGAAGCCAGCAGTCATAAATTTTTCACTATGGATGTGCAGGAATCATCTACATTTCCAGCACTTTAACAAAGTTCATTTAAAAATTGTCATCTTAGATTACCATAGTTCATGAGAGACAATTCATGAAATTAAGAGTAGTTTTGTTTTTCATTCAATGAAGATTGGTCCAAAACTTAAAGATGCTTATTTTAATTCTGCATCAATGAAAGCATTTGCCTGATACATGATTCAGTCTAAATGAAAACCATAAATGTTTCCTTTCTTTCAGGGCGGTACTAATAATATGGAAAAAGGAGAACCAGCCTGGAAATGGGTGAATATTTAATAGAGTATATATGGGTTTGGCTGGCCAGGATTGGTCAATAATAGAAGTTATCTTTAAGGAGAAAGAATCTTTTAAGAGCTTGTCCTAGTTGTAAGTGATATAAATAGGGAGAATGTTTTATTGGTGGAATTCCAGTCCTTTAACAGTCTTAAGCTTGGAACACTCATTACTAAAATTAGCACCTGATTCTTTGGTATTGAATTGAAAGCACGTTTCAAAACACATGCAGGTCCAGAAAATAACATGGCTCATATCCTTTCCTCTACAAAGAAGTGGACATCCAGGTCTCATCTATACTGATAAATATAGATTTGATCATAGGCGCTCAGAAATTTTAAGCTATTGAATTTTTAATATCATGGTGTTTGCATAGGTTTACTATGAAAACTGAATTACTACCCTGATTCCTTCAAGCTCTATCAAACGTGATCAAAAGTGCTAAAAATGATGCAAAGAAGGAATATAGTTGAACTTTGAGTAATAAAAGTCATATATGAAGTAAGTAGTACAGAGGGGAATAATTGACATGAAGACAGGATATATATTGATACAATACCAAATGATGCCTATGATGATGTCATGCATTTTGCTTATGGAGCAGTGACCTAAATACATCAGATGACAACACAAAATGAACATAAAATACAACATGAATCCAACACATATATTTAGACATATATCAAACATTTAGCAAATGGGAGCATTTCTTTTAGTTCTTTAGAAATAAATCTATATTTATTGTTTAATTTGCAACGTTTTTAGTGTAAATAGAGCACTGCAAAGTAGGCACCCAGTTTTGTTCATCACACATCCCATCATCTTCTTAAGTTGGTTAATTTTATTACTGATTTGAGTTTGTGTATCATTATAAAATCTCAAAATGACTTATTTTCCTTTTCCTCATATCACCTAGCAGTTACTTGCATTTTCCCATGCCTTTAACACCATTTTATGGATATCTTTTTATCAGCTACGTAATTAAGTGATGTTCGTTTCATTCAAAGAACTTTGAACATGTTACAATGGTTTAATTTAAATATCAATGAACCTGATAATTCCAATGATATTTTGTTTTCCTTATTAATAAATATTATGGAACTCATAAGACAAATAACTTTTTTAAAAAACAGGTTTTGATTTTTCAAAATTAACTGTATACAAAATTTTTTAAACATATTTTCACTCTCAATGAAAGACAGTTCAACTTATGTTGTTATACCAAAACTATTTCAGCTTATAGGAAAGCCCCCCCCTCCAGGAGATTTTGCAGGTCCTCCATCTAATTTTGCAAGTTCTCCTGCTACTTTGTTATCAATCCCACTGAGTTGTGGTATCATGGTATTTAGAAATAATGACACTGACAGGAAGTAATCAACACTATCTGCAGTACAATGGTAAGTTTTCTCCTCTACGAATCCTATTACACTACCTACTGAGATAAAGGACATGACATGGTTATCTAACCCAGTGATCAAAATTCTTGCACCTTTCTTGAATTTCAAGGTGAGAAGATGAACAACAGAGCCAATCTGTAATTTCAACTGTATATATACACTCCACTGTGCTATGTCTAGACCAGTTTTCCCAACAGATAAAAATGGAATAGACTAAGAATCTAGCTTTATAATCATCTGGAGATATTTTTATAGTTGTTAACAGACAACACCATTTTTGCATACTTGGCAATGGTCAAGCTGCTTGTTTCTATAAAGTCCAATAGTCAAGTTGATTGTTTCTGTAAAGTCCAATGGTCATGTTGATTGTTTCTGTAAAGTCCAATTTTCATGTTGATTGTTTCTGTAAAGTCCAATGGTCAAGTTGATTGTTTCTGTAAAGTCCAATGGTCAAGTTGATTGTTTCTGTAAAGTCCAATGGTCATGTTGATTGTTTCTGTAAAGTCCAATGGTCAAGTTGATTGTTTCTGTAAAGTCCAATGGTCATGTTAATTGTTTCTGTAAAGTCCAATGGTCAAGTTGATTGTTTCTGTAAAGTCCAATGGTCATGTTGATTGTTTCTGTAAAGTCCAATGGTCAAGTTGATTGTTTCTGTAAAGTCCAATTTTCATGTTGATTGTTTCTGTAAAGTCCACTGGTCAAGTTGATTGTTTCTGCAAAGTCCAATGGTCAAGTTGATTGTTTCTGTAAAGTCCAATGGTCATGTTGATTGTTTCTGTAAAGTCCAATTTTCATGTTGATTGTTTCTGTAAAGTCCAATGGTCATGTTGATTGTTTCTGTAAAGTCCAATGGTCATGTTGATTGTTTCTGTAAAGTCCAATTTTCATGTTGATTGTTTCTGTAAAGTCCAATGGTCAAGTTGATTGTTTCTGTAAAGTCCAATGGTCATGTTGATTGTTTCTGTAAAGTCCAATTTTCATGTTGATTGTTTCTGTAAAGTCCAATGGACAAGTTGATTGTTTCTGTAAAGTCCAATGGTCATGTTGCTTGTTTCTATAAAGTTCAATAACTTGTTAACTCATTTATTGTCAGCTATGTATCTAGTACATAGGATGTGCTTACTATATAATGAAAAGTTCACTTTGTTGCTGGTGCATATAATGTGCTTCCTTATATACAACAGAAAGCTGATTATGTTGCTGGTGCATAGGATGTGCTTACTATACAACAGAAAGTTGACTGTTGCCAGTGCATATGATGAGCTTACTATACAGTGAAAAGCTGACTATGTTGCTGGTGCATAGGATATGCTTACTATACATTAAAAAGCTATGTTGCTGGTGTATATGATGTGCTTACTATACAATGGTAAGCTGACTATGTTGCTGGTGAATAGGATGTGCTTACTATACAACAGAAACCTGACTATGTTGCTGGTGCATAGAATCTGCTTACTATACAACAGAAAGCCATATTAACTTGAGTCTATCATTAACACATTGCCAAAATTCAGTTAAAACAAAACAAAATCTTCAAACTTTTTCATCTGATCATGGAAAATCATAATTGAACTCTACTTGGTTTTTTGATCAATCTTTTTAGTCAATGTTGTTTATATGATACACAGACTGAAAAGACATGTGAATGGTTTAAAAATGATGCAGTGATTTTGTTGCCCTAAAAATCTGCAAAAACTGTCAGACCTACATGGTTAAAAATGGGTTTTATCAGCAAGAATAATCACTCCACTAGGTGCATCTGAGATTGCCTACATTTTGGTCCAATATTAAAGCAATCTGGATCACCATACAATAAATGCATCCTGCTTACTTACATAAAGATCTTGCCAAGAGGCCCAAGCGTGCCTGACCATGCTCACCTGAGTTATAGAAAATTCCATTAAGCAGGCTAATGTAGAAATCTTGAAAAAAAGCCTGACATTATGTAAAAATTACAAGTTTTCCTATGAAGCTTTAATTTCTTGTAGATTTTTGTTTTGTTTATCTTTAAGACTATGTGAATCTTTATCACATGTAACTAAAATTGGAAGTGTTTTCATAAAATGCATATTAACATATTTTGTTGTATTAAAAGCTAACAATACAAAGTCTAGAAGTTTAAAATATTTTGTTTGTGAAATGGCTTTGAATATGTTGTCATTGTGGGTATAAGGCCATATTTCAGCACATGATAAACTATATATGGAGGGCAGCATAATTGGGGAAGGAAGAAAAAACCTGGGGAAAACACTGATAAGAGCAAATAACTGATTGGTCAATGAATATATGAAATGCACTAGAATAATGCACAATACATGTGATAACACATTGAAGTTAAAATGGCAACTGGTAAACTACATTTCACTAAATATATCAAACTTGTTTTCAAATATTAAGAATTTCAAAAGTGGTAATGTGCATAAAATAACTCTTTGCAAATAAATTGAAAAACTTATGATGGTTTTTACAAGAAATATGTTTTTAGCAACTGTCAAACTATATTCCACCTAAACATAATTACTTACAAAAACACCTCCTTAATTGCATAAGGAAACTGAATTACTTAATTAATAAACTATATACAATGAATAGCAGAATATTATTTGTACATAGTCTCCAACATTAGAGATGCACAACATTTCTGGATTTATTTTTTGCCAAATTCATTTTAAAGTGCCTTTCCTTGTACCTTAGTTCTTGTTGAGTAATGAGGTTTAAGTATTGTGCCTAACAGCATAACATAAACTCAGACTGGACTGGAAGTCAAAAACACAACATTTCAGCAAAAGAGTTCAGCATGCAAACTCTCAAGCCACAGTGTATGTGCATCAGTCTGGTATATGTGTGTGTGTGTGTGTGTGTGTGTGTGCATGTGTGTGTGTGTGTGTGTGTGTGTGTGTGTTAGAGATTTTTAACATAGCTTTAAAAATTTTCAGTAATGCTGCTATGATATCTGCAGTGTGGCAGTTTATAGTGATTTCTAGCACTTAGGCATCATGCTACAGACATGTAGCATGATGTCCCACCCAGTCACATTATCCTGACACCAGGCTGACCAGTACTAACACTAAACTCTTAATGCTGAGTGCCAAGCGATGCAGCTTTTTGTACCATTTTTATAAGTCTTTATTATGACACAACCAGGGATTAAACCCATGACCTCCCATATCTGATGTGGATGCTCCAACCACTAGGCCACCGGAGTTGTGGTATATGTATGCAAGGTGTTTTGCCAAGAGGATTTGATTCGCTTTGTTGGGCACCAAAACTTATGTTTTGACCAAGGACATAATGCTGCAGCCTCTCTCATTGCATCCTAATTTATAATAGTGTCTTAAGACTGTTATTATTAACTAGAAATGTCAACTATTAACTCACTACTTACAGTATTACTCATATTTCTCTTTCATATTTTTTCTGCTGCTGTAATTTAAAAATTATTACATGCAATTTCTAGCACATTCATTTGCTAACATTTTAAATTGTTCCTAGCAGTGTTTGCATCTTGTATTCTAAAATATGTTTCATTTCTAAACTTTTGGTTTGAACATTCTGAAAAGTGAAGAACTTTGAGCAACCACCAACATGATTCTCAAGTCTATATTATGGGTTTTATTCCTCCTTTCCTTCAGAAAATGAGAGAATATAAAGAAAACAGAAATCAAGCTGAGTATAAATCATAAAAATTGAAAACTGTTTTTAACTTCACTGAATTACTGGCTTTACTAATGATGTAAGCCTTTCTACTAAGTCTGATAATAAAAACTTGTCAGAAGTAGTCTGTATGTAGTGATGAGCTGAGAAAATCTTAATACAAGATCACTGATGAATATGTATTGTAATCCATCTATTAGATCTTGATGGTTTAAGTCAAGTCTCAAAAATGGAAACTCGCTCAGCAAATCAGATACAAGATCATTGCATCAATATGTTAATTATCAAACTTGTATCTTAATGACATAGAGCTACATTCCAAGTTTAATTAAATTTAATGAGAACTATGGCCTTCAAAGTCAGGAGAATTTCAGCTAATCAGATAAAAGATGACGCTATTATTATGCATGGAATTTCAGTCATCAGAAACTCATCCAAGATTGTGATATGCAAGTATACATTCCATGTTTGATCAAAAATATATCAATGATATGGTTTCCAGTGGTATGATATGGTTTCTAGTGGTATGATATAGTTTCCAGTGGTAATACACTTTGCTGGTCAGATGCAAGAACTTTGTCAACAGTTTGCATGGATCTTGCTCAGTATTCATCTTAAATATAAATTATATCCTAAAACCCAAGGAAAACCAACAAAGATACAAGGTAAATGATGTTTAACTTACAAAAATATGTAATGCACAATATTAAAATAACTGAACATAGAATGTGTTAGAGATATGAAAAATTATGATGAACAATATACATAAAACCTAGAAAAGTATTTAATATAAAATATGAGATGCTAAGAAAGACCTTTACAAAGTGTATGCAAGCCATTTGGATAGAACTTTACAAAGTGTATGCAAGCCATTTGGATAGAACTTTACAGTGTATATGCAAGCCATTTGGATAAAACTTTACAGAGTGTAGGCAAGCCATGTGGATTGAACTTTACAGAGTGTATGCAAGACATTTGGACAGAAATTTACAGAGTGTATGCAAGCCATTTAGACAGAACTTTACAGAGTGTATGCAAGCCATTTGGGTAGCACTTTACATTGTATATGCAAGCCATTTAGAAAGAACTTTACAGAGTGTATGCAAGCCATTTGGATAGAACTTTAAAGAGTGTATGCAAGCCAATTGGATAGAACTTTACAGAGTGCATGCAAACCATTTGAATAGAACTTTACAGTGTGTATTCAAGCCATTTGGATAGAACTTTACAGTCTATATTCAAACCATTTGGATAGAACTTTACAGAGTGTATGCAAGCCATTTGGATAGAACTTAATTTTACAGTGTGTATGCAAGCTATTTGGATAGAACTTTACAAAGTGTATTCAAGCCATTTGGATAGAACTTTACAATGGGTATGCAAGTCATTTGGATAGAACTTTACAGTGTGTATTCAAGCCATTTGGATAGAACTTTACAGAGTGTATGCAAGCCATTTGGATAGAACTTTGCAAGGTGTATGCAAGCCATTTGGATAGAACTTTATAGTGTGTATGCAAGCCATTTGGATAGAACTTTACAATGGGTATGCAAGTCATTTGGATAGAACTTTACAGTGTGTATGCAAGCCATTTGGATAAAACTTTACATAGTGTATGCAAGCCATTTGGATAGAAGTTTACAGTGCATATGCAAGCCATTTGGATAGAACTTTACAGAGTGTATGCAAGCCATTTGGATAGAACTTTGCAAGGTGTATGCAAGCCATTTGGATAGAACTTTATAGTGTGTATGCAAGCCATTTGGATAGAACTTTACAGAGTGTATGCAAGCCATTTGGATCATAAGAACTTTACTGTGTATATGCAAGCCATTTGGATAGAACTTTACAGAGTGTATGCAAGCCATTTGGATTGAACTTTACAGAGTGTATGCAAGACATTTGGACAGAAATTTACAGAGTGTATGCAAGCCATTTAGACAGAACTTTACAGAGTATATGCAAGCCATTTGGGTAGAACTTTACATTGTATATGCAAGCCATTTAGAACGAGCTTTACAGAGTGTATGCAAGCCATTTGGACAGAACTTTACAGAGTGTATGCAAGCCATTTAGAAAGAACTTTACAAAGTGTACTCAAGCCATTTGGATAGAATTTCACAAAGTGTATGCAAGCCATTCAAATAGAACTTTACAAAGTGTATGCAAGCCATTCAAACAGAACTTTACAAAGTGTATGCAAGCTATTTGGATAGAACTTAATTTTACAGTTTATATGCAAGCTATTTGGACAGAACTTTACAGAGTGTATGCCAGCCATTTGGATAGAACTTTACAGTGTATATGCAAGCCATATGGATAGAAATTTACAAAGTGTGTGCAAGCCATTTGGATCATAAGAACTTTACAGTGTATATGCAAGCCAATTTGATAGAACTTTACAGAGTGTATGCAAGCCATTTGAATAGAACTTTACAGAGTGTATGCAAGCCATTTGGATAGAACTTTACAGTGTGTATGCAAGTCTTTTGGATAAAACTTTACAGAGTGTATGCAAGCCATGTGGATTGAACTTTACAGAGTGTATGCAAGACATTTGGACAGAAATTTACAGAGTGTATGCAAGCCATTTAGACAGAACTTTACAGAGTGTATGCAAGCCATTTGGGTAGAACTTTACATTGTATATGCAAGCCATTTAGAAAGAACTTTACAGAGTGTATGCAAGCCATTTGGATAGAACTTTACAGAGTGTATGCAAGCCAATTGGATAGAACTTTACAAATTGTATGCAAGCCATTTGGATAGAATTTCACAAAGTGTATGCAAGCCATTCAAACAGAACTTTACAGAGTGTATGCAAGCCATTTGGATAGAACTTAATTTTACAGTGTATATGCAAGCCATTTGGATGGAACTTTACAGTGTATATGCAAGCCATTTGGATAGATCTTTACAGAGTGTATGCAAGCCATTTGGATCATAAAAACTTTACAGTGTATATGCAAGCCATTTGGATAGAACTATACAGTGTGTAGGCAAGCCATTTGGATAGATCTTTACAGAGTGTATGCAAACCATTTGGATAGAACTTTACAGTGTGTATGCAAGCCATTTGGATAGAACTTTACAGAGTGTATGCAAGCCATTTGGATAGAACTTTACAGTGTATATGCAAGCCATTTGGATAGAACTTTACAAAGTGTATGCAAGCCATTTGGATAAAACTTTACAGTGTATATGCAAGCCATTTGGATAGAACTTTACAGAGTGTATGCAAGCCATTTGGATAGAACTTTACAAAGTGTATTCAAGCCATTTGGATAGAACTTTACAGAGTGTATGCAAACCATTTGAATAGAACTTTACAGTGTGTATTCAAGCCAATTGGATAGAACTTTACAGTGTGTATTCAAGCCATTTGGATAGAACTTTACAGAGTATATGCAAGCCATTTGGATAGAACTTAATTTTACAGTGTGTATGCAAGCCATTTGGATAGAACTTTACAAAGGGTATTCAAGCCATTTGGATAGAACTTTACAATGTGTATGCAAGTCATTTGGATAGAACTTTACAGTGTGTATGCAATCCATTTGGATAAAACTTTACATAGTGTACGCAAGCCATTTGGATAGAAGTTTACAGTGCATATGCAAGCCATTTGGATAGAACTTTACAGAGTGTATGCAAGCCATTTGGATAGAACTTTGCAAGGTGTATGCAAGCCATTTGGATAGAACTTTATAGTGTGTATGCAAGCCATTTGGAAAGAACTTTACAGAGTGTATGCAAGCCATTTGGATCATAAGAACTTTACAGTGTATATGCAAGCGATTTGGATAGAACTTTACAGAGTGTATGCAAGCCATGTGGATTGAACTTTACAGAGTGTATGCAACACATTTGGACAGAAATTTACAGAGTGTATGCAAGCCATTTAGACAGAACTTTACAAAGTATATGCAAGCCATTTGGATAGAACTTTACAGTGTGTATGCAAGCCATTTGGATAGAACTTTACAGAGTGTATGCAAGCCATTTGGACAGAACTTTACAGAGTGTATGCAAGCCATTTAGAAAGAACTTTACAAAGTGTATTCAAGCCATTTGGATAGAATTTCACAAAGTGTATGCAAGCCATTCAAACAGAACTTTACAAAGTGTATGCAAGCCATTCAAACAGAACTTTACAAAGTGTATGCAAGCCATTTGGATAGAACTTAATTTTACAGTGTATATGCAAGCCATTTGGACAGAACTTTACAGAGTGTATGCAAGCCATTTGGATAGAACTTTACAGAGTGTATGCAAGCCATTTGGATAGAACTTTACAGAGTGTTTGCAAGCCATTTGGATAGAACTTTACAGTGTGTATGCAAACTATTTGAATAGAACTTTACAGTGTGTATTCAAGCCATTTATATAGAACTTTACAGTGTATTCAAGCCATTTGGATAGAACATTACAGAGTGTATGCAAGCCATTTGGATAGAACTTAATTTTACCGAGTATATGCAAGCCATTTGGACAGAACTTTACAATGTGTATGCAAGTCATTTGAATAGAATTTTACAAAGTCTATGGAAGCCATTTGGATAGAACTTTACAGTGTGTATTCAAGCCATTTGGATAGAACGTTACAGAGTATATGCAAGCCATTTGGATAGAACTTAATTTTACATTGTATATGCAAGCCATTTGGACAGAACTTTACAATGTATATGCAAGCCATTTGGATAGAATTTTACAGTGTATATGAATGCCATTTGGATAGAACTTTACAGAGCGTATGCAAGCCATTTGGATAGAACTTTACAAAGTGTATGCAACCATTTGGATAGAACTTTACAGAGTGTATTCAAGCCATTTGGATAGAACTTTACAGTGTGTATTCAAGCCATTTGGATAGAATTTTGCAACATATATGCAAGCCATTTGGATAGAACTTAATTTTACATTGTATATGCAAGCCATTTTGATAGAACTTTACAAAGTGTATGCAAGTCATTTGGATAGATCTTTACAGTGTGTATGCAAGCCATTTGGATAGAACTTTACAGTGTGTATTCAAGCCATTTGGATAGAACTTTGCAGAGTGTATGCAAGCCATTTGGATAGAACTTTACAGTGTGTATGCAAGCCATTTGGATAGAACTTTACAGAGTGTATGCAAGCCATTTGGATCATAAGAACTTTACAGTGTGTATGCGAGCCATTTGGATAAAACTTTACAGAGTGTATGTAAACCATTTGGATAGAACTTTGCAGTGTGTATTCAAGCCATTTGGAAAGAACTTTGCAGAGTGTATGCAAGCCATTTGGATAGAACTTAATTTTACAGTGTATATGCAAGCCATTTGGATAGAACTTTACAAAGTGTATGCAAGTCATTTGGATAGAACTTTACAATGTATATGCAAGCCATTTGGATAGAACTTTACAGTGTGTATGCAAGCCATTTGGATAGAACTTTACAGTGTGTATGCAAGCCATTTGGATCATAATGTAGAAATATTTCATAGTCTTAAGACTCAATGATGCAAAGTCAACAGTACCAATCAGAAGACACTTATTTCAGTCAAATGACTCTGTAATGTGCAAAGTCAACAATCAAGTTCTTCATTATGAGAGACTTATGTTTCCACTTTATCAAATTGCACTGCAGGGCCAAACATGAATGCATTTCACACTCCTAAAGCCTGAATGTGCATTATCTGAAACTTAGATATGCAATCTTTTCTTTGGTAATAACACAAAAACACCTTGCTTTCTCGAACTCAATTGCACATATATCATAGCCGAAAACATGAGCTCATAAACATGATCTTTCTTCGAAGTAGTTTTAAGACTATATGTAGTGTCCTTGTCCTGGAGCAGACAGCTTCAAATCAAGCACATATCTATTCTATGTTGTTATTCATTATCAGGGTACAAAAAGATGAATATGTACTGTATGTACTCATGGATGAGTCAAGTCAAACCACAATAATCTTATTTTTCTTTAGGTATAATGTGCCTGCAGATCAGGGTGTATGTTGTATGTTCTACAAACTACTTCCAACAGACTGCACAGACCCAGATCTGCTGGTGCATCATGTGATGGCAGATCTGAATCTGTGCAGTTTGCAGCTCAGGGCTCAGCTTAAATGAAATATACATATGGCATATAACAGACTTTCTCACATAACCTCAAATGTCGTTCTTGTAACTTTATCTGATACTTGATGCTTTTTCTATTCCTCATTTACATAATCTTTAGTTGTCTTTTGTATATTATGGCAATCAGAAATTTCCCATAAAAATAAAATATAGTGCCATATTTTATCCTAGGTGATAAGAAAACAGAGTTGTGGGCATCATAAATAAAATGGGGTTTTTTTGTTAAACTTTTCCAAATTTCAGTAGATATATTAGACATGTTATGCCAAAGAGATTATATATTAGACATGCTATGTCAAAGAGATGATATATTAGACATGCTATGCCAAAGAGATTATATATTAGACATGCTATGCCAAAGAGATGATATATTAAAGAGATGATATGCCAAAGAAATGATATTTTAGACATGCTATGCCAAAGAGATGATATATTAGACATGCTATTCCAAAGAGACGATATATTAGACATGCTATGCCAAAGATATGAGGGGCCCCTAGTGTCCAAGTGGTCTAAAGCCCTGTCCGTTATGGATCACTGCCATCACACCTCTGTCTTTGTGGGTTTGAGTCTAGGATTCAGCGAATGTGGATATGTGAGAAAGCTTGCCAGTAGCTTCTGATGGGTCGGTGGTTCTTTCCAGAGATTTCCCGGTTTCTTCCTCCACCATTAATACTGGCTGCCAGGAATAGCCTATCATGTGCTGAAAAATGTCATTAAGCCCAAAAACAACAACAACAACAACAACCAAAGAGATGATCGAATCAAGGCAATAATACCTTATGGCTTTGGATGATAATTCACCTGACCAAATAGAAATTGTTTGTAATAGCAGTTGTAGATCTAAATTAGTGTTTACAAATTTGACACCATGAATATTCAATGGTCAAAATTTTAACTTTTTGGGGTTGGGTCAATACTAGAGAAAACTCCTGTGACTGAAAATTGCAGTTGACTATAGATGAACTGGGTTAAATCCTATAATCATCTGCAGCTATTTAATTTAAAAATCTAAAAAAAACTGCCCAACATTTTTGAAGTATTTGTTTTTCACTATTGCACACATTTACGTTATTGGTCTTAATGTATATAGTTTTGTATATGTATTTAATATATGTATTTTGTAGCCACTTAAAGTAGACTTCAAAGGGATTTAATTGAGATGATTTACAATGGAGTCTAGCTGTGCCATTCATATTTGGAATGGTGGGTATGAAACCCATTTACACTGAAATTAAGGCCTATTTGTAACAACAAACAACTCTCACAAAAGTTCACCATCTAAATTAGATATTTAAACCAATGTACACATAAGACTTCTTATGTAAATTTAATGACACTGACATTTTTCTTGGTCTCAATTACAAACTGCCATATTTGTAGGCCTTACACATAGGCCTTATGTTGCATAGGCATTACACATAGGTCTTTTGTCACATAGGCATTACACATAGGCCTTATGTCACATAGACATTACACATAGGCCTTATGTCATATAGGCATTATACTTAGATTTTTTTTCATTCATGAAGCAAGTCTGTTGGTGTAAATCATAGGTTGCTATGACCAACAAACCAGTAACAAGATTTTCAAGATGGGAATCATGGCATCTTCACTAGCCAAGGTCTTGATGTGATAACCCTATGTACAAAATGGTGTATCGAGCAGATATTTCTGCGCTTCGGGTCTGAGAATTTCATTGGATGCAGTGGCAAGCCACTAAAATGTTCCAGTGCACATTTGCACAAATACCTTTCACTCAAATACACCTGAAATGGCTTCCCTCTCATACAGTCATAATTTCAATATTTCACTCTAATGAACCTTTTTAGGGCAATTGTCCCCACCATTTTTTACCAATGTACAATGCACCATGCATTGGTTAGTTGGCTTTACATCCTAAGGGAGGCAACTCATGAAATTCAATAGATGTCAAAAGATCTTGCTAGGACAAAATACCAATATATGTTTGATCATCCAAAGTTGTAGATAGGGTTATCATATCATGGCATCATGGTGGCCATACTGGCATTATCTTCATTCAGGCCCAAGTGAACATCATACAAAATATTTTGCATAAAATCCCATACTGATATGACTTTCCATTTAGGAGGATAACCAATAAAAAGCTGGTTGTCACGATGGCCATATTTCATGGCAGATTGGGACCCCTTTTCATTTACAACCAACCATAATACCTATTTTGATATAACTTTCTCTTCAGGAGGTCAAGATGGCTCTGATCATGACAATGTTGTTCAAAGAACATAAAGAAAAGTGGTTTCTTGTTATTCTTTTTATTTTAACTGCAGTAAAGGAAGTACACAGTTGGTAAAATAACAGGTTTTAAAAAAGAGATAATAGGATTTTGCAAGTTCAGTTTTTATTCTCCACTCACAAAGAATTGCAAGAAACAAAAAAAATTCAGTTCTAGCCTCTACTTCATTATCTTAATGATTAAGTGTTGTATTGTGTAAAGGAAATTGAAATGTGGTGCTAAGTAGACAGGTAGACATGCCCTAAATGTAACCTTTGTCATCCATAAATGCCTATATTGACTGCAACAGTTGCTTAACTCATGGGAAAGTAGCAATATCATGGCTGATTTGCCTCATGTCCCAATTTATCTTAGGTGGAAGACTGTCCGCCCCCTCTAGAAAGATCTCTTCATAAATGATTTTTAAAATCACTCACCTGTACAAAACGACAAAATGCTAGTAACACAGGTCATTAAAGGGCCTGTGAAAATACACTGCCATATCAAGTGCTTAATCAAAACTTGTGCAACATTGCAATAAACAGGGATTTTGGAGAATGGATTAACAGTCCAATATTAAGTGTAAAGGAGAAGAAAAAATAATTTGCCTTGTTATAATGCATAGGTGTGATAGTTTATTAAACTTACTATGTATGAGTAACATGCAAAGTGTTAAATGTCCCTTTTGAAAATGATCACTAACCTGAAGAAAATCAAGAAGACCAAGTCAGGCGAATGTATCAACGATTTCATGCAAAGAGAGTTAATTTACAAAATAGGGCAGGCATTATGCAGGGGTTGACAATTCCCAGGTAGCCAGTAATCCTGATAGCCAGCTAGCCAGGTCAACCAAAAAATATTTTAGTGAAGTCAAATTTCATCTCGTCTATATAACCAAACTTTTTAGATAGAAAATAGAATACAAAATTTAAATTTTACATCATTTTTGACATGATCTTTACTGGGTTAGCAAACCAAAATTGGAATTGACACTATCTGGCATATGTGTACACTTGTTCAATCCAAGTCAAATACACTATTGGGAAGTGTGCTTTTCAGTGATTTTTAGGACAACAAAATAACAAGTCAGCATATATTTTGCTGACTCAGCAGAATTTCTTAAGACATCTTGATAATGAATCATATATGTCTATAAAGTTTTATATGTCTCAAGTTGTTTCCTCCAGATACACAAGGGTAAATGATGGATAGATAGAATATACTGATGGATGGAAAAAAACTTAAAAATATTAAAACTGATGATTTCTCTATGGTAAAAGACACACCTAGATTACTAATCTAATAAAATATACAATAAGGCCAATTCTATAAGAGACCATCTGTCTTGAGACACCAGTTTCTCCATGCAGATGTACTGACCTGTCAAGAGAATGTACCTGTCTTGAGAGGCCATTATGTTTGGGCAGAAAGTGGCCATCTTTCAAGACAGGTTCTACTATGTATGTATGTATGTATGTATGTATGTATGTATGTATGTATGTATGTATGTATGTATGTATGTATGTATGTATGTATGTATGTATGTATGTATGTATGTATGTATGTATGTATGTATGTATGTATGTATGTATGTATGTATGTATGTATGTATGTATGTATGTATGTATGTATGTATGTATGTATGTATGTATGTATGTATGTATGTATGTATGTATGTATGTATGTATGTATGTATGTATGTATGTATGTATGTATGTATGTATGTATGTATGTATGTATGTATGTATGTATGTATGTATGTATGTATGTATGTATGTATGTATGTATGTATGTATGTATGTATGTATGTATGTATGTATGTATGTATGTATGTATGTATGTATGTATGTATGTATGTATGTGTGTGTGTATGTATGTATGTATGTATCTATGTATGTATATATGTATGTATGTTAGAATTCCACCTCTGACTGGGGAACTATGTTAGCTCAGAATATAGTGTCAGACTCGTAATCTAAGGATTGCAGGTTCTATACCAACACTGGCCCACACTAGCTGCCCATTTCCATGGCATAGTCTAGCCAATAAAGTGTGAAAGTGCTATCATTAATAGTATAATAAGCAAACACAAGATCTCTGCAAGGGACTAATACTATATTAGGCAAAAACAATTTCTAAGAATTCAAGATACAGTGTATAACTATTCCTCATTTTTACTGTAGAGTTGAAAACATCTCTTATTTCTTCAGCAATATTAAAATTTTAAAATTAGCTTCTGTGTTGCATATATTGGATGTCATCTTGGCACCATTTTCATTTTAAGACCAACTGGACATCATAAAAGGTCTTCTATGAAACCTTATGTTCAAGAGGAGTTGTGTTAAAAAGATTTTTAAGATGTCTGCCATGGTGGCTAAATTAGACATCCAACTGGCATCATTTTTTATTTAAGATACACCAGACAGCATAAGAAATCTTTTAGTTATTATTCAGAAGGAATAGCCATAATATGAATTTCAAGATGGCTGCCACAGGGGCCATATTGAACATCAGTTCATCATCAGCAAGTTATTGTAAAATTTCTTTTTGTTAAAATCCCATGCGAATATGACTATTCATTAATAACAAGATGACCACAGTTGGAGTCATACTGATCTTGACCATGATCCTAATCTGAAGACAATGTCCCTAGGTCACTTAGTGTGTACTCAAAAATGGATAAATTCTGTCCATACCTTTACTCAAATGAATGATAAACCAACAGTGCTAAATTTATTGACCATATTTATAGTAAAAGACCTGGAAATGTTAGTAAAATGAACGTCAATTTATGGAAAATGTGACCATCTGCCAGTGTGTATTTAGTGTATAATAACACACTCTCCTGATCTCTTTATTTGTCATCAATTTCAATGAAATTATTAAAAGTTCCAATTTATGAAAAATCAATCATAACACAGGTGTGTATAGCCCAACACTCACCTTATATCTATTTTGATGCCACTTTGAAATAACATGCAGGGACTTAAAAAGTGATGAAAAGGAGTTTGTATATAATTCAGCAGGAATGGCCATGATTGATACTAAAAACATTTTGGTGTAAACACTGTTTTTGACATAAAGTATGCATGTTTTAACAATGTTCTAAATAAACAGACCAACCAACAAAAATAAAGTGGGACAAACATCAATTTATCTGTACTCAAACAAGTTGCTTCTGAAAAAAATAAAAGGAATCAAGACATAAAAAAGGATGAAATTCATAAAATCAAAGACTAGATAAATTAGAGAAAATGCCATAATTATGTAAACATTTTAATAAATGAATCTGAGACAAATTACTATGCAACTTGTGTTCAAGACATCAGGCATTGTAGCTTCTTGTGGAGTTACCCAAATGTGCTCAATCAATTTCAATAATACATGTACAGAATTTCAGCTGAGTTGGGTTATAACAGCACCACTACTACAGGAAGATACAACTATTATATTTAACCAATTCTTTACCAATATAGAAAGTATACATTTTGTTACGTATATGTGATTAAATTGCTTTTGTATAAGGTTTAAAATTCTTTTTATTTCATTTTGCTACTTTGTATTTAATTGCAATGAATATTTTTTCTTGGATAAAGGATTCTATTTTTAGTAGTGAGATATAATTTTAGCACAAACTTTGTTTATTTAAAACAAACGAGTAATATGTGAGGGTTGGCATTTAGTTTGCCTTACCTTGGTAACAAATAACAGGAAGTTAAAATGATAAGTCAGCATCATAGACATACTTTCTTTACATGATCACTGTTTGTAAACAACCTATTTTTATGATTGGTTTTTAAGTAAGTCTGTACTGAGGACATGACATAAATAGTGTAATAAGAGACCCCATGACCAATCTCGCGAGATTTGACGTGATGTTTTTGAGTGTAAATACGCATTCTTAATATTAGTTTGGCCAGAGTCATTCAAAACCTTAAAGAAGAAACAAGGTGTTATTTTTAATTTGTTGTCAGAATATTTTATTCTTCGTCTGATTTTTGCATTCAATAATTTATTTTCCTGGACACTCAACAAGTTGACTTATAAAAAGTTCTTAAAGATATTCAAGGAAATTAATTCTGGAATTATTCGGAAACAAAGACTGTGATTCAAGTGAGTAATTAATTGTTATTCATTGGACTACATCTCACATCATCACCTTCCATATTCATACATCATCGGGACTCGAACCTGGATTCTTAAAGGACTATTTAGTGATAGGACTTGTGTTTTTATTCCTAGAATCATATTTGGATTATATTCACTAACTGTAAGTTCAATTTGCAAATTTTTACATTGTTGTCTAGGGAAATAAATTGTTTTGTTGAAATATACAAAGCTTGTTGGCTTTTACTCTTTTCTTTGTTACTGAGTATAAGCCCTTGTTACAAAACAATTCTGACAGGAATAAAATGAGAATAACCCAGACTTAAACTTGATCTACAATTTGCTACAGATATTATGAGTGAAAGTAATGATTTTTCAAACCCTCAGCAAGATCAACACAAAAGGTCATGTGGTATGGATGTGGTGGGAAAATTCTACTAGTTCCCAGCCCAACAAAATACACAGGCTTCAAAAATGACTACATCTAGCTAGATTGATTATTGATGCCCATTCCATGTACCATGTCATCTGACTTGTTTATGTAATATAAATGGCTAAAAAAAGATGAGAACATATATTTTCTGAAAGCAATTATTGCTTTCAAATGTATCAAAGGAGCTGTTACATGACTACAGTATTCTACAAAATTTCTTCTACCTGTTATAAAATCTTCGATCAATTCCTACAAAAATCTAGAATTAACAAAACTTCATACTGAATAATTTCATGGTTTTCCACAACATTCAGAAGACAAAATATGATCTCATTTCATGCTCACATGCAACATACTGATTAGGTTGAAAAAATGCAAAAGTTCAAACGTTACCAAATTATGAAGACTTGTCTTTTTCCTGTTTGGAAATGGTTTTTTTTGTTTCATTTTTAAATTATACCATATGATCCAGGTTGTAATTCATTGCATACCTTCTTTAAATAAACATATTATTATTATTATTATTATTATTATTATTATTATTATTATTATTAGTACTAGTAGTAGTAGTAGTAGTAGTAGTAGTAGTAGTAGTAGTAGTAGTAGTAGTAGTAGTAGTAGTAGTAGTAGTAGTAGTATTAAAAATAAAATAAATATTGAAATAGAAAAAGGCATACCCATTCCATTAGTGTAACATACGCTGTATGTTCATAAAATACATGTATTTTGAGAGACCTTTCAGTTGTGCCTCATAATTGAATGGAGGATGCATACAAAAACAAATTGATGAAACCACTAAACATATCTGAACTAAAACAAATTGAATATCAACTGCCACATCTGGACCACAAGTCTAATACATGTAACAGAGAAATTCCTAAAAAATTAAACCTCACTTACAGTTATTAAGACCAATACTAATCTGAAGTAAAGGATTTTTCTGTCTTTCACATTTTCATCCCCCTCCACCTCCATAAAGTACATCCCTCAACTCCATGCTGAAACAAATGGCATTCCCCAATTTCAATTTTAAACTATAAAAAACAGCCATAAAACCAAAACTCATTTCTAACTTGGAAATGAATTTTGGCTGCCAAAATCCTGACAAAAACTGGAAGAGAATAATAACAGTTACCTAGTACTGTAGTAAGCTTATCTGTCAAACAGACCCTGATAATGTCACTGTGGTATGCAAAGCTAAAACAATACTTGACACAAGCACTAGCACATATTAGAGTGGACAACTAAAGTTTCTGAAACATAAAACAAGAACATTTTAAAGGGAATTATTTAAAATTAAATTCTTGTTGGTAATCCGATTAAGACAGACTGTTTATATGCTTGTGATTGTGATTGATGGTATTTATTCACATACATGATCAGCAGAAACTATTTTGTGTTGATTTAATTAAATACCAGGTCTTTCCTAACCAGGCATATGGTTCTGAATTTTGATAACATGTATTTAAGTAGCCATGAATGCCATTTATATCCACACACATCAAAATCTCAGAACAGCCAGCTATGGATCACAATTTTGAGCTATCTTTATAGGATGAAATTAAAACTGATCAATGCATATGAATCTATGTGAAATCCTGCACTGAATACTCTTAGAATAGGAACATTTACTGATACAGATAATATAAAGAAAATGGAATTCTACAAGAATGAAGGTGAGGAGAAAACTGATTTAAAAAATACATGCAAGTTTGACGAACTGTATGATTTTGTGTGACAGTGTAAATTACCAAAGTCAGGACCCAAAGCATTCCGATTTCAGGCCATATCATATATTCTCCCTCTCATCAAATAAGCAATGAAGAAAAGACATTTTTCACATCTGTCAGCAATTCAGAAAACTGAAAACCTCTCAAATTGGGGAGGAAGGAAGAGTCCCAAGGGTGTCAGTTTTGATGGGTTTGTCCTTGTGTGTGTGTGTGTGTGTGTGTGTGTGTGTGTGTGTGTGTGTGTGTGTGTGTGTGTGTGTGTGTGTGTGATTTAGCAAGGCAGTGTTGTGCTCACCAAGATACATCTAAATACCAAGCTGTAGGCTAACACTGCTTGAAAAATTGAACTGAATGGATTACTAAACTAAGTTATATGTCTTTTATGCTGACTGCTAAAGCAACTGAGTGGTTAGAGCATCTACCTGAGATGCTGGAGGACACAGGTTCAAATCCCAGCCAAGTCATACCAAAGACTTATAAAATTGGTAGAAGCAGCTGCCTTGCTTGACACTCAGCATTAGGATGTTAGTATTAGAACTGGCTGGACTGATGTCAGCATGATGCCCTAGTGCTAACTATTGTTAGGTATATTTAATATAATTGTTTGTATGTAAGTTTTTTTAAAAATTATTTCATTACATGCTATTGTAATGTAACATTGTTTACTGCTCTTGACCTTGTCCAGAATTGAGTTCAGTTCTGCTTGACAGAATTTATTTTTTTTTCATGGATGTAAACAATTAATAATATCTTCATTATCCTCTATGGGTAAAGGAAACATTGTATCTAGTTGCTGACCTTGTTGCAAAGTCAGTGACAGTTTTGATAAACAACTTTTCTTCATATTTTGTTTCTTTTGATTTTTCTCAGACAAAGAATTATTAAGTTGAGTCAAAGTCATACCTGGACTACGTGATTGTATCATGTGCCAGTTGGTAACAAACTTTTATTTTTTTTCATAAAAGATGAACTTTTGACCCTCATCTGGGTATCTATATTGAGTCTTAATTAATCATATAACTTGTTTTGATAAAGGTTTGTCAATTGGGCTTAAAACACTTGACATGTTAAGTTGTATTATGCTGTGAACAGCTAGGGATGAATTTTATTTTCTTCAGTTTATTTATTTTAAGTGACTGTTTTCTCTTGATATACAAAAGTGCTCTGACACAATTCATTTATTGGAATTTATACTTAATTCAATCCTGGAATAATATTTCTGTGATTCAACAAGAGACTATTGACACATCAGTACAATAGAGGCCATAACAGACACTCCATACCTTCAATTTTGAATATCTTTGGGACCTGAACTGAGTTTTATTCAGGATTTTTATTACTATGATTTGTGCCTTAAATTTTTTGATTTAATTTAATTTAATTTAATTTGCAAAACTGTATATTCTTTTTTTTTTCATTAGTCCCTTTGCATTCTAGGGAAATAAATTATTTGTTAAATTTTACAAAGCTTGTTGTCTTCACTCTTTTCTGTTGCTTATGTTAAGAGCACAGACTCATAACACAATAAACTGTCACGCTGCAGACATCGTAGCAACAAGACTGAAATTTTTTTAAACCTACATTAAATATCCAAAGCACACACACACACTGTTTCTTAGGCCATTAAAGACACTGAAATACATGCATAGTTTAAGCAAAGTGTGACAAAAAGATATAAGGAAACATAGACATTCAAGAGTAATGCTAACCTGCCCCTTCCACAATGGTAGAAAGCATAAAAAGAAGCTGAATTAAGGAAATGTTATAGATAAATATGCTTAATACTGGTCATTTGGGGGGTCTTTGAAGATGGACAATATGTTTCATAAGTACAGAGTTTGCATAGTGAAAAAAATGCTTTAAGAATTCAGACAAAATTCCCAAGCTTGACTTCAGATGAGTGACCAATTCATACATACAGTATATCTCAGTGATCTTTAATCACTGTTTAAGGTATTCCTACACTGCTGAATTTACTGTCTGAAATCATTTCATCTTTATAACACATCACACAGTTCTAAACACCTAATCTTTCCTTCAAAGACTCAACAATAAACAAACCCCATGTTACCAAACAAATCAGGACTTCAAAGAATAACAAATATAAATTCTGCAAAGAATTGAATCTTATTTTCATCATGGCTATCCATTGAATAAGGTAAACATGAATATCCCCTACAAAGTGTGGAACTGAATGGATTCATCTCCTCAAGCAAGTTAGAAAATTTTCTTATTAAACTGTATATACAGCAATATGGACAATTGAAAAAGTCAAGAGGGTTAGAAATACAAACTAATCACATCAGTTGATCAAAGTATTTCTGAATTTGCCAGCCAAAACCATAGATAATAATGCCTTTACAATGGATTTAAAACTTCTACAATAAACTGTGAAAGATTTCATTCCAGGATGAAGCAAGAGTGAGAAAAGAAGTCAAAATCAAGTGGTAGGTTTCATACTAAAATTTAACAAGAGTTTCACAAATGGCACTTGGTAAAGTCCTGTGACAATTTCCTTGTGATCATTTTACTTTGAGCTTCGGCACCAGCCTTGTACATCCCAAAGATAAATATTGCCCCATGTTGACTTTGACCTCTAACAACAAAGGAGCATGACTGGTATATTGTGTCTAGCAAAACATTTCAGGTAATATTTCATCCAGATATTTCCTGTGGTTCAAAGGTTACAGCCAAGATGAGTAGAATAGTCACCATAGTTACATTTTCCATTACTGTGACCTAGACCCTTGAGGGAATGTGGCATGACTGTGGCATGCACAAACACAAGATTGGAGTATGTGACATCTTGTCTAGTCTAAATGTATATTTGAATTGCCATGATGTATATCCGGTAAGGTTTTATGAAAATATCTCCTGCATCTCAAAATGTTGACCCATGGCCCCATAAAAGTCAGATCTATATTCACCCTTGTAATGACCTTGACCTTTAAGCAAAGAACATAACTGGTATGCAATACACAACCATTGATAAATAATTTGAGTAGTTTTGCAAAAGTACTTCTCAGGTTATAAAGTCATAGCTACAAAACAATGGATCATGGAGTTATATTATCCCTTCCTGTGATTATAACAATATGGCCTGTGGTTTGACTTTGACATTAAGAAAGAGGAAGTGACTGTAAACAATGTCTAGGTGTAAATCTGGGTCAGGTTTCATGAAAATATAGTTACAATCCAGAGAAGGATATAGGTCAGAAAGTTAAAATTTCCTTTGTTGTGACCTTGACTCTGACATAGAGGCTGTGACTGTGGTATGTGATACACAATAATGTATATCCAACTAAAGTTTGATATTTGGATGTAAATATATTCAACTTGCAGCCCCAACAAGGAAATATGTACAAAATTAACTTTTCTGTTGTTGTTCATCTGATCTTTGAGTATGGGAAACCTGTCTCTGGAATGGAAGATCCAATCTAGTCATGATGCATATCTCCATAAGGACAAGCAGATGAAAGTGGATGGAGATAGAGATGGATAGACAACATCATAAAATATGGTCCAACTTCAGAAACCTTCATATATGCTAAACATGTCAAACAGAACTTTTACCAACTATAAAATGTCAGACATGTAGTATCTGCCTAGACCTTGTATTCAGACTTGATGAATAATTGTTTTAACTCTAAAATTGTTTACAGATACTGATTCAGTAAATGGTGCAATGTTAACCCAACTTGTTTTCTACCTCAGCCAAATATGGTTGTAGAAATTAGTACACAATTTGATTTCAATATTAATGAGGGATCCCTTAGCACACATCATGTACAAAGTGACAAAGTGGAGAAAAAAATTAAATATTACCATTTCAGTGTATGCTTATCAATATGACCATATCCTAATAGACAATGAAAACAGGATGTAACAATCTGACTAACAAAGCTGTTCCATCCCTAGACTTAAATGGTTTTGTTCTAACCTTATAGTCCATCTGCCTACAGTAAGAATACAAAATGCCCCATGTACATCCAAGTGATGTGCAACTAATATCTGCCTTTCTGGAAACAAAGAAATAAAAAAGGACTGTGTCATGTTTTAAGCATATTGGTAATTTAGAGCAATATAATCACTTCAAAACCATAATAAAAGACAAAATATTGATTTTTATTATGTTACCTTTCTGAGCTAAGATGGAAAGAGGAATAATAAGTGGGATTGTCTACCACTAGAATGAATGTTCATAAAAATAGCCACAATTTGGAATACTTAGGAAGTTTAATGATACTTTCATTGAACCTGTAGTACGCTTAGGGATCATGATCAGGTGACTGGTCTGTCTTTAGAGACATCACAAAATACAAGATGATACATAGATCACACGACTGGTCAGTCTTTAGAGATGTCACATTACAAAATGATACATAGAACACATGACTGGTCAGTCTTTAGAGATATCATAAGATACAAGATCATACATAAATCATGTGATTGGTCAGTCTTTAGAGATATCACAAAATACAAGATGATGCAAAGAACATGTGACTGGTCAGTCTTTAGTTAAGTTACAAGATACAAGACAATACATAGATCACTGAACTGGTCAGTCTTTAGAGATGTCACAAAATACAAGATGATACATAGAACATGTGACTGGTCAGTCTTTAAAGATGTCACAAGATACAAAATGATACATAGATCACATGACTGGTCAGTCTTTAGAGATATCACAAGATAAAAGATGATACATAGATCATGTGACCGGACAGTCTTTAGTGACTTAAAAAAATACAAGATGATACACAGATCACATGAATGGTCAGTCTTTAGTGACTTCAAAAAATACAAAATGAAAGACAGGGAGGGTATGTAGGTACGTAATCCCTAATGGTACTACAGATTCAATAAAATTATGACCAAGATTACAATTCATTGAATCTTCTTTACCCTAAGGGACCCCACAGGATATTTAGAGCATATCCTGTGACAGAATCATATAAAGGCAGATCAGTATGCATCATAAATCATAACAATTTAGTATGCAGACAAATTCAGTTCACATTGTAAATGAATGCAACAAATGTATTGCTTTTCTGCTTTTCTGTAATTTTGAATCATTTTCACAGTTGAATTTTTCAATGCCGGATGATATTTGATATTTTATATATGTTTATGTATTCACAGATGCCTGTGCATGTGTTCCAGGTTTGATACTTTGACTTTTAAAATTACTTAATTACTTAATTATTTAGTGTCAAGCCAGATTCTTTAAATCATGTTGTATATACAACCGCTCCAGTGGCCTAGTGGTTAGAGCATCCACCTTGGATGTGGGAGGTTGCGGGTTCGAACCCCAGTCAAGTCAAACCAAAGACTTCAAAAAATGATACTAACAGCTGCCTCGCTTAGTGCTCAGCATTTAGAGGTTAGTGTTAAAACTGGTCAGCCTAGTGTCAGGATAATGTGACTGGGTGGAGCATCATGCGGCATGATGCTTCATTGCTAGACATCGCTATAAACTGTAACACTGCAGACATTGTAGAAATATGACTGAGAAATTGTTAAAGCTATGCTAAAAATCTAAATCACATGCTGTATATACTCTATATACATAACAGATGGAAGGACTCAAGGTAGATTAGTTCTGTTACTTATCGAGTTAACTTCCCTAAATAAAGTCTTTATTATTATTATTATTATTATTATTATTATTATTATTATTATTATTATTATTATTATTATTATTGGTTAGAGTTGATTCAAACAGTCTTTCAATGAATTTTCATTTTCATTTTTCTAAATATTGGCCAGTCATGTAGACCTATGCATCTTCTTGTATGATCTCTAAAGGCAATACATATTCAATGAAAACATTTCAACTAAAACCTTAATCAATTTATCTTCTTCACTATTTGCTCTAAGCTCTGCCCACCTTCATTTTTACCATAAAATTTTTTAACTTGTATACAAATGGTAAAATTTTATAAACTTGTTGCTTAAATATAAAATGAACTCAATACAGAATTTGAGCCCAATCCAATCATTATATTTTTGAGTCATCAAAGCTCAAAGTTTCTTTACACAGATATTATTTATATATTACTGTTTTGTGGAACCATGGCAGTTTATACTTCCAGTAGAAAATAATTGCCTCATGTAACACTGTGCACTGGTTAACAAGGCAAAAGTCTGTGGTCCTGCAATTGGCAGAGAGATAAGGTGCCATGTAAGAGGACTGACATGGTGCAACTATTAAATATCCCAATATCAGGCTGCCTTCACAGATGCCAACACATACATTGTCAGAATGCCTTCACAGACACCAATACTTCTCTCATAATGCCTTCACAGACACCAATACTTCTCTCATAATGCCTTCACAGACACCAATACTTCTCTCATAATGCCTTCACAGACACCAATACTTCTCTCATAATGCCTTCACAGACACCAATACTTCTCTCATAATGCCTTCACAGACACCAATACTTCTCTCATAATGCCTTCAAAGATGCCAATACTTATACTCACTCAGGCCCGGCCCGGCCCTAGGATGTGCAGGGCCCAAGGCAAAATGAGCACAAGGCCCCAAGCAAAAAACTGCATTCCGGAGAAGCATGGAACCCAAGACATTTGTTTCATTCACCTTGTCCTCTGACCAGAATGCCTTCAGATGCCGACACTTACACTCACTATCAGAATGCTTTGACAGACACCAACACTTTCACTATCAGTATGCCTTCACAGACACAACATGTGTACTCACTATCAGAATGCCTTCACAAATGCCAGCACTTATGCTCACTGTCAGAATGCCTTCAGACACCAACACTTACACTCAGTCAGAATGCCTTCAGATGTCAACACTTACACTCACTGTCAGAATGCCCTCAGATGCCAACACTTACACTCACTGTCAGAATGCCTTCAGATGCCAACTCTTACACTCACTGTCAGAATGCCTTCAGATGCCAACATTAACACTCAGTCAGAATGCCTTCACAGACACCAATACTAACACTCACTGTCAGAATGCCTTCAGATGCCAACCCTTACTCAAATAGCCTAGCCAAGCTGCCCCCTGAAAGGCATTATAATAGAGAAACCATAACAAATTATTTATACTCATTAGCCCAGTCTGGTTGCCCAGTACAAGGCATTACAATATATAAACAATGTAAAGCTAAGGTTTACTTATATATTCCTTGTTTAGTTTTGGGTTCCTTCAGTTAAAACCTTGGCTTAAAGAGATAAAACAGGAATATTACTGACTCCAATGAAAAAGAATTGTTATAGCAATCAGTGCTAAGTCAGTGTCTCCTTGGGTATCTGTTACTGGTTTGAAAACTGACTTCATTCACTTAAATATGAATAAATAATATAAACAAAATCAGTGCAAATAATTTTGAATCTCTTACCTTAATAACTAATCAGTGAGGTTAAACTGGGCAAGATAAACTAGGTATGTAACTAGTAGTAGTGGACAGAGGCATCACTAATGATGTTAGTCCCATTCAGCATTATGGCCCATTTATACTTGCTTTTAAGTTGAGAACAACTGAAACTACACATTCTGAGACCTGCCATAGTATATTGCATCAGCAGAACTGGGTCTATGCAATTTGATGGAAATAATCAGTACAACAAACAACATATACCATGCTCAGCTAGCACATTATGTGATAGCAGATTAGGATCTATGTTGTTTGTGCTTGGGCTTGACTAATAAATTAGTATGTACGGTAATTTGAAACCAAGCCCCATACTATCAGTACAGGCAGATTATGTTAAGACTAAGAATAACTTCTAATGATTCAATATATAACATCAAATTAAAAAAAAACAATAGAGGTATTTTGGCATAGATAAAATTATATTTGGACAAAAATTTAGGAATTCACATATTAAAATGAAGTCTGCTGATCAGTTCACAATTAACCCGAACCGCTGTTGCTAAGTTTTTGCAGCAAACACCACCTAAAATCTTCTGTATTGAGAACCATCCAAAGTATTATGCACATTGATCTATTAATTTATCACATTGATCTATTAATTTATCACATTGATCTATTAATTTATCACATGCAGGCATATCTGTGCTTATTATACCAGCATAGTCCAAAGAGCTCACACCACTATGTTCTATTTTCTTGGCTTTAAAAAGCTGGTGATATATCAGTCTCTTTGCATGGATTCCCATGGAAATTCTTTCACAAAACCAAATATACTTATTTATTTTTTCATTGTGTGTCACAAAGTGTAATTTTCTGGGCAAAGCTTGAAAACTATCAGAAAGGAATACAATTTATGCATATACCATGCAAGGCTACATATATTAGAATATTTAACTATGGATGCAAGCAATAAAAGAAAACTACATTTTCATACCATACACAGAACTCTATATTTCTTTCTCATACATAAAACAAAAAGTCTGCATCAGTTACTCCATTAAACCAGCTAATGTACTGTTGTTACTTATTGCTATGTGCAGTGTTTTTTTTATCTAGCAGATGGAAACATTAACATGCAAGGTACAGTTTCAGAGCTTTCAATGGTCCTTACATTTCGTAATATGTGAAACCAGGATACAGCAGCAGTTCCCTGGGGGAAAAAGGAGGGGGGAGTAGAAGTTCATCAGATACCAATTTAATACTTCCCTTGACTTGTTTCTGAACAAGAATATTTAACATAAGTTGTTGCTACCGAACCAAAATTTATGGTAAATATGTTGAAAACACATGTATAAAAACAAATCAGTATTAAGAATGAATATGTCCAAATCATTTACAATAAAGAACACATGAGAAAATTTGGGAAGCACAAATGAACTAAATGTGTGCATCTTATGTACAATGCATGAGGCTCGACAAGAATGCATTTTGTGTCCACAACTGGTAAAAGAACTGCACAGAATTTTGAGCAATCATCTATTGTACAGCAAATGGTTTCATGTGGCATCTCAAGAAAACCCTCTGACAATCAAACTTTTTTCATTCTATAGTTTAATGGTGTCAATGGTTTCAACAACAATGTCAAACTTAATCTTCTGCTTTCAAATTTATAAAGGCCAAAATTCATTACCTTGATCTACAGTCTTGACAGACATGTTGCATATTACCTACCTGACATTACAATCCCTATAAAGGCAATTAAAACTTTGGATTAAATGTCCAAGGAGACAATAAACTTGGGTCAAATTAAGACATATGAGAAGTCATGTGATAATATTTATATACTTTATTGCACAGATGAACAATTATCCCAGAGACATAATGTGACGATATCTTAAACACTATGAAAGTATAAAAGATAATGGATGGATGGATAGATTTAAGAAAACAAAAGAACATATGAATGATGAAACAAAATGGCAGGTGCATGGACTGACAAATAAATATTTTTGTACTTTGGAAAAAAGGCAGGGGAAAAAATGTTTAAACAACTTTGAAGCAGGTGAAAGGAAAATACATGATGCTTTTTCTCCAGTAACCTAATTATTAATATTCAGCCTCAACTAAGAAAGGCCTACGATGTTCATACCAAAAATGGAAGAAAAAAAATTGACCCAGGATGGCCTGGGTGGGTCTCAAACCTGTGACCATTGGATTGTAAGCCTGACATTCTGCCAACTGAGCTGGTGGGCCACAGCTCCCCAGGAAAATGTTGTGTGATTTTATGGGTAATTCTTTGGAATTTTCTTGGTAAATCTATGGAATTTTCTGGATAATTTTATGGAATTTTCTGGGTAATTCTTTAGAAGTTTATGGTTAATTCTTTGGAATTTTATGGGCAATTCTTCAAAATTTTATTGGTAATTCTATGGAATTTCATGAGACATTCTATGAATTTTATGGGTAATTCTTTGCAATATTATGGGGAATTCTTTGGAATTTTATAGTTACTTCTTTGGAATTTTATGGGTAATTCTATGGAATTATATGGGTAATTCTTTGGAATTGTATGGGTAATTCTTTGCAATATTATGGGTAATTCTTTTTAATTTTATGGTTACTTCTTTGGAATTATCTGGGTAATTATTTGGAATTTTATAGGTACTTCTATGGAATTGTATGGGTTATTCTATGGAATTGTATGGGTAATTCTATGGAATTGTATGAATTGTATAGGTAGTTCTATGGAAGTGTATGGGTAATTTTATGGAATTTTATTGGTAATTATTTGGAATTGTATGGGTAATTCTTTGGAAGGGTAATTCTTTGTAATTTTATGGGTAATTTTATGGAAATGTATGGGTAATTCTATGGAATTTTATGGATAATTCTATGGAAATGTTCTGGGCTGAATTTAAATCAAGTTAATGACATAAATGCAACTACTACTTCCTCTCTTCAAGAGGTTAGCTGGATCAAATATACCTTTGCTGAAAATAACTATAATGGTGATGATACATAAAAAACTGCATTCTAAAATACAAATATTACTGGCAATCCATGTATAAGTGTTTGTCAAAACTTTCCAAAACAATAAATATTTTATGCTTCAATTCCTGATACTAAACACATCAACCCCAAATTTCAAAATATTAACTGAATATTGTACAAAAATGGCCATCATCAAATCGCATGAGGAATGGTGTGATGGTGTGGAGTTGCTGACTCAAATATTAGTGATGTCTCTACTGTGTCATGCTTGACAGAGAGCAGTCTGTAATTTAAGCCCATAGTTTTTATGCAAATAGCAAGTACAATGATTGGTGTATGTTTATTGATGTAGTTTTAACAATGTTAGTCATATACCTATGCAGTGTGGCAGTTTATAGTTTATAAAATGTCCCACCTGGTCACATTATCCTAACACCAGTCTGAACAGTCCTAACACTGACCTCTTATTGCTGAGTGCCATTAGCAAGGCAGATATTGGTACCATTTTTAATGTTTTTGATATGACTCAGATGGGGTTTGAACCCTCAACTTCCTGCATCTGAGGTGGATGCTGTAACCAATTAGGCCACCAAAGCGGTCACAATGATTGGTCAACATGTTCTGATGAAGATGACCATATGTACCATGTTTAAGATTACATGGCAATCCACTAAAAGCTGCAATCATGAAATTCTATTATATATTTCAACCAGCACATCTTTGTGATCAGGGATGTAAAACACACTTTATGTACCATCCTTGTCATAATTTCTTTTGATAAATTATTTGATAATATGTCTTATATAATAAATAAACTATATGAATAACCAAATTAAATTAAGAGATCAAATATAGCTTATATCTTATGAAGCATTTCAACATCTGTAAGATATATTAAACATACAAGACATTTTATAAAGGTGATAAGATAACAATCTTTGGCTTGCCATACAAAATCACTTCTAAAATTATTTTCATATTAAAATCACACATTGCTCAATATATTCCTCTGAACGCTAAACCCTCTAAGCTACAAATAAGAGTTTGATGCTTTACCTCAAATAAAACAAGGATGCAAAACTTTTTTTAAAATTCTATATCATTTAAATCCAGTTAAATCAAAGCAGATGAAACTTAAGTTCCAGTAGTTACCCAAAGCATACTAAAATGACAGAATTTATGGATATTTTAAGATAACACATTAGTGAGGGGTTCAGACTTACATTAATAAGAATGTTTGAACAAAGAACTTTAAAAAAGGTTTTGAAAGTAAGTGAAATCTTCCCCCTCCAAGACTCTTCAGGAATTTTCTTTATTTTCAATTTACTACTGGATTATAGTCTTAATACTTAATACTAGAATAATGAGTCCCCTATCTTATCTGAGTCATACATAGTTGGAAATTATCAACCTTACCAGTTCCCAAACATGTGCAAATATACAATACACTTTAATAAGTAAGCCTTTTCCAAACAATGTAATGCTGTATCCAAAGAATTGTAAAACCTTTTTGTAATGCAAATTAATTGATTCATACCAGATTATTGCCAGATACTTGGTCAATAGAAGCCTCTAATAAGATAAGGTTATTAGTGGTCTGATTAGGTCTCCAGGTCACTAACCTCTGTGTGCCCTTGGGATCAGCACCTAGTTAAAATTTTCTCAGCATGATATATCCAATAATGTGTCAAAAGTGCCATTAAAATAAACAAAAACAAATCTATTACTGGTGATAAAAGCTTACATGTACCAGGTCAAAGCTCTACTCGAAGGTTGGAGTCTTTAAATAAAAGCAAACAGCACAAATCTTAAATACATGAATGCATCAAGAACTTTAATTCAGATAAAACTTAATTTTCAAAGATATATTCAATAATCTTTGTAAAATTCTCATGCTTTTGCATGTAGTTTATAAAATAGTTATGAACAAATCACCACAGCTCAAGCAACCAACCTGTAAAATTAATCAATAATGTTAATGTATTTGGCAAAAATCCAATTTGCCACAATTCACCAATACATTAAAGCATTAATAATTTTGCCATATTAATCTAAAAAGTAAAAGTAACTTAAAAGCAAAAAGTTGTGTAAAATTCAACAAATTATTTATTACCCTTGAATACAAAGTGAAAATATAAAAATAACTTACTGTATTGCAAATCAAATCCCAAATAATCCTTGTATTTCCAACCCCCAATCCCAATGAATAAACTCCTGAATAAACTTTAGTGGTATTCCAAATAATTTCCAGTGCTGAAGGTGTTGATGTGCCAATGTCCCAATTTGTACTGATGTGCCAACGGTCTTTTGTTGAATCACAGTAATATAATCCAAGGTTTCCTTGTTTGAATTCACCATAATTCCAAGCTAATGTCTCTTCCCAAGAATATTATACAAGATCACTTGGTATTTCCATAGAAGAATAATTTGAATTAATAATTTCAACTGAAATCAAAATACTGCACAATAATAATACAACTGATTTTGCTCACATGTTATCACAAATCACAAAAAACACTTTTTTCCTGTAAATAAGGTTATTCAAAAACTAAGATGCAAAAGAATGACTCAAATAAGAGCCAAGAGTTCTTTATTGGAAAAACTGTAGTTAAAATTAAAGGTTTGTTACTATAACTCATGTATAAAATGTAGTAAACATTAGGTAGACTTGGCATTTTATGGGGAATTTCAGATGTTCTTGACTCACATTGTGATAAACATTTCACCTTCATAACCAATCTCAATGATTCAAGTCAGGTAGAAAATGAACTTGATTTTGGAAAAGAACAGCAATAAAATACAATTTTATATTACCTCAAAGCATATAATAAATAGAAAGAAAACTAACAAACAATGCAAACTAATTATTCATAACACTTTTAATTTTTTCCCCATCTTTTCAAATTTATATACCTGTATATATATATATATATATATATATATATATATATATATATATATATATATATATATATATATATATATATTCAAAGAAATTATATAAATTATAGTTAATATTTTTCTCTGAGCAAGGAATAAATGTAGCAATTGCAGCACTTGACTAATGATTGCTGATAATTCCTAGTCATCGAGATGTGTGTAATGCATTCATACAATGTAAAACAATGTGTGGTGGTGAGCAAGATGAGCTCTGCATCTGACAAAATGAGCAGCTGAAATGGTCCAAAAGCTTGAATTAAAATCACAGAAGAGAAACCTAGTCTTCTTTTTGAAAGTAGTTTGGATTATCCTGTCAGATAAATCTAGGTATGCCTACAATAGATGTTGAGATAGTGGAAATATGACACATGAGAAAAGACTCCAACCTACCACTGATATAATCCTTCTAAAGATGGCAAGACCTCAAAGATGCTATATGTATTGATGATATATAATTATACTGTAGTATTTGTATTGCAATATGTACTGACACCCAATGCAGGCAAATCATTTCAACTCTAGATTAAAGTAGATAAGTGTTCAGTTCCCTTGAATTTCATCCCCAGTCATTAACCTTAAATTTATTATGTTTCAACTAGCTTATTTCAACTTGTTTTGGATGCATGTTAAGTTGGAATAAGTCAAAATAAACTTGTTCAAACATAATAAAATTAAAGGTTTCTGGACCTCCAGAAAATGTCCTTAGGTGTATGATGGGTAAATTTAATAATATATATCATGAAATATCCTTAACATTATTCTTGTGGAAAAGATTGCATCACATGTAAGTTATGTTTACATTTACTTGAATCACAATTTCAACCAAAGCAAGGTAAGATAAAGTGTACCCAGTACAGATAATCTACAGATCAGTTATTACTTTTGAATTCAATTATATTACTACATCAAGATCCATTTCAGACACAATATATAGAGAGGCACTTTTATAGGTCATGTCTTTCAAACATGTTTTATAGGTCACTCTTTCAGACAAGTTTTAATTCTTGTTTACACTATACTTAATGGACCAAAACAAAAGACTTGTTATATTTACCCATGTCATATCAGTTGTTGGGAATCTAAAAGAATATTTCAACCAATATTTTATTTGTTCAAGCCCCAAAGCTGCTGTCTAAAAGAATATTTCAACCAATATTTTATTTGTTAAAGCCCCAAAGCTGCTGTCAAGTGCAAAAAGTTGTATAAGCCAAATCATTCAAATACTAATGAATCTTGGAAAAATTTTATTCTAAACATCCATTAAAACCAGATAACATCAATGTTTTATTACATTATAAGCCATATAATTTCTCACTTGAACTGAGATATCCATTCATTTTCCACATAGGTATAAATCAATCTGATGTTGAAAGACAAATTATATGTGGGTAAATCTATTTCAGTCAAAAGCTGGCATGCAAGATTACATCACTTCTATATTCCTGCACCTCAGAGTTGGTCACCAATATTCAACCAAGTCTTATTTTTGTCTAATGCATGCTTTACAAAATCTGGTCTGCTTCTTTTCATTCTCTATTGAATCAATATGTGCACCATATGTGAATGTTGTTGTTATTAGATTAATCACTAACGGAATTTGTCAAAAGTGCCTGTATTGCATCACAACATTTTGAGCACTCCAGGAAACAACATCGAAATTACAAGCAGTTTAATTGAATGAATTCAGAGGTGGCACCTCCTAATTCTAAACTGAATATTTGAACATCATTTAAACCTAACATCCTAATTTCTTCAAATGGCTTATGTCCAATAACTTATTTTAACAAATCATTTCTTTTCTTCTAAACTTTAGTTAGATTGGAAAAATAGTAAAATGTATGATAAATGGTGGCAGGGCTTTAAATTCTGTGTTGATATTCAGTGATGGTGTAGTACAATAAGTTAGCTCTGTTCCCTTCACTTCTTCATTTCTGGGATTTTAAATTAGTTATGGTGTTACTGACCATATATACTCACTTATAAGTCAAGTCAAATTGCAAATAACAAGGATCTTGACCTGTCATATCAAAATGCACCTGTACATTAGGGTCCATGCTAATTGATCTGCTGATTACCTGCTGATATTACCTGCTAACAAAATGCACAGTACAGGATTAATTGGATTTGTCTAGTGAGTAAATATGCAAGTCAAAATCATATGCTAATGAAAAGGGGTTCTGAAAAGGAGCCTATAGCTTAAAGGTTTTATTTGTTTAAATTGTGAACAAAATGATGACTACCATATGTATTCACCTGTCAGTCAAGTTCAAATGAAATCAAAACAGACCCTGTTATGCCATCACATGATCCATCTGTGTAGTAGGGTCTATGTTATTTGTTCTACTGATTATATATATATATATATATATATATATATATATATATATATATATATATATATATATATATATATATATATATATATATATATATTTAACTGCAAAGACCCATACTTACCAGCAGATTATGTGGTGGCAGATCCAGGTCTGTGCAGTGTGTAATTATCTTGTCAGATAATTAGTGAACATTCATATCTGACAACATATCTGATCACAAGTTGAGTACAATTGAAAAATGCATAGACCCTCATCTGCACTGCATAATAGGAAAGCAGATCTGAGTCTATGCAGTTTGTTGTATGGTCAGTAAAACAAGCAACACAGACCTTGATCTGATGGTGCATTATACAATGGCAGATCAGAGTCAATAACTTTTGCAATTGAATTATGCTTACAAGCAAGATTGCATTGTGCAATATAAAGATGACAGAACAAACAATGCAGATGTACCTGTTTAGAATTGATGCCCAGCTTCAAACAGTATTGAGTCAGATCTTCATAATTCACCAGCGAATCTAGGTCTACCTTGTCTGCAGTTGCAAGTGTGCATGTTATGTAAATTACATGTATATATTCAAATAAAGTAAACTGCTGGCTATTCTTTTATTTTTTATTGTGGACTGTGGATTAGTGAATTTTCCATGAAAAATAATTTTGAATATTCACTGGAATGAAATAACAATTTGAAGTTTCCACTCCAGTCAACAGACATTTGAACATTATGTCAAATGAATTTCACCCACTATGTTGTCAAATGCTTGGTCTAGTAATAGTTATGGAAGCTTGCCATGTTGTTAAGTGCTTGGTCTAGTAATAGTTATGGAAGCTTGCCATGTTGTTAAGTGCTTGGTCTAGTAATAGCTATGGAAGCTTTCCATGTTGTCAAGTGCTTGGTCCAGTAATAGCTAGGGAAGCTTGCCATGTTGTCAAGTGCTTGGTCTAGTAATAGCTATGGAAGCTTGCCATGCAGTTTGAGCTGCACTACTTTATTTACATTGAATTTCTCTTTTTTGTTGCTTGTTTTGGCATGTGTTTTTTTATACCTTAAATTAACAAAGATAATCATGTTTCTGCTTGCATTTCCTGTGCAAATATGCACATTAACGTGGCACAACAGTTGACTACTTAAGCAATCTGTTGCACAGTTTAGCTAGCCAATATGTTTGAGCATAAAAAAGACAATTTGTTCATTCTAAGTAAATAACATATCGTGGATGAAAAATCTCAAGCATTTTCACTCATGGTTTTACCACTCATGAAAATACAGATTTTTTTTCACCCACTCCATGAAATGCATCTATTGTGCATCCAAAACAAGTGAATAGCCTCTGTACTACACCAAGAGACTAGTATGCTTTAATGATAGCCTCCTGTATGCTTTTCAGCTTAAATTATTGTCGCATGTACCTTAATAAATCACATACCTATGATTTTGTACCCCACTGATGAAATTAGCATAAACATAAATAAACATATCTTTGTTAACTGGAACAAAATTCTGGTTTCAATGGGCATTAATTTATAAGCAAGGCTATTCTGGTGATCCTTTCGGAATACTACCATGGAAAGGTAATCATATCTCTCTAATAGTGATCAAAACTAGGCTTTTGAATCCTCATCATGTCACTAATTAATCAAAGTAATTAATACCTCAGCCTCGTAAACTTACATCACCCTTAAACTTGGAAAGATCTTTCCACTTGTTACAGTCTCATGCTTATTATAGACTTTACCTCAGCCATGTATGTGTGAGATCTGGTATTATATATATATATATATATATATATATATATATATATATATATATATATATATATATATATATATATATATATATATATGTGTGTGTGTGTGTGTGTGTGTGTGTGTGTGTTTTGGATTTAGAAAAAAAAGAACTCCAATTTTTACCATTCTGCTCATTCTCAGGGGAAAGAGCCAATGAAAATCAACATTTCTAACACAAATAGGTATTAAGTTAATCGAAAATGTCTTGGAAGTCGATGTATTAGGATGTATTCAGAAATATCTCCCAAAATCAATTTCCTACTCACATTTCAGGTGAAAAGGATAAAAAGCTCCAGGGGTTAGTGGGTTAAATGTTGCCTCAGTTAACTCTGAAATTGACCTATTTCATCTTGATACAAAATTTGTTAACAATGAATGCAGTCCTCAAAAGCATGGAAACTCAAGACATGCTGGCCAGTATATGACAGGACATGATGGAACTATGACAGACAGACAACATGGAAACTTAAGACATGCTGGCCAGTATATGACAGGACATGATGGAACTATGACAGACAGACAACATGGAAACTCAAGCCATACTGGCCAGTATATAACAGGACATGATGGAACTATGACAGACAGACAACATGGCATTCTCCCTTGATAGATATAGCAGGAATGAAGAAATAAAAAAGCTGATGGACCTAAGTACAGATCTGATTGATCACATCCAGATCTAGATTTTGAGGTTTTACATATCTTAAAAGTATAAAGGGATATATGGTACTGCTTTGGATATTGATCTTCATGGATAAGAGGGAATATGTTTTGGATTTAGAATCCATGTATACATCCCACGGAGCTCTTGATCTATTGCAAAACACGTTTATGTGCCATTTGTTCTAAAGTCATCAAGATAAACTAGGTCCTTGCTATAAACATTGATGAAAATATTTATCACTGGAAAGAATTTCATTTGTTCATAGACTATATTTTGTTTTCACTGGAATAAATACAGCGGATTACTTTGTGTACTTGCTTATAAGTTAAGTTCAAATTTAAACTGAATAGACCCCAATTCGTATTGTGCATAACAGAGCTAGATAAGCGAAGTTTGTTGGGAATGTTCAGCAGAACAAAAATAGCTCCTGATCTTCAGGCATACTAGGCTTTGGCAGATCAGGTTCTATGCTGTTTTAGCTGGAATCGACTTACAAACAAGTTCATACAGTATATATAATCCATTGCTTGGTTATGCCTCGGATGTTTATTTGCAAGCTAATAATGTTACTAATTAATCAAAGTAATTAGTACATCAGCCTTGTAAACTTAAATCACCCTTAAACTTGGGAAGATCATTCCACTTGTTGTATGCTTATTATAGATGAAATGTGTTGAGAATTGCAGAGGCCCTGCAAGCAGCATGAATCTTTGAACATCCTCTTCTATTACATTTTCCTTTACCTTGAAAAAAATGCATGCACAAAACTGCAATATGAATGAAATACATTAAAACCTGAGTTGACTGATCAATGTTTTGGAAGACAAACAGTTATTGAAGACTCAGTTGTTTATGAATAAATCAACTTTGTCATAGAATCTGACAACCTTTAATGAGACCAGGTGCCTTAATTAACAAACTGCTATTCACTGGCAAATGGGATGGTATCTCAAGTCAATTTCTGTATACACTCAATACAGAATTTATACTAAAATGCTTGAGTTTTCCCTGGAAGTTCCTATTTGTTCCATTTGCCTCAGCAATCACACATTCTTGAGGTTAAAATATACAGGTTAATAACAACAGTAAAAAGAGGATTTCTGACAGTAATGACTGAAGGTGGATAGGACCAGTTTGAAGGTAGAATTAATGATCTAGCTCACAGGGAAGCTGTTCCACATGATGATATAATGTGGGTGGGGTGGGGAGAGGATATTCTTGTAAATAGATGAGGATACTTGGAACTGCCAATATTTTATACTGTGCCATCTAATCCAAGATGGAGTAGTTGCAAAGTAAGACTGGAGAGGTTTATCAAATAAGTGGTCAGTGATCTGGTAAAGCATGGTCACTCTAGATTTCTCCCTAATGTTTTTTCAGGCTCTCCATCCCACCAGTCTTTTAGCAGTGATGTTGTCCTGCCAGTCCACATATTGTAGTCATGCATCTTAAGGGGACTGAAAACTGTGCCTTGGGGAACATCTCACATGGCTAGGTACTGCGGTGGACTTTGTATTGGATAGGTCAACTTGTGTACCACTGGAAAGAAATCATGCAGCTGAGTGTGTTGTTCTTTACACCATAGTGATGGAGCTAATCTTAAAGAGGCAATAACATTACACTCTGTCCAAAGACTTGCATAAATCCAACAGGACTGCACTGATCTGTTTGTTTGTATCCAATACCTTTCCATTGTCCCATACAGAGAAGATAAACTGAGTATCATATAAACGTTTTTTCAAAAACCAATACAGGTTTGCTGCTCTCAGAAGTTCATTAGAGGATTTGAAACTGATGCAAGTATTATTAGAATTCATTTTTGCTGCTTGCATTAGTTTATTGAAGAGTTTGAAGGTGATGCAAGTGTCATTAGAGTTCATCTTTGTTCCAAGTGTGACATGATAGACATGAGTATAATGATGGTCGTCAACCAATAGTATATAGAATAGTTTCCATTTTGAAGACTGGAGTAATTAGCAATTTTCCACTTGATCTTACCACTAAGGGAATTTGGCAGCCTGTCTTGTAGTGATAATTCAGAGACAGCTTCTTTCAGAAATCTACCAGGAATTTGATCTGGGCCAGTTGCTTCTTGTGTTTTGATGTTACAAAGGGATTTCATGACCCTTTGTTTATTTACAACAGCACAAGGCATAAAGATATGTCTAGCTTCAGGGTCGGGTATGTGTGATTCTTTAGTGAACACTGAGGCACATTGCTGAATTAAGAGGTTTTGCATCTTTTTCTACTTGATGAAATTTCATTCATTTTTTGGATTGGATTGTTTACTACTCAGCGTATCATGGGATTTCAGTCGTTTTCTTGTCTTTTGAAGCCTTATACTATTTGAACCTCACAAATAGGAAGCCAGCCTTCTGGCATCTCTCATTATTAATGTTACAATTGAATATTAATTCCAATACCTTTTCCATGACTGGCTGCTTGTTCATCCAAAATGGAAAACTTTCTTTCACAATATGATGAAATCTATCGCTGAAGACTGTCAAGGCTTTTTGATTTTAAATGTGTCAAGATTAAATGGAACAGCTGGGTGCACACACATTTAATGTCTGATATGTGGACTTTACTCCACATTTAGAGTTTTCAACATAATCAATTATGACACTGTTCCGGTCACAAATGCCAAGAATAGCACAAATTATATTTCAACAGCACTAATTTTAGTTGCCAAAAAGAGATCCAGGGTCTAATTGTATGTTATTATTTTTGTTTGTGCAGTTGATTTTCAAAGTAGTTAATATTAAGTAATGCACCTTCATGTGATCCATCTTTTTGTTACAGCCACTGTTTGTAGGAAGAACTTTGCTATGTCTGACAGATTAATCCAATGGTTTCACATCAACTGGGATATGCTGGCATTGACATGATCAGAAAAAAAGTTCTGAAAACAAGTTTTAATTTCGCACTCATAACATTCAGGGATGACGTCCTGAAGATTTCTGTCAATATGGGGCTTTTATCTAAACATTTGAAAACAAGGATGTGGGTGACATCTTTCTCTATAGTTATATGGAGCTTTTTCAAATGATTTGATTGCAAAGAGGTGGATAGATAAAAATGAAGCATAATTGGAATCAGTGACTTTAAAAATACAGTAGAACCTGTCTTGGGAAATCAACCCTTCTGCCAGCAAAGACAGTTTTTTGGTCTCTCAAGATAGTTGGTTTCTCTTGTCAAGTCATAAGACCATACCAGTAATTAATCCATGCATTAAGACCTTGAGATACCTTGCTAAGACTGTCTCAAAATGACTAGTGGACTATGAGAGAGCAACACAAGTAGGTTATTTAGTGCCAAGGTTACTGGAGCAAAGTGCCTTGCCCAAGGACAGATCAATAATCAATTAGATCTGGTTATAAATTCAATAAAATAAAAAAGCCCAAATGATAAAGGTAGTACAACTCTATATACTCATTTAAGTCGAGGTCAACTGCAAACAAAAGCCCCTGATCTGTTATCACATAATGTGCTGACAGATCAGGGTTAATACATAGACCTAAATTTGGTTGAATCTGTGCAGTTTGCAGTTGGACTCCACCTATAAACAAGTATATATGGTAGGTATATACCTCTGCCAGACAACAATAGGTTACTCTGAACAAATAAGACCATGGAAGTCCTCTCCAGAACTCTGCTCACACCTTGAACAAGTAATGTTAGTGTTATTTGCTACAACTATGCCTAAGGAGTGATTGTACTTCTTTACAGAGTTTTTGGCTACCCTGGAACCATAAATTCTCTCCATGTCAAATTTGTAGTATTGAAACTATGATATACACACCCCTCTAAATGATGCAACAATAACAACAGCATGTATACCCTGTTCTCAAAGTCAATGCTAGTGTGGGAAAGATTTATCTTTTCAAGCTTTTAAATTACAAGAGTATCTCTTGATCCAAATCAATAATTTTATTTATATTGTGGGATGACTTTAAAAAAGTACTGAATAGATACAGACTATCCTGTAAGCCTACAATAACTAAAAACAGAAATATTGGACATCACTGTACTGAATCTGTAAACAGCAATAACAAACAGTGGCTTACAGGACTGAACCACATCACTTCAATTATTAATATTAAATCAAAAAAATGTGTCATAGGTCTGTATGATGCTTACTATCCATCCTTTGAACTTATTAACACTGCTTTATGTTAACATTTTTCTCCAAACAGAAGTATTTTCACATGTCTATAAAGAGCTTAATGTGTTTATAATTCTATTAAAAAAACAATAACATTTACTTAAGTACCTAAATGGGAGAAGGGGCAAGATTTTCATTTTTTAGGATGTAGTATGCGACTCATGGTGCTGCTGAATCAAGGACACATGTCCTGCATTTGTTATCTGTTAGCAACTGATTGTTATCACTACTCTTTGTCAACTTTTTTCAAGAAAAGTTGTGAAACCTGTTTCATTGGGGATTTTTTAATCATATTTGGTATTCTGGGATTTCTCAGGAATATCTGTGATGGCCTAAACACTCAGCTATTAAAAAGAACTGGAAAATAAAAAAAATGAACTTCCTGCAAATTCTTTTCTGTAGTAAACCATCAGGACAAGAGATTTTTATAATATTACTGTATTTGAAAAATCTACATGTCCATGACCTTGTAAAATGGACCTCAAAATGCAGTACAAAAGACACTCTCTACTGATAATATTCTGGTATGTTAAGTTTTATTCTTAAAGCTGAAAGGTTTTTAAAGTTATATAGTGATCTATATATGTAATTGAAAACTATAATATTCCCATGTGATCCTGACCTTGAAAAGAGGACCCTGATGTGATATATAGCACACCTTTGTAAGATGATTATAAGTATAAGAAGTTTCATCCCTTAATCAACAAACAACTCAGAAGTTTCTAATCAGAGTGGGAAGTGTGAATGAAACCTTAAAACAATAAGCCAGGGTTCTGACTCAGGAGAAAAATTCTAACTGATGACATGTTAAGTATAGCAAGTTTTAAACAGCTGTAAAGTTACAGAATGGAATAAAAATGTGAAGGAAAACAGAATACTGACCAGTGTCCATAACCATAAAAGCACAACCACCAATGTGGCATGTGACACACCTTCCAATAATGATATGACACCTTCCAATAATGACATGACCCACCTTCCAGTAATGACATGGCATACTTTCCAATAATGACATGATACACCTTCCAATAATGACATGACACACCTTCCAATAATGACATGACACACCTTCCAATAATGACATGACACACCTTCCAGTAATGACATGACCCACCTTCCTTTTACAATTTACCTCTGAAGTTCAAGAAGTGAAAATGAGCTAGTAGAGCTAGCATTTTGCACATCTGGAGTCAGGCCAAGCTGTATACTCTCTAACCCAAATTACACCCATCAATCATACACCAAAATAAAGGGAAATAAAGGTTCTTTGAACAATACCTACCCTATACAAAGTGTTTTCTAAAACGCCAGTATAACTAACTAGTGAGGTAACCCAAGAAAATTCATTTTCAATTCTAACCCAGTGCTAAATATGAAAATGTAGAGCACCACCTAAGAAAAGTCCAACTGCAAATTGCACAGACCAAGATCTGCTGTCACATAATGCAGATGCAGATCTGGGTATTTGCAGTCTGTTGGGAGTAAATAACTGTTATCTGAATGTGCATGGCTTTTTGTTTGCAATTTGACTTGACATCATTTTTTAAATGTCATTTTGATAATGAAGTATGTTTCTTATGTGTGTTATCTATTAAAATACTGTCTGTATGTGTGTTATCTATTAAAATACTGTCTGTATGTGTGTTATCTAATAAAATACTGTCTGTATGTGTGTTGTCTAATAAAATACTGTCTGTATGTGTGTTATCTATTAAAATACTGTCTGTATGTGTGTTATCTAATAAAATACTGTCTGTATGTGTGTTGTCTAATAAAATACTGTCTGTATGTGTGTTATCTAATAAAATACTGTCTGTATGTGTGTTGTCTAATAAAATACTGTCTGTATGTGTGTTGTCTATTAAAATACTGTCTGTATGTGTGTTATCTATTAAAATACTGTCTGTATGTGTGTTATCTATTAAAATACTGTCTGCATGTGTGTTATCTATTAAAATATTGTCTGTATGTGTGTTATCTATTAAAATATTGTCTGTATGTGTGTTATCTATTAAAATACTGTCTGTATGTGTTATCTATTAAAATACTGTCTGTATGTGTGTTATCTATTAAAATATTGTCTTAATTACTGTGTATGCTATTTCACACAATTTGCTTTTTCCATGATCTATTCTGCAAATGGAAATTTAGAGTGGAAGTCCACCATCCCACCCCACCCTTGCCATCTGAAAAGAATAGGAAAGAGAGTATTCCTTAACTGGAGCAATTTATTGAAGGAATAAATGTAGAGCTTGAAAAATGATGTGCTATTTCTCCCCTTCCTTTTAGTTTTTTGGCCTTATTTTTTCTCACAAAATGTTCAAGAATTCTGCAATTACATATACTAGAATAAATCCTTCCAAAAGTGTTCTCAATCCAATACAAAAACTTAAATCCTATTGATAAAATGTATGTTCAGAAAGACAGATCACGTCTCTTTTTTCATTCATTTTCAACTTCTAAGCAATAACAATTATTGGTATTAGCTGTTAGTATTTTCACAGATAGATGTGCAAGAACACACTGTATAAATTTACTTATGCTGCAAGCAACATATACCACAATCACAATTCTCCAGCATTATAGCGTTTGTTCTAATGATTACACTGTGTAACAAATTTTGTTGCTGGGTAGTAAGTGTCATTTCCTAATTGCCTATACCTTAAAAGTAAACAAAAAGACTATTATTTTCCACAAACTTTGCTTTTCTGACCAAGACAGTGATATTTTGAAATTCATCTATTTTGCAGAACATTCCAGATAGATTTAGTGCTGAATAAACTTTGAGTATCTTTAGAACTTTCTAGAATTTTCCAGTAATATAAAAAGGTGTATAAATACAGAGGCCTTAAGCCCACCAGTTCAGTGTATTTCAAGATGCCTAAGTGGATATGTATCTGCATTTTTCTGAGATGGCATCAGGAGGCTGCAAGTATTTGGCAGATCCGCTAAGACCTGTGAGGCCTACAAGGCATATTTTGGCATGCCTTCCAAGGATCAAGTCAAACCCTGGGCACCTCGTTTCACCTGCAAGCACTGCAAAAAATTCCAGAAGGTAAGATGGACAATTGTTGCTCAGAATGTTTTGTTACAAAATTTATTAAAATGTAGAAAATTTTGTAAAAGTTTGTAGTTTTAAAATGTTTTACAATTTTCATTTTTATTGAAAAAATATACCATGAATGAAAAATAATGTGAGAATTTCTTATATGTTAGTCATGGGAGAAACAAATGTATTTTTGCAGGATGTTATGAAGGGGAAAAGATACCCATGAAGTTTGCTATCCCATTAATTTGGCAGGAACTAACTGACCACTCAAGCAGCTACCACTTCTGCAAGGTGAACCCTTCCAATTGTCAGACTGGCAAGAATTCACCTGCCTGCCCTGGTGCCTCACTGCCCTGGTGCTACACTGCCCTGACACCACACTGCCTTGAGCTCTCCATACCTACTCCTCTGGAGAGAGAGAGAGCAGCCATCTTTATAAAAGAGCAGTAAGTCAGAGAGTGAGAAAGATGTTGTAAATCCAAATGATAATTCCAGAGGTGGAGATGAAGAGAGAAACCTATACTATCCCAACCAAAAAGACCTCAATGACTTGATCAAAGATCTTGGATTTACCTAGTCCAATGATGAGCTATTGACATCTAGGCTTAAGCAGTGGAACTTGTTGGATGAAAGTGTGCAAGTGATAGATCAGAGGAAGTGTTGCCAAGCTTCTTCACCCATCAATATGGGCTATACTTCTGCTACAATGTGACCAGTCTGTTCCAAGCATGTAACCAAAATGAGTGACACCTCTTAATTGACAGCTCATCTTAGAGTCACAAAGCCCTGCTACACCATAATGGAAACAAGTGCCTGTCCCTTCCCCTGGCTCACTCCATGTACCTCAAAGAGGATTACAACAGCATCAAAACCTTGCTGGATATTTTGAAGTATGATGAGTACAGCTGTGAGGTCATCAGAGACATAGAAATGGTGACATTCCTGATGGGTATCCATGGCAGTTTTACCAAGTTTCTCTGCTAGTGATGCCTTTGGGGCAGCAGGGACATCAAGGTGCACTACCATAGTTAGGACTGGCCACAGCAGACCAAATTCTCTGTGGGGAGGAACAATGTCAAGTGTGAGCCACTTATGGACCCCCAGAAGGTGCTGATACCATCACTGCAAATCAAAATGGTCCTTATAAAACAATTTGTCAGAGCTCGAGATAAGGAGTCTGCAGCCTTCAAGTACATTTAAGACTTCTTTCCTTCCCTGTCTGAGGCAAAGGTTAAAGCCGGTGTTGGACCACAGATAAAGAAGATTCTAGAATACAATGAATTGCCCAAGAAGCTCACTAGTAAGGAAAAAGCATCTTGGAACAGTTTTGTTGCAGTGATTCGGGGCTTCCTGGATAATCACAAGGCTGAAAACTATATGGAGCTGGTTGAGACTGGTGAAGAACTACAGCACAATGGCTTGCAGGATGTCCCTTAAAGACCATATCACTGATGCTCATCTTGATCAATTCAAGGAGAACATGAAAGCGTACTCGGAAAAGCAAGGTGAGTACCTCCACTAGAATATACTGAACTTTGAATGCCACTATGATGAAGGACAGTATAATGAGAACATGATGCGAGACTACAATGGGGGTTGATTTATGAATGTGATTTACAGTATACTTGTAAATCTTTATAAATTACTCACTTCTACATCTTTTGTGGACAGTTTTGTATTACTTTATTATAAATACATGTTAATTTTGATTCATGTTTTTTTTCTGACTTTATATGAAGGAAAAGACACAAATTCATCCATTTTCTCATTGGAAATATGGAAATTTCAAAATACCACTGTCTTGGTTACAAAAGCGAAGCTTGTGGGGAATAGTAGACATTTTTTATTACATTTTAGGCATAAGCAATTACAAAATAACACTTACTACCCAGGATAAAAATAATATTACAGAAGAGTGTTACTTAATACAAACTGTGTTGACCCAGATCTGCCTGTGCATTATGGGATGGCCAATCTTGGCCTATGTAGTTGGACTCTAGTAATATAAGCAAGCATATACAGTATTCTTTAACAATTACTTTCCTGAAATAAGACATAAACAACTGTTTATGACAATATTGACATTTCAAACAATAAAGTTTCAAAATATAAGAATATCTATGAATGTGTACAAAATATAAGATAATAAAAGGAAAATCCTAAGGAATTTACAAAAACTTGATACACTGTAATTGACCTGTTTTTTCATGTCATTGAGTGCAATAATTTGTCATTTTGAGCATGAAATTATTTACTAACATTAGAATTCCTGTCTACATTATAATTATGGCATAAGTAATGTTCTCTGTTGATCATTTGAAGATAAGTCATATATGGTCCATATTTACTCACATTTAAGTCTTGTCACACTGCAAACAACAAAGATTCTAATTTGCCACATCATTATGCACTTGCAGATCGGGGTCTATGTAATGTTCTACTAATTATTTCTAACAAACTGCACAGACCCAACTTTCCAGAACATTATGTGATGGCAGATCTTTGTCTATACAGTTTGCAGTTGGTCTGTCTTATAAGCAAGTAATTGTGGTATTCCTTGACAAATGTTGCTTTCAATAGGTGTGTTTTGTTCTTAAGCTATGTAGCACTGATGTGAAAGATTTATTTGGATAGAATTTTGGTAAGCAACAATAACATGTTTTGTTAGATCAATATTAAAACAAAGCATTAGAATTTATTTACTATAAATACATTGTGGTAAAATACAAAACATGATAATTTATTTACAATAAATACACTGTGGTTTAATACAAAACATTAGAATTTATTTACTATAAATACACTGTGGTTTAATACAAAGCATTAGAATTTATTTAATATAAATACACTGTGGTAAAATAAAAAGCACTAGAATTTATTTAATATAAATACACTGTTATAAATTACAAATTAGGTGGACCAGAATAACTTTCGGGTTGGAAGTAACTGAACCTACAGCTATTCCACCAACCTACTGCTATTACACCAACCTACAGCCATTCCACCAATCACAGCTAAAAACTGACCTATCACATGTCAGCAGTGATTACTGATAATTAATTGCACAAGCATTACATATGCTTCAGTTTTATAATACAGTAACTTTAAACATCTAAATAAATGATTTTATGAAATTATATTGAACTGTCAGCTGTACCAATCGCTTTAACACATTCTAACAAACAAACAAATTTAATATGTTAATGATATATGAGGACTTGAAGGTTTTCTGCAATAGTCAGGTTAATTACCCTTCAAAACTCCACTTGTAGAAAATGGCCCCACTCACCACAATTTGTTCCACTTGTTGCAAATAGTCCGACTCATTACAATTTGTTCCACTCTACAATTTACTCCACTCATTGCAAATGACCCCACTCACTACAATTTCCTTCACCAATTGCAAATAGCCCCACTTTGTACAATTTATTCTACTCAATGCAAATAGCCCCACTTAGTACAATTTATTCTACTCAATGCAAATAGCCCCACTTAGTACACTTTATTCTACTCAATGCAAATAGCCCCACTTACTACAATTTACTCCACTCATTGCAAATGGCCCCACTCACTACAATTGGCTCCACTCATTGCAAATAGCCCCATTTAGTACATCTGGCTCCACTGACTATAAATGGCCCACGCACTACAATGTATTCTACTCAATGCAAATGGCCCATTCACTACAATTTGCTCCTTCTGGCATTAAACAAAGGAACATCTGTTGAAAAACCTAATAGGAAGAAGATTGATTTTAAGGAACCATCAATCTTCTAAATGAGGACCTGGGCTAAATGAGGATCTGTAATGCTTGAAATCACTTCCTGAAGGATTCAACAAAATGATAAATTTTTCATTCAAGGATATGAAAAGGATTCAAGTTTCTTAATCTGTGTGTCCCATGGGATAAGTGAATCTGTTTGTCCCTTGGGATAAGTGAATCTGTTTGTCCCTTGGGATAAGTGAATCTGTTTGTCCCATCCATCCCATCAATGACTTAGATCATTCCATGATACAACATAATTATGTAAATTAATGTTTACTGTATAATACATATATCCACTGGTAATAGTACAGTTACAAATTGTACACCAATTATGGGCTCAAAGGTTAATGAAGACAATACAATTTACACAAAATTTGGGAGTGGGGGCTTTATCTTATGGTTTAAAACCAAAAAAATGCTAAATACACTTCATCTCTTCATTCATGCCACATTTCTGTCTTCTTGATTTGTGGAGTTTTTAATTGTTAAACTTGGATTCTTGTCAATGTAGAAAGAAAGACCTCTGTCAGTTCTCTGAACTGTGACTGATTACTAAATTTCTTCTATATATTATATATTTAGTGTGCAAGCATCTCATCAATACAGACAGTACTAACAAGCAAACTGCATTTTCAGAATTATCACAGATAATGCATACCATTGGAAATTTCATATATTTTTGGTTCTGAAAACATGAAACATGAGTATTCATGCATTGATTGGTGAGACAGGAAGCATTGTTTATACTGTGAGAAATCTTATCCCTGTTGGGAGGTTCACATGTATGTATAAATTTTTTTAAAAAAAAAAAAAATAGGGCTATAGCTTTATCCATAATGGATTTGATGAAAGAAAGTCCATAAAAAACAAATTTTTTCCACAATATACCATTAGAATATGTTGAATGTTCCTGCACTATGTAGATTTCAAGCATCTGCTTTAGTGGAAATTTAAAAATGATTAAAAAGGGTCAAAAACTCCACCAAAGGTGGACCTGAAAATATGTAACCATTAAAATGGCACATATACTGATATTTCATCTATCAAATGGCATCCAATTATATTTAATTTTAAGGGTTGCAGAAATTTGGTGTATACAAGAAATGGACAGTCAGGCAGATGAATGGAAATGAAATTACTATAGGCCTTCCACATCTCAATGCAGGAGGGGAGGCTTAAAAATGCCAAGGCCATTTGCCACAATGGATCATTCATTTGAATATACCAAATAATTTGTAAAGATGTGACCCCTCCATAAAATAATTTGCCCAACATTTTAAGTACCATATATATTCACTTACAAGGAAAGATTAACTGCAGACTGCACAGAACCATATCTGCTATCACATAATGCGCCAGCAGATCAAGGGTCTATACCGTTTGTTAGGAGTAATCAGCAAAACAAATAAATATACACACCATCTACCAGCACAATATATGACGACAGATCAGGTCTATCTTGTCTGCAATTAGATGACTTCTAAGCAAGTATATAACGCCTTCTGAATAGTTATAATATTTTCAAGTAAAAGTTAAATCTGAATCAAGTTTTATGTCAGAGTGACCAGGTCAACATAAAATACCTTTCATCTCAAATCTTAATCTCAAATCTGACCATATGCATTATTTTCAAAATTACTACCATATATACTCACTTATAAGCCAATTCAGTAATAAAGATCCTGATCTGCTATAGAATAATGTACCTGTTAATCAGTCTATATTTCTTGTTCTACTGATTACTCCTAACTGCACAGATCCAGATCTGGTATTATATATATATATATATATATATATATATATATATATATATATATATATATATATATATATATATATATATATATATGGTACTAAAGTTAATATTGTCAAGTGATTTCACTATTTATCCAATCAGAATACTTGCTTGTGCATCCAATGCACAGAGAAATTATGAAGTTATTTTCAAAGAAACACCTAAATTTATGTATAATATTAATTTATATGGGATCATATATCCCATATATTGTATTACAGTTTATATTAGAGCTATGTAATCTTCCAGATATCAAGGTTTAAATCAACAACATTACACTGTAAAAATTTTAAGCCCCATACAAATTCAGCGGAGCTTAAAGGGACTGATAATGTCTTTTTATGGAGTTTTGGCATAGAAATAAGGCTGGTCAAATGCATATTAGCTTTAAACAGATGACTACTCCAGTATTCCTTATGCCATTGTGAGGCACATTATAGCAATGATTTGGTATTAAGATGGAAACATTTACTTGTTTGGACTTAAAAAGTAACCTATATTTATCCCAACTTGCATCAAATGCAAATGTTTTTGCATTCATATTAGATCTGGCGGCTACAAGGAAAGAGATGAACAGAACCAATGTGGTATACACAAATTCAAGAGTATTCAAAAGAACTGGTATGATCTGTCAGTGATATGTATGTAATCTCGCCCTCAATGATTATATTTCATTTAATTCCATTGAACATACTCTTGCCTGATAATAAACCCTGTTTCAGATTTTAAAATCATTCTTTTTCATGGGCAGATGTGTTTTGCTCATTGTTATCCTAATCAATGGTGGGGGGTATCCACACATACACTGGCATATACTGGGCAAAAGCAGAAACAAAAGTATGTTACATTTTCATTTAAGCATTTTAACTTTTTAACGGTTATATTTTACATGTACTTATCACAAACCATAGCTTTATAATGCATGGAAATGTTGTTCAATCTCATTGTTTCCTATGAAAATTGAATAAAATACAAATGATCCCTTAAATGTGACTTGTAAGACTCACTAATGTGATACAATGTAGACATGTTGCAATAATGTAAACAGGGCATGTTTTCCAAATCTGGGACAGGCGTGGGCGAGAATTACAGCTGGATAAACTTGAGTTTAAAGTAACTGTGACTGAGAGCTTTGGAAATATGTGACTAATTGAATGCAATGCATATTCAATTATACCAAATGTTGTCAAAAGAATGTAGTACTAGCTATTATCATTTACACTATGAAATACATGTATTACTATTATCATTTACACTATGAAATACATGTATTACCAAACTGAATCACATTACACCCTCCAGAAAAGCCACACCTTATGGGACTATTTATATAATTCATTACTTTTTCAAAAACACCACCACTAATTGTTTACCATCAATAGTTGTAACTATCTTTATGGAAGAAAAGATATATTCATTAAGATAAGTTTTAATTGATTTTTGTATAAACTATTTCTATATCATATTTTATAATCGATTTTGTGTCCTTGCAGGTGTTAGTCCCCTTTGCAAAATGACTAATTACATTAATGAATTTATTGTGTAAATATTATCCATATGGGGTTATGGAATACTGGAACAAGACAAATCTGAGCTTTATCCAGTTAGGCATTCAACATCAAAATGATTAAATGATGAATCTTGTCTTAGTGGACATTCACACAGAGGACATCTGCCTACAAAGGACACTCATAGCATGATAGTCTTCATGTAACACTCACATACTG